>CM024639.1:42427987-42947646 GCA_014182715.1 Eucalyptus cloeziana
ATATGTTGTCTTAAATAGTCATTTAATAAAACGTATAAACAATTCATGTATTCTTTCTATACACATCAAAATATATAGAAAATTCCACAACTTTCTTCTCCTGTATTACGACTAGTTTTCGCTTAGCTATTTGCGCATTGGGAAGGAATAATATTCGTTCAAGAAAGGTATGAACATTCAGCAAACAACTTCGATTTCTCAACACGTTATCGATCAGCAACGCGGCGATCTTTCCATCTTTTACGCAGAGATTCTTGGTTCGATTCAAACCGTTCGCAAAAGCAATTGCGTGCTAGATCAGGAGAGCGTGCCTAGGAATCCAGAATCGCGCGACTTCTCTTGTCCTGGAATTTCTGGGAATTCCCATGTCTCGCCTCTCGAGTCAACAATGTACCAAAAAAAAGACCAGCGTTTTCCATTACTTTGTTTTTCTCTTCTTCTTTTAAATTAAACTCTTTGCTTTACTTAATTTATATTTTTTGTTTTGGGTCAAGTCAAATGATATCCTGGGAGGTCGACAAAAGTATAAAATGCGGCCTACTTACTTATCCCGACAGTAAAAGAAAAGTAAAATACAGGCTCGAAATGAAACTTTAATTTGGATCGAGTCTTGCTTAGCCCATGATATCAAGCCCTATGCTTTAGGGCTTAAGGATATTCCCCTATGGACTAAGTTACTTTGTTGTGGTTAACTGACAATGGCAAAAAATTTCATTTCCATCTTCTAAGCCCTAGAGCTTGCAGGCCATGAGAGACTCATTCTATTCAAAGAATTATAAAGCCCGAACGGCCCAACCTTCCTTATATGAGATCGTCAATACATTCCACAGTTACTCTTAAGGACAACTTCAAAGTAAGAAGATGCAGAATAAGCTCATAGTCAAAACCATCACCAACTATTTTGAAAATTTAAATTGTTAAATGAAGGTGCGGCTTAATATTTAAATACCCTAACATATGATTTCGAGAATTTGCAAATTTGACGGAGCATCACATATATAGATGATACAAGGTCCACAATTTCTGAAAAAAACTATAACACATGTGATTTGTAATGATGTCAAGTTAAAGCTTCATTCAATATAATTTTCGCACGATACGCTTCTCCCAAATCCGACATTAAAGAATCCTATAATGATGTACGGATCAGACTCGGTTGCTTGCAAGAGCTAGATTGAAGAAATTAATCAATTTTGGGGGACGGTTGGAGGAAGATGGCGTGTGCTGCCGAGACGAGAACATGGTTGGGCCGGGGGGAGGGGTGGTTGTACCTGTCTTGCCCGATCCGGCAGCTTTAAGGAACCAACCCGGGCAGACCTTGGTGAACGGCCGTGGGCGCTCACCAATCGCTCCTAAAAACAGAAACAAAAAGAAGCCCAACACCATGAAAAGTCGTTAGCTGCTCCGGATACATTTGAGCCCGGTCGATCCGAGCCGTCCTATCATGCGTGCTCCACGTAGGACCCACTTGATCCCACGTCTGAGACCAGCCCAAGCTCACCTGTACTTCGATCACACAAGCGTCGCTCCAAATTTATATCCCTGGAAAACTATTAGATATACTTGTCTCGATGCATGACGTTGCCACGCCGATTTGAAATCCGTGCCTCATTTGAGGTTTAACGTGAATCTTATTATTTTACAATACCCGGTTAACATAATGAAAAGGATTAAAAAATTTAAATAGGGTACTGCAGACGGGCGTCACTTGATAAACAAAATTAGAAGATATCATCCAAAAAAAAAGCTGTACATTCTTGAGTACTTGAGAACAAATGCCTTGTAAGGTTTATCAATAAAAGGAGCTTGTTTACAGGTACTTCTTAAATGACTAATCAAGGAAAGGATGAAGCTATAGATGCATTATCTTTTTCAATGAGTGTATAATCGACATATTGAAGGTCGACTAAAATCTTTTGTTACAATTGCTTAATCAATGATCATGTGTGTATGGAATTCATTTTAAGGAACATTTCAAATATCATTTTCTCAAAGGCGGGTCCATGATGGATCTTGTCTCAAATAACATTTCAAAGTGGCCAGCTCAATATGGAGCAAGGCTCTAAGCTCATTGGTAAAAAAAAATCACCTACATGCTAGGTAAGTCAAGATTGAGGATTTCTTTAAGCTTAAATTGGCCATTTTAGAGTCTTATTTAAAATAAAGTTTACTCCAGACTTTCTTTTGAAAAAACATTATGTATCTTTGAGTTTTTATTTGAAATTTCACCTTCGTTTTAGACAATACAACATGACCTCGAGAACCCTTTGGACCTTTGCGCGTGGAGTAGGTACCGAGACAGCAGCGTAGGTCAATGGCGAGACGGTGATTAAAGGCTGCTTGAATTCTAGCAAGATCAGTGATTTCTTTTCTTTTTTTGGTTTTTCTTGGGCTGCAAGCAAGATCATTAATTGAGGGATTGGCTTGTGGGTCTCTTTCTTGCTCCCCTTCTCAGGGGAACGCGATGAATGAGTTATGGAGAGCCCAACTAAATTTGTTCGCAATAGCTTATGATTAGTGGGCGGGACTTGTAAAGCTTCAATTGACAGTGGAGGACTGTCCATCCGTTCGTCCATCCTGTCCCGGTACTATTAGGGCGCGTTTGGTAACCATTCTGTTCTAGAAACAATTTTTTAGTATGAGAATGCGCTTGGTAACGTAAAAAATTTCTATTTCAAGAATAGAAATGCGTTTGATAAACTTGTATAATTTTGTCGTTTCTTTTAATTTTTCAATATTTTTATTTTATATATATATTTTTATTTTTCCTTCTTCCTTCTTTGTGGCCACGGCGGTACCCAATGACTGGTTGGGTGAGGTCTGACAAGCTCGCTGGAGCCTCGCCAAACTACCGGTGAGGCTCAACCTCCCCTAGGCGATGTGAGGTTGGCCTCGCCTTGGCTGGGTGAGCTCAAGCTCGCCCAGATCTAGCGACGCTGACCTGGCAGTGGTCCGGCGAGGCCGAGCCTCGTCGGTGGCTGGGTGAGCTCGGCCTCGCCAGATCTGGGCCGGTGACGCTCCGGTGAGGTTGTTAGCTCCGACAACCGGCTAAAATGAATAAGAATGAAAAAAAAAAAGAAGAAGAAAAAAGAAGAGAGAGAAAAATTATTTATCAGAATTGTTCCGAGAACAAAGAATTACTTTTTTTTACTTCTTGTTTCTATCCTAAATCCGTTCAAGAGAACAAAAAAATAGATTTTTTTATTTCTGGGAACAAAGATTTTACCAAACACGTTTATGTTCTTCTTTTGTTTCTCGGAACAAAAGAGTTGAAATTTTTGTTTTGGGGAACGGAAACACTTTTTAACAAATAAGCCCTTCAAGTATGTCACTTGATAAAAAATATTGAAAGAATATCATACAAAAAGTTGTAAATTCTTTGTTCAAGTACTCAATAAATGTCTCGAGAACAAGTGTCTTGTAGGGTTTATGATATGGGAGCTTGACGATGAAGCTACAGATGAATTATCTATTTTAAGGAGTATATAATTAGCACATTGAAAATCGAAAATCTTTCGTTACAATTGCTTAACCAATGACCATGTATGTGTGGAATTCATCAAAAGAGAAATTTTAAATACGGACTTAAAGTGATATTATTTTCTGAAAGATGAGTCCATATTATATTTTGTCTCAAATAAGATTTTAAAATAGTCAATTCAGTATGAAACAAGGCTTCGAGCTCATTGGCCAAAGAAATCTTCGCTTACACGAGGAAAGTCAAGACGGGTTTTTCTAGAGACTAAATTAGTCAATCTTAATTTTATTTAAAATAATTTGAGTAAAATTAAGATTCACTCAAAATCCTCTTTTTGGAAGACAATTCTCCCTCTCGTGTTCATATTTGAAATTTCGCGCATGTGGTAGGTACTGCGATAGCGGCGCAAGTCAACGGCATGACGGTGATTAAATGCTGGCTGAATTCTAGAAAGGATGATTTTTTTTTTTTTTTTTTGTGGGTTTGGAGCAAGATCATTGATTGAACAATTAGCTCGTGGGCCTCTTTCTCGCTCCCCTTCTCATGGGAACGCAATGAATGAGTTTTGGACAGCCCAACTGAATTTGTTCACAATGCCTTATGATTGGTGGGCGGGACTTGTAAAGCTTCAATTTAAATAACCGACAACTGCTGGTCCTGAGCTTGACATCGCCTTGTCCCGCTCTCTCCTGATTAAGTAGCACAGACACTGATACATGACACGATATGACACAACACGACACGACACGCTGACATATCATTTCTAAAAAAACAGAGAATTCCGACACGTTGGGACACATTGTATTTTTCATATATATTATTTCAATCAAATTAATTTGAATCAAATTCATAAATAAATAATTAATTAAAAGAGCCTATAATGAATATACTTTAAAAATACTAATCCGCTATTTATTAATATAATTTATTGTTTCAATTTGACAAATTCAACTCTATTTCAATAATTCATAAAACTTGGAGAAAAAATAAGTAATCGATATTCTAGACTCGCATATTAGATATGTTGGAAAATGAGGAAAAAAAAAATTAAGGGGTAAATTATGTATCATGGGAAGTGAGAGTCAAAAGAGAAGAGAAAACTAGGTTTTTCTTCTTTCTCCATTTATTATTTTTATTATCGTGTTTTATTTTTTCACACACACACACACATATATATTGATTTCTCATTTATTGAATTTTTAAAATTAATCTTAATATCGGAATCATGTATCGGAAACTTGTATGTCAAAATTCCGACTCGAGTGTCGGAGAGTGTAGAGAAGGTTGAACAGGTGTTGGATTTTTCGACATGTGTTGACCGAATGTCGAAGAGTTTCGGATACGTGTCGAAGTATCCGATATGACACGAAGACTTTTAGAGAGTGTTGATACTTCATAATTCCTTAATCCTTCTGATCCCCACCTCAGTTCAGATTGACTGGCCATCGTCCAGTCGAAAAATCATCAGGCGGATCCGACGTTGGCAAGCAAGACGCATGCCGGGCTTTCAAGGTAAGCAGTATTGTAATTGTTGATTGGAAAGAGAAAGAAATTCACGATTGGAAATCCTGTATTCCATAAATATTTCATTCTAAAAGGCCGATTCCAAAAGTCTAGACTATGATTTGACGGTCCAAAAGCATGAGGCACGAGCAACTTGAAGACGTTGGCAGTTGGTACATACTTGAAGCTGGATCGAATTGAAGGCTTTGTTTGCCTTTTTAAGCACTCCTGGAATCCAATCTTCGAGAAGAGGTACTGTGTCGCCCTTCTTTTTCTCTTTCGCATTTATTGTTCGTGAAAAGTTGTTCTTAGGAGATGAAAACGAGAAGATCACCACGATGCGCGATTTTTTTTTTTTTTTTGTAATGATCCAGAAAACCTCGAAAATCGACGGCCGACAAAAAAAATCTAGGACTGACACAAACTATCTATCATACTTACGCCAGCAGTTAAGTCACCCTGCGACGCACTGGGGATTCGAACCCCTCCCCTTCGTGAGGAGGAGAGGGCCCAAAGCCAGCAACGCCACCCAGGTGGGTGGTACCACGATGCGCGATGTTAGTCGTGCACAACTCTGAGAATCATGTTTGTCCATTACGCAATTGTACAAAATAATTTAATTTTCAAGGTGTACGTACTAGCTTTTGCTCAATCAGATTTTGAGATGCGTGGCAATCTGGGGCCTCTTTTAAGTCTCTAGCTACGACTTCCACATGCATGGACCAGCAGGTTGCCCAATTGCCTACCGTGGCTCTACTCCTTCCAAGTTTGCTCGCCGCCGACCCTCTCATCGATTTTTCAAAAATCTACCCATGATTTTGTCTCATCGATTTCTATCGAACATATAAATTTCCTGGAAAGTTGTCTTCGAAATTGGACGTGGAATATGGGATTTTGCCAAAGAGAAAAGTGAAATCGAGGGAGCTAGTAAAAGATATGCATCCTATAAAGTGAATTAAACATCGGAAACTCATAAAAAGAAATTCTGGTTCTCAATTAAACATTCCGAAAGTGAGTTACCTCGCAGACACGCATTGCCTATTCATTATTTTGTAAGTCTTTTACTATTTTTTTTTTTTTGGTCAGTCATACTTTACGTCTATTCTAATGCTCACTCTCAGGTTTTTACCGTGCCTCATTGCGGAGCGTGGGAGTCGACTCGAAACCTACGACTAAAATTAATTCGTCTCCACTCCAACCCCCTCTTTTGACTAAATTAAAAGTAGAGGCTAGAAATCAATCCAACAAACCCCCGTTGAAAATGGGTATCGAAAAATTGAGATTGAAAGTGAAATATGAAAGGTTGGATTCGACGTATAAAGTTGAAGAGGTTGACAAAGCATTAGAGAACCAGCCATTGAGTTAAGTCCATCCACCCTTCAACTTGAAAAATTCTTAGTTAGATCCGGGCGCATTGCATGGGAGCTCTTGACATGCAACTTGCCCGATTCAAAGAGTGGGATGCATTGGGCTCACATGCACTCAGCGAAGGACATTGGAACCTGTCGGTTTGTTTCAATTATCCATTTGTAGTCATTTGGTTCACTCCCTCAGCTTTACACTCCGCTCCCTTGATCTCCTCATCATCTACTCTCAGTTCTTATGATTCTCTCCATTTCTTTCTTTTTATGATGAAGAATGCAATTTCACGACCGGACTGACCGATGAGAAGGCAGCATATGTAAATATCAAGTGTAAGGTGCTAAGCCTTGATATAAAAGTAAAACACAAACATCTTATGATCTTATAGAGAAAATACTGCGAGCGAGTATATAAGAATCAAGCGTGGAAACGTGAATTTGTGATGGGATAATTACCGAAAAAGTCATAAACTCATTGTACCGATAGCGATTTAATTCTAAACCTTTTAATAATATGTCAATTTAGTCATTCCAATCAATATTGAGTGGATATTGTTGACGTGGATGTCGATTGTGCTACATAGGATAGCTAATATTAATGTGCACAATTTTTACAAATTTTCTATAACTTTTTTGAATTCTTGATTATTTTTATTTTTATTTTTTTCCATTATGGTCAACAAGGGCTTGCAAGCATTCGTTCCTCACTAGTGGTCAATGAGATTGCAAAGGCCTCGCCAAATTTGCGTAAGACCCTCATTGGCCACGAAGGCTTGCGGAGGCCATCACGGCCTCTCTAGTTTCCTTGCCAGATCTAGAGAGGTCTTTGCGACCTCGTTTGTGGTTGATGAGGGCTTACAAGTCTTTTCCAACTCTTTGGCCACAATGACCAAAAAAGTAAAAAATAAAAAATAATTACTTTTTTTATAATTGTAAAAATTGTCCTCTTTAGTACTGCTTGTGCCACGTAAATGACTAGTGTCCGCATTAGCGGTTTCGGCCAAAACTGATTGGGAAGATTAAATTTGTAAATTGCAAAAAAAAAAAAAAATAGGACTAAGTCATCCAAATTAAAAGATTAAGATTGAATTAACATTCAAATTGCTTTCAAGTTTCAACATCTAGATTTGGTACGGTTGTTTGACATCGAAGGGGGAGGTGGGTGGGCAGATCATCACCAAATCTCGTTTGGTTTTCTTGAGTACAATCCGTCATAATGGAAGGGACTATTGACTTGGGGCTTAGATATATATATATATATATATATATATATATATATATATATATATATATATATAGTGCTATGGATGGCCAGCCTCTAGGAAAGAAGACATACAATGTGATATGCAGTCGGAACTTTAAAAAATTGAAATGGCAGAGGAGACTTAATAGTGTAGCAATTTAGTACAAGCAAGTGGACATAATAATGTATCCATATTTCTTTTCTTTTTCTATTCGAAACAAGTCTTCTCTTTAAGTTCTATAACTTCCTGAAGTTTTCAAAAATGCGCAATCCTAGGATTTAGTTGGTTAGTCATTTCGATTGCTTCATATAGATTGATTTAGTGATTTTTTTTTTTTTGATACTCAGGGAACCCCATATAGCCAGCATCCCTAGTTGGTTAGTCATTTTGATTGCTTCATGTAGATTGGTTTAGTGAAATTTTTTTTTTGTTGATACCCAGAGAACCCCATACAGCCGGCAGCCGGTGAGTAAACTCTGGAGCGACGCTAGTGGAAGACCCACCATCTCGACGTTGCACTTACGATCCCGTGCGACTAGCGGGATTCAAACTCCTTCGTCCTAAATAGACGTCATGGGAGCGCTTATCCAACTAAGCCACTGCAGGCGGTGGTAATTGTTGATGTGGTATTATTTGTCAAAAAAAAAAATTGAAGAGACGAATCGAGTCGTCGATGCCTCGCTATGCTGCGAAAAAGACTCGAACAATGGTTGATTTGCTTAAAAGAAAATGAGGTAGAAAATTCTTTAAGAAAGAATGGTTCGAAAGAGGTCTGGGGCTAGGCGCCCCTATTTCGTAGACGAGGGTTGTCGCCCTTCCTCGCTTGCACACCGTTTGAGGGTCGAGCAAAGATTCCTGTCGTGGATAAGTTAAAGTTTTTATCTTATGGATGCTTGGATCGCCAATGGGCATTTTCCGCCTTAGTTGATGCCTATAAAAAAAAGATAATAATCTAATTAGTGAACACGAGTTAGGTTATCCATTTTTTTAGGGGGAAAGGAGTTTGGTCATCCAACTAAATATCAGAGCTTGACTTTAAAAAGGGATATGATATACCATGATGGCGATGGGGCTTTCACGCGCTGGTCCAAAATTTTTATGAGATTTTGGTATGATTTCGTTGACTTCAAGATACTTCGATATTTTAGATAAAAGAGAAAAAGACATCGAAACAGAACGTCTTATATTAATATGTCATTATTTTCAAGTTATGATAAGTGACAAAATTAATTCCTTTTTCATCCCATTGTCCAATTGAATTGAAAGTCTGTAATTTGGACCACGTTTGATTTGTAAAATATTTTTTTGAAGATGGTCCTTTATACCATTTGAAATACTTAATTCATTGTATATGTTTAAATCTTCTATGGAGATTATTTTCGTTCCTTCATGATAATATTTAATATAGATACGATGGACTCTGTAATTTGGACTCTATATGATCTGTAAAATATATTTTTTAAATATCATCGTTGGCATCTTTTAAAATAATTAATTTATTTAAATTTTTGGGAAGATCGTTTTCGTTCCTTCTCGATAATATTTAATACGGATACGATGAACGGGTCGATTCGCGGTCCAGATCGCATCGTTGTCATCGTGAGATTTAATTAATCCAAGTGGGGCCCCCCCTCCTAAACTAATGAGATTTCTCATCATAATTAGGAGTACACGTCCTCCTGTTCCCGTGCCATTCCCGCATCTCGTCTCCACTCGCCGGCCGAGGCGCGTGCGGTTCACGTGGCTCCTCCATCATACAAAAACGTCGAGAAGTACAAGAAGAGATTACTCTGTACCCCTGGAGAAATCATACACGAACATCGAGAAGTACGAGAAGAAAATACTCTTCCTTCGCTGTCGTGGACTGCAACGCATGATTCGGTCGCAGTCGACCTCTCTCTAATCAACCGCCGCGCCTCCCTCCCTTCTTCTTCACTCTCTCTCCCTCTCTCTCTCTCTCTCTGTATTTATAGCGACGACGCCGATTGAGTCCCTCCGCATCGGATTCCCCAGTTGACGGCAAATGGCGGGGAAGGGCAAGAAGCAGCCGTTCGATTCCAAGGCGGCGTCGTCGCTCGTGGCGGAGCTGCGGGGCGCCTTCGCCTCCGGGACCACGAGGAGCTACCAATGGCGGGAATCGCAGCTCCGGGGCCTCCTCCGGATGACCGACGAGCACGAGCAGGACATCGCCGCCGCCCTCCTCTCCGACCTCGGCAAGCCCGAGCTCGAGTCCGTCCTCTACGAGGTACGCCCGTCACTCCGCCGCGCGCGATCGGATTTCCGGTGCCGACGCGAATAGGCGGAAGTTCGATTTCTCCGCCGTCGCTGTAGGAATAGTTTCGCGTTGACTCTGTCACGCGTTCTAATCGGTACATGAAGTTTCGCGCTGATCGTCGGACATTATTCATTGTGGCGGTCAGAGTTCGTGCTCTGAAATTCGACCGTGTACTTGGCGGTGCTGATTAATCACGATGAGGAATGCAGGAGGTGGATGGATGCTCGTTTCTTGCTTCTCCTCGTTCTGCGTTGGATGCATACTTGATTGCTCGCAGTACATCTTTCCATCTGGTCACGTTTGGTTTTCTCGAATTAGATGGATTACATTTGAGCACATGTTTTTTTTACTTAGCTAGTAGCGTGGGACATGAACTTGCTGTGGGACCACTTGGGTAGTTGGGATTTGGGTGACATTGCTTTGGAAGAGTTGCAATTAATTGCTTGGTGGAAAGGTCAGCCGTTGAGAACTCTCCTTTCTCTCGTGGACAAGTCGGATGGTTAATGACCCTAACTATCCTTTCCTTGGCAACTGGTATGACTCTCTGTTGTGGAGATGTTTGTTAGGACAGTTGGGAATTGTACTGGGCATGGTCGGTGGTGGCAAAGACATGAATGCAAAATTATAAATCCAATTAAAGTGTCTAGAAATCACGGAGGGGCATAATGAGATGCGTCTTGAATGGAGGCTGTTTACTAGTTAAAACCTCAATGAAGTATGATGAAATATTCGCCCCAAAAGGAACGAATACTATGACATCATGTAAATCTGGAGAGAAGAATATAGCCGTACAGAAATCTGAATGAATTGCTTTACCCATTATGCCTCCAATTTCATAGTCTTGAGCAAAAGCGCAAATTGTCTGCAACCAGCCCTTCTATTTGATGAAGGGTGAAATCTGGGTCAATAGAAGTATAATCAGCTTTGAAATTCTCATCCCTAGACTGAGGCATGGCCTGGCTCCTTTTGCTTAAAATAATCTGAGGCTGGGCCACTAAATCTGGTGCAAAATCACTTGCTTGTTGGAACAATGTGACCTTTTGACACTGGAATTGCTGATTTAATATGGCAGCTACCTTAGGCTGCTTGTGTCATAGATTCATGGAGTGATTGGGGTATGGCATGTGGATTAATAACAAACTTCTGTTCTGCTTCTTGGAGAATTCTTTGTACTTCCACAATTATTACAGTTATACAACTTGATATGCAGGCAGCCATGTTGAAGAATTCATGCAAGTTTGCTCTTAAAGAATTACAACGTTGGATGATGCCGGAGAAGGTACTGTCCCGGAACGTCACTTTCTGACTAGACACTGGATATTTTATGCTTTTTTTGAGAGGTCGTCGGAGTGAGCTTTATAATTTTCGTTATTGCAGGTTAAAACTTCACTAACCACTTTTCCTTCATCAGCTGAAATAGTGTCAGAACCTCTGGGAGTTGTCCTAATAATTTCAGCATGGAATTTTCCTTACTGTATGAGACATTTCTCATTCGTTAATTTCCTTGTGTCTTTTGCATTGTTTACTAATCTCATTGTGGTTCCGACATTTTTTCTTCTCTATCTGTCAGTGTTGTCTCTCGATCCAGTTGTTGGAGCTATTGCAGCAGGCAATGCTGTTGTTTTGAAACCTTCAGAGATAGCACCAGCCACATCAGCATTGCTTGCAAAATTGTTAGGGGAGTATATGGATAGCTCTTCAATTAGGGTTGTTGAGGGAGCTGTTCCTGAAACTACTGCACTGTTGGAGCAAAAGTGGGACAAAATATTTTACACAGGTTGATTCACATATTGCTTCTTTATTTCTTTCAAACAATTTTAAGATCGATCCTAGCTAATATTGAAGAATTTCTCTAACAGTAGCTCTTCTTGAACATGTCTAACGAACTAATAATTTGCACTTTTCACATCAATTGTCTGCAACTTTGATTTTCCCGCTTTTTTTTTTTTTTGTTTAGGGGGGGGGGGGGGGGAATCAGAAAGTGAAAATTTCGAGATATGGGGATAAACAATTATTTAACTGCTAGTTTTCTTTTCTGTGTACCTTGCCTTTTTTTAACTTGAGGGCTACATCTATTGTCATCCCTTTTTCCCAGTAATATGAGAATGAGCAAGTAAAAATGAGTGAAAAATACAAAGTTTGTTAAGGTTGATTTGTTATGTGGTCAATTTAATGGTGAAGGAGTGGATATATGAGCCTGGATGGGGGTGGATGACACAAGTGAGATTTCCCACATCATTAGGTGCAAACAATCTTATTTTGGAGCCACACACTGGCGTTTTAGCTTGCATCATAATGAATGAGGTTAACGTGGGCTTATTCAGTTTAGGTGGATTACAACATCATAGAGACAAAGTCCTTGAGATAATTTGACAAGGTGAATATTGGAATATGCACTTTGGGATTAGTAACTGAAATTTGAAAGGGGGAAGAGATATGTGCTTCCCCCAGGCAATATGATCTCAAAAAATTTTGTACGCAGTATAGGATACCAATTAGCTGCATCCAAACTCAAAGTCACTAATTGAGAACGATTCCTCGGCACTTCCGGTTGCAGATGAATATTGGAACAGTTGTCCATTCCTGATTTGGTGAATAAATACTACATCTTCGCTGGTCAATAAATTTGGAGCAAAAATGAATTTTCTTTGATTTCTGCCTTCTTCGTGTGGTATGTTAATTTATTCTGAAATTTAGAGTAATTTCTTTGAATATATTGGGATCCCATGTGCTCCTCGGATATACTATTGGATATTCTCTGTATTTCAATGGGAATGATAAAATGAAGGAGATATTCTGCATGTTGATAAGAGAGGAACTGAGACAGTTCTCTTTACTCTAGCTCGAGATCCTTTTCAGTAGGATTAATCATGGAGCAGTTGTATCAGTGCTACCTTTTTTCCTTTGATAGAAATAAGCTGGAAAACCTATAACCAACCAGCAGGCAACAGTAGCAGTTCACCAGGTTTAATGTTACTTTGAAGGAGCATGAATATTTGAAAGCTTACCTTATCAAACATCATTGTCTTCACACTATGCATATCAGCTTTTTCCAGTCATTCCTGATTTTTCATAGCATCTGATTGTCCAGTGTAAAAGGTCCACTTCCAACTGAGGTTTTGTACCCTGAGCTTGGACTGAGAGAGTCTTTTGTGCTGTTGTGTTCTGTCTAGGAAAAATTGGGAGACGCATTATCATTGAGCTTCTAGAATAGTTGGTTTTAGGGGAATTCGTGCAGAAGGCAGTCTTCATAAGCACTGGGGGAATTTTAACAGCTAAAGTGAAACTTGTCTTTGCAGGTAATGGCAGAGTGGGGCGGATTGTGATGGCTGCTGCTGCTAAGCACCTGACACCAGTCATTTTAGAGCTTGGAGGAAAATCTCCTGTGGTTGTGGATTCGGGCGTTAATTTACAAGTAACTAACTCTTTTTCAACTTAAAATTGATTAATTATGAAACATATTTTTTCTGCTGCTTATAAGGGAAAACAACTGTCTTTCATAGATTTCATGTAGAAGGATAATTGTAGGCAAGTGGGGAAACAATAATGGGCAAGCTTGCATTGCTTCTGATTACATTATAACTACGAAGGATCTTGCTCCAAAGTTGGTAAGGTTTCCGTATCCACATGTGTTAGTTATTTCCTTGTATGGGGTAGTATCCTGTACATTGCCTTATCTCTTCCAGGTGGATGTTCTCAAGAATGAGCTGGAAACGTTTTATGGGAAGAATCCCTTGGAATCAAAAGATTTGTCCCGTATTGTGAACTCCAACCACTTTACTAGGTTGACAAAGCTTCTGGATGAAGACAAGGTTTCCAATAAAGTTGTTTATGGAGGTGAAAGAGACCCAACCAAGCTGTGAGTTTCTGTCTGGCTATCTGCATCCTCTTTATTCGTTAAATTTCAGTGAATGACAGGGTATTTCTCAATGGCAGGAAAATTGCACCAACCATCTTGCTTGACGTTCCAAGGGATTCTCTGATTATGAATGAGGAGATATTTGGTCCCTTGCTTCCCATTCTTACTGTAAGAACCAAACACGAATTGCTGCTGATTGTTAATGGCAATGCATCATGCTTGAATAGTTGAAATGTTGGCACTGTCTGTATTTCAAAGTTTCAAGCTAAATAGGGTACCTGATATCAAGAACTCCTTTCTCTTCTTGATGGGCAAAGTGTGAGCTTCCGTGTTGATCTTAATTTTGAGAATAGAACGTTCACAGGAAAATGCTATTTTGAGAATGCAGCACAAGGAAATCAAAGAGAGGGCTTGCAGTTGGGCTTAGTTGTTATGAGAAAAATGCCTACTCTTTTGGGTAGTGGTTTTCAACTTTGGATGATTCATGTTATTGTTTTGATATTTAGTGAAAGGAGGGTTATGTGTGCAGTTACTGCAGTATTATAGAAATATCTGTTGATAAGATGCCAAGAGGTTTTTATGCAGTTATAATCTCGTGGAATATATTTCTGATCTATTTCCTAAAATGCCATACAGGTTGACAAGTTGGAAGAGAGCTTTGATATCATTAACTCAGGGGCGAAGCCACTTGCTGCATATATCTTTACCAATGATAAGAAGCTCAAAGAGCATTTTGTGAATAATGTCTCTGCTGGGGGTTTGGTTGTCAATGATACTACAGTACATGTAAGTTTACAAAAGTTCCATGGCAACTCATCATCTTTTGACAGTACTTAGTTTAAGGCCTCATTCTGTCTCTTTGTTTTCTGTTAGCTTGTGCTTGTGTTAATATATTTCAAGTTCTAGGTTATGCAGCAAAATAAGAGTGTTCTGAATTATAAAGATGCGTGGCTCTCGCTGTTGTTTCAGGGCCATGTTCTGTATTTTTCTTAGAATGATGACCCTTTTCCTTATCAAGTGCTTTTTGGACACACCTTGGAGGACTTTCACTATTCACCTAAACAACAAGTCCTTATTGGCCTATAGTGGAAACAGTTTTGGAACTTCAGAGACATTGATCGTATAAACAACATGTCCACGAGAAATGTTTTGGAGTTAGTGGTGGCAATGTCATCTGCTTTCTGCAAAAAGCTGGGAAGTGAGATTTTTTGTGATGCTATCTTGGTAATCTTTGAAGAGATTTTTCAATGAAAATTGGAAAAAGAAAAAAAAATTAAGCAGCTTGAAACTTTTGCATATTCCCTAGATGAGTCGGTAATGCATAGTGATGGTTCTGGAGCTACTCGTGACTTGTGAGCTTGAGTCTGCAAGCTTTGCATTCTGCGCAACACTTCTCTGTTGTCTAGTACTACAAATGACCTAAAACCTATTGTTGTTGGGAAATGCAGCTTGCGGTCCACACTTTACCATTCGGAGGAGTCGGTGACAGCGGAATGGGGGCATACCATGGAAAATTCTCTTTTGATGCTTTTAGCCATAAGAAGGCCGTCGTATACCGAAGTTTCATGGGTGATGCTGCGATAAGGTACCCGCCTTACACTAATGGAAAGCTTAGGCTGATGAAGGCCTTGCTTGGTGGTAGTATACTGGGTATCCTACGCGCTCTATTTGGACGTTCCTAGGTTTAAGGGATATGCCGCCTTTCTTTCCATTTATCTGTAAGTATACTTAAATTGCATATCAAATAACTCAGACTTTTCCCATTTTCGATGTTGAAATATCCCGATATTTTGATTGGAGAGGAGTCTTCCTTGGCATTGTGAAAACTCCATGGAGGTTGTATCGGTTCGAAGGGGCAGGTGATGCTGTACATGAGGCAATCACAAAGGCCATCCATCTATGGCCCGAGCTGATTGTTAAAGAGACTAGCAAACAAGTTTCACCTACAGCAAGTCGATTGCTGTTGTGTCTTTGGAGGTAGAATCAACATTGGATAGTAATAGCAGCCTTTTTTCGTTCTTTCCTTGTCGCTATTTTTTATGTTCAATGATATGGAACGGCGTAGTTCGATGGGACTCCACCGTGAATAAAGATGGTGCGGAGAAGATACTGACGAGCAGGGGATTTATCTTGACCGGGTCTACTAAACCAGCAATAATTTACTTAAATTAAGAAAATTGACTTGGTCTGGAAGGTTAACTCAGTGGTCGGGTTTGGTCATCCCGGAATTTTTTAATGTCAGGATGGGCATGCAAAACCAACTGCTCCCAGCAAAAAAAAATTGATGATTAGGAAGCCTGGTCATTAATGACGAATTCCGCGCCCGATCATTGATTTACGGGCAAAACCGGATGAAATCTAAGCATCTTAATTCCAATGTCCGTTCAGGAATCGGTTTTTATATGGGTCAGTCGATGTTCGTCGGGTCGCATTAGATTTTGATTTTTTCGTAGGTAGGTATAGATGATTGTCTGTTGCCTCTGTCCACATGGGACGAAAGTCTAAACGGCGAGGCGAGACTATTCTGCCCGCTCTGGTCACAGCTGGTGCGCTGCGACTTCCTCGGACAGGCTTCATCAGGGGAGGCACAAGGTCGACATCAATGTCACACCAATCTTTAGCCAAAACAAACAAGGGGGGAAAAAGGGTTATATATATATATTAAAATAATCTCACACAAAACTTCGGGAAGAAGCATTCTGATAAGTCTCAAACGGGTTTCTAGTAAATCATAGAATAGACGAGAAATTTACGCAGAACATCTACCGACGATTTCTTCGTCCTTGGAAAGAAAAAATTGGAAGACAATTGCTATCGATAGTGAAAATGTTTTTCATTAACTGATTATTTTAAGTAATCAATTTGTGGAAAGTAATTTTTAGATTATTTATTTCGTAAAAAAACAGATCAGTAATATAATAAATAATATTGATTAAGTAAGCAAAAGATAGATACAGATCTAAGTTCCAAAAACGATTATTCTCCTGTCATAGGGAAAATTTTCTTTCATGGACTTATTGAAGTTACGATGATTATAGTATCAATCACTGTCATCTTGAACACCATTGTCAGTCTCCCCGGCCAATTGTTGCCGCCACCAGATAAGGGCGTTGCTTTTCCTTCCAACCCGACGTTAGGATCCGCTCTGCTATCATCGGACGAGAAAGATCTTTCACTTCGCGAGGCGCCTTTATCGGTGCCTCAAGCTCGATAAATTAATCTCAGCCGTCGATGTTTTCGGAATATAATTTCAAAATTATCCTTATCAAAGAAAACGTGGTTAATATTCTCTTCTGATTCTGGTTAAGACGAATCGGACCACCATTTTGATTGGTGGGTTTTCACTCATGGACCGACACCGCCCATATGTAAATACAGTTGAATATAGACATGCGATCAGAGTACACTATGGATGATTAGAGGAGAACACGATTGTTCAAGAATATTCATAAATTCTAGGGATAAAACACTGAACAGAGAGATTAATAAGAGAGAGAAAAAGAGAGAGACAAGTCACTCCGAACACAAGACTCAGCTCATTATTAGCATCATGTCATATTTTTCTAGTTTAATTATTTGCAACGTGAGAGAGCGAGAGAGTTAAGAAAATGCTAACCACCCAAGTAGTTCATATCTGTTTAGAAAAATTATAAAAAAAAGGACAATCAATTCAATTTCAAACACGTTGTTCTTCTTATTAATTTTGATCGACTAACCCAAAAGAACTCCACAATAGAACTCCACAATATCAGGATATTTACCTCAAAAAGAAATAACTTTACTGGTTATACTAGTTTTGGATGATTGACTAGTATACTTAATATAAGATAACATGTATGTCGACAATTTACAATTAAAATTAGATAAAAAGACTATATTGATAAATCGAAGTTTTATAACTAAATTGGTTAAATTAAAAGATTTTCAATAATTGGCCATTATATAACAGATATGGTTAATCATCCTCTTACTGCGGTGCTGTGGTCTTCATTTGGGTCAATCATGTATAACGTAAGGTGGGGCGATAGCAATCCGGACTTAACCCAATTAAGAAAAAAAAAGACAAAAGGTAAAAGTTGACCGAAAATTCGGAAGTCAACAAGATTCAATCACCGCGTCCACGAAAACGCGGTGCCCATCGATGCCTGCCGGGTCGAAGCTTCCAAGAATCTCGACTTACCATTCTACTTCACTTTCCAAGATCCATAAAGGCTGCAGAATTCGTGCACGACTCTTCCCCCACCACCATCACCGTCACCGCCACCATCATCATCATCATCATCATCATCATCTCTCTCGCCCTCTCTTTCTCTGAATATTCTCAACTGAACGCGCGGAGGGCGACGGACGCCGGTCGAGGCAGCGGGCTGAAGCGGGCGATCAAGAAAGTCCCTTGGGGTCTCCCCCCGTCTCTCTGCTTCGAAGGGTCCCGCGTCTTCTTTTGCCGAACGATCAGGGCCTTCGAGAGAGAGAGAGAGAGAGATGGATGGTCATGGCATATCAAGAAAGGGTATGATCACCGCGGTGTACTGGGTCTTGCTGTGTGCCGCCGCTCTCCAGGGCTGTGTCGCTGATATTCCTCATTTCTGGAAGAAGTCCGTCTCCCGCGTTGGGTCCTCCTTCGTCCTCCCTCTCTCCGGAAATGTTTACCCTCTCGGGTACGCGCCGCTCTCTTTGCTCCGATCGTCTTTTGAACGCTGCTAATTTACTAATTCTGACTGAGTGCTTTCTTGTTTCGTCATTGGGTAATCAGTTCCTTCTTGTTCTGTTCTTTTATTGGAATGGGTTGTCATGGTGGTTGTTTCTATGTTTGTACCGGTGCGAGTTTGTCTGTTCTTTTAGCTCCGATTTCGAATTGATGGGTGTTCCGCTAAATTCGTTTCTGATTTGGATTTTGTCAATTGTTTGAACGATCGAAATGGAAGATCCAATTTGCTCTTGATTTTTCCGGATTCTTTCCTTTCTTGAAGTGCCCTGCCTTCTAGATAATTGATTATCGTATTCCACGAAATTCCTCTGAGATTTTACCTTTCTTGCAAAAGTTTATTCCTTTTTGAGCTTTCCTTCTCCTACCCTTTTAGACCCAGATTCTAGCTTTTCCTGCAGTCTTTTCCTCTCCCTCTTTTTGTTCAGATGGACTTTATCCCATCCCATTGCGACTTGGCCCATTGCACTACTTCAAGAAAACAAAATTGTTCCTTTTTGTCCATTCTGTCGTTTCTTTGATGCTCAAAATGTTTCGATGGCCTGTCAGAAAAGTTGACAATGCTTTACTGTGTTCTTTTTTGACGTTATAACTTTCTGAGCATGCCGATGATGTTGAAGGTCATTGAATTCTTGTCATTGTGACATGCAGGTACTATTCGGTGTCGCTCAGCATTGGTCACCCACCGAAGGCTTTTGACCTGGACATCGACACTGGCAGTGACCTAACTTGGGTCCAGTGTGATGCTCCTTGTAAAGGGTGCACTAAGGTAAAGTTGTTTTTACACGATCGAGCGTTTGTCCTTACTTGTGGTATGCTTACTATGCTGCCGGGTTCTGTTTCTTGTGAATGCAACAAGAGAATGCTGTCGAGTTTAAATGAGTAAGAGCAGAAAAAGAGGGTATGAGGTTTGAATATGAGTTTGATAGATCCATGATCTACTTCAACCTGACAAATCTCGACATGTCTTGTTATGCAAATCAATTGTCGCCCCATATACTTTAGGTAAAGAACAGCCTCATAATGAGACGAGAACAACAAGACACTGTGACTCACTCCTTGCCACTTGCTTATCATTTTTGTTAGTGAGGTTTTCAGTGGCAGGGGATTTTTTGTATTGATGTTTGCTTATCTTATGTGAACAGCCTCGCGACAGTCTTTACAAGCCTAATAACAACCTTGTGCACTGTGAGAACCCTCTTTGTGCTGCCGTACATACATCTGGAAACCAACCATGTAAAACCCCCAGTGATCAATGTGATTATGAGGTGGAATATGCAGATCAAGGTTCATCTTTAGGTGTTCTCGTCAATGACTATTTCTCCCTAAAATTATCGAATGGATCTCTCCTCAGTCCTCGATTGGCCTTTGGGTGAGAATTTATTCCTACTAGTTTTCATTCGTGCTCTTTGAGTCACTAATGTCCAAATGGTTATCTGACTTGCTACTGATTTTATGATAACTCCCAATATTTCTTCCCAAAGATGTGGATATGATCAACATTTTCCCGTTAACACACCTCCTCCTCCTCCTACCGCCGGTGTCCTTGGTCTTGGCAATGGCAAAGCTAGCATCATCTCTCAATTAAGTAACCTCAGCGTGATACGCAATGTACTAGGTCACTGTCTGAGTGCTCGAGGTGGGGGCTTCCTTTTCTTTGGAGACGACCTTGTCCCTTCTTCGAAAATTGCCTGGGTATCATTGTCAGCTAGTTCATCGGAGTATGGAGCTGTTCCATCTATTTCGTTTGGTGATTTTTTTGTCATATTATATATCTTGCTAAAATCTTGAGGCCATGAATTGTATTGTTTCAGCAAGCACTACGCAGCAGGACCTGCGGAACTCTTATACAATGATAAGCCTACTGGTGTAAAGGGTCTTCAAGTAGTTTTTGACAGTGGGAGCTCCTACACTTACTTAAATTCTAAGGCTTACCAAGCTGTTCTCAATCAGGTTTGCTGGAAACTTGACATTTTTGTTGAAACTTAGATTTGAGTGGCTTTCGTGGTGAGTAGTTCCTCCATTTCACATGTTAGGTAAGGGCAGATTTGAAGGGAAAGCCTTTGAAAGATGCAGTTGAGGACAAGTCTCTTCCGATCTGCTGGAAGGGAGCAAAACCTTTCAAGTCTGTACATGAGGTCAAGAACCACTTCAAGCCTCTGCGGTTGAATTTCGGGAAAGGAAATGCCCAACTTCAGTTGCTGCCCGAGGCTTATCTCATTGTCACAGTAAGCTTTGTTTCTTTTTTTTCTTTTTTTTTTAAATATCATGCGAGCGCACCAGCGACTGATAAATTGAGGCTTGTATTTTTCCCCAGAAACACGGTAATGCATGCTTGGGAATTTTGAATGGCGGGGAAGTGAGACTAGGAGAGCTCAACGTAATCGGAGGTAACAAGCAGTTCTGAGTGATGAAACTTTAGATCACTGGATGCCGATGAAATTGTTCTCATGGATTTGACTTGCTCGTTGCTTGCTGTTTGCAGACATTTCCATGCAAGATAAAATGGTGATTTACGACAATGAAAAGAAGCAGATTGGATGGGTTACGGCGGACTGTGACAGGCTTCCGAAGTCCTGACCTGTTCTCAGTTTTTTCTCTTATTATAATGATGCGCTGTTGACTTTCTCACCAGGAACATTTTTTCCTCTTTATTAACAGTGCAGATCGTGATTATAATGGTGATTTTTCTGAGCCTTATGCAGCTGATTTTGGCATTTTAAGATAGTTGAGTCCAGCGTCGGAGCAGTCTTTGGCTGATCAAGAACGTGTTAGGTATATGAGAGAGAGAGAGAGAGAGAGAGAGAGAGAGTTCCTGATGTTACGGACTTACATGTAATTTTTTTTTTTGCAAAGATAGGAATTACAAATATTATATTCCTTTGCCTGTTGTAAATTCGCTGGTCAGCAGATGTAATTGCCATAAGCCCTATATTAGCAGGCGCAGTACATGTATTTTGTCACAGAAAAGCTCAGAACATTACGTTACAATCTAGTAATCTACTGCCAAAAACATCTTGCTGAACCTGTCGGAGGGCCCTAGCGGATGCGGATATTATAGTTCTTTCAATTTTTTAACGACTTTACCCAATACTCTACACCTAGACGAAACCTGCAAGAAATGGGGTGGGGAGTCTCATCAGGCACCGACCTCATGAATCAATCTCCATTTGCACGAGGGGGCAAAAAGTCAAACCTCAGTTTCGAGAGATACGGCTTGCACTCTGTACAGGGCACAAACAGAAATGCTATTTAATTCGGAACCGGTGCCGGTGGAGCCACATCTACACCATCTTTAAAAGAAGGAAATAAGATAGCAAACCAATGCCACTAGAATGAGGGCAAAGCGTGCAATGACTTTGAGCATCGTGCAGTGGTACACATCAACGAGAACCATAAAAGAAGATCATTCGTATGGCGAAAGGGCACCTCTGCAGGGCAAATCTTTGTCATGGCCTCAACGTGAAGATTCTGCAGTTCCTCCAAGACAGCAACATCCAGACCGGAAACATCCTCACCCTAGAATTAATCGAGTTAGGCTTTAGCTGTAATAACTATTACTACAGCGCATGGACATACTGACAGCACGCAATGGTCTACACTAATGCTAAGGACTGGTTTAGCAGATAGCTAAATTTCTTCCGAAGATTATTATATGCGGTCAGATATTTTACCTTCAATCTGGAAATTGTATTCTCCAATTCTCTGCATCGTTCGTTTCTTTAAGGTAGCTAGCTTTTAATAGCTTCAAAGCATTTGGCTCATCCATTTCATCAGAGATTTCATCTGATTGTGGCATTCCTCGTGAGTGACCATCAAATGGAAGGATCCCACTTCTGGCTCTTCCCTGCTTGTCAGAGACAGGGACCCCTTTACTCAACTTGTCGCCACCATCATCGCCAGACTATTTCATCTTTGCAACCAGAACCCACAGGTTAGCTCAGCTCAAAATTAGCTCAGCTCATTTTTCAAATTCTCTACCTGTAGTTCTGCTTCATCCGATCAAGGATGGCCGGTGCTCTTTGAGCTTATGCAAGTCTGGCCTTAGGATATGACATAGTCAATGTTACCTATTCGATTATTTGATGTGAGCCCTAACTTTTTATTAGACCTGTTAAACGGATGGCTTAAGTCGGATTTGGGCCGCGTTATAAATCATCCTACCCAAATTGACCGATTACTTCGTTTATGACCTATTTACACATAATGTAAATTTTTCGATTTATACTTGACCTGACTCGATCCATATTATTAAAATACTTTAATATTTAAACTAATTTAGGAAAAATTATTCTTATGATTTCTTTTAAAGATTATATTGCTAAAATACTTCCCAAGCAATGCAAATATAGTGGACAATTTTTTTATTTATAATTTTTATAATTTTTATATTTTTATTTCTTCTCGTGTGTATGCAATTTGAAAGTTTCTTCCGAAACACTGCAAATTTATGGCTCGAATTCCCCGACCCAGATGGTATTTTTGTTTCAATTTCATCACCCAACAAGAAAATAAAGTGGTCAGCAATAAATGGAGTTATCCCATTCTCTGTTTCTAAATTTCTGTTTCTTTTTTCTTGGTTTCTTTTGATTTGTTGCTCTGCAGCCGTTGCTCCCGTGGGAATCTCGGTCAACCTTTATGTGGAAATATATCCATCTAAAATCCAGTACATTGATCCCTTTTTTTTTTTTTTAATTCTTTATTTGTAAGTATATCCATCTAAAATCCAATATATATATTTATCTTCTTTCTATTTTTATAATTTTTTTTTCCCTATTTCGTCCTTATTTTTTCCACTTTCAAGGTTGTCCTGTATTCTGGCGCCGATTCAGAGACCCTCCTCCCACCAAAAGCCTTAACCACGAAGGATTTCACCGTCCATCTCTCACTCTCTCTCTCTCTCTCGCGCTGTATAAACACGACGAATCACGCTCTGAATCATCATCGTCTCTCCAAAAGGCGTCAAATTTAGTCCGTTTTAGCTACACCCATTTCTTGGAGTTCTTCCAATGGCGGTGGCCGAAGCAAAGGGTCGACACGGTCCAGACTTCTCTGCGCTGCCCGAAGGATGCATCGCCACCGTCGTCTCCTTCACGAGCCCCCCCGACGCGTGCAGGCTCGCGTCCGTCTCGTCCATTTTCAAGTCAGCGTGCGATTCCGATGCGGTCTGGGCGTCGTTCTTCGTCCCTGAAGGAGCTCTACTTCAGCCTCTGCGACGACCCAGTTCTGGTCGGCGATGGCAAAATGGTAAGTCTCCCCCGTCTTGCCACCTTAAACCGACTCTTCCTATTCTTTTTCTATTATTGTCATATTTTTCTTTGCGGATTGAGGGGGTGATATGCGATAACTATTCTTCATGTTAGATTTTATAAAATATTGAATGTGATTCATGTGACGTGCTGTCGCCTGAACGTTTCGAAACATTGCGAATTTGGCTTTGTTCTTTCATTGTCTGGGTAGTTTAAATGAAAGGCGGGGTCATCAGCACATGTTTCTTGGCCTCTTCCCGCCTGAACCGAGTGAGTGCATTTTGTTTCTTCGAGGAGAAGCCACTGTCATATAATAATCATGCTGCGGCTTCCATTGGACATTTTTCTTTTGCACACAGCCGTGATCTTAATGTGAAAGGTTGATTGAATTGTATGGACCGACTCATGGTCTTTGTCCACAAGATAAAGAATGATAAATGAAGGGTGGAGAAGAAAGAAATGAAGAAATGATCTTTCATCTGAAAATGACAAGATTCAAATGATTGGAGCAAAGAATGGATAGATATATTGGATCACTCAATATACAATGCCAAGAACATGAAGATTATCCTCACTACTGATATGGTACCTTGATTGATGACCACTAACGCAAAGCGTCTTTTGGTGTGATTTGTATATCGCCTTACGACTATTTGCTACCTTACTGCCTTTTATTTTCAATTAATTGCTCCAGATCCTCCCAAACTTTGTCAGCGGTGCTCATTAGCCCCAAACTTTATTTTGGCATTGTTGAATAGTGGTCGCTCGTCATGTAACTTTGAAAAATTACAGATTACGCCCTAGTTTCAATTTCTTTGTTGCCGTGGTCAGTTTTCCGTCTGCACTGCTGGAAAGTGCTACCAAAAAATGGATTAACTCTATTCTTTTGATCAGATTAACCTCTGCTGAATTTTCTTGACTTCATCAATCATGTTTCTTCTCTATTTTGGTTAACCACGAAATTGACATCTTTTGGTATAAAAAAAGATCATGATAATTAGGAAGAGCAATTTCATGCAATATTTAATGCCTCTATTGATAGAATAACTAGCGACTGCAACAAAAAATCAAAGTTCGATGCGTAATTTGTAAATTGACAAAATCTTCAGGTGTCATTATGAAATGGTTTTGAAGTTGAGGTGGTTTTCAACATATATCTCTTTTATTTTCTTCTGGTCAAATCTCATGTTATCGCTTTTGTTTAATGTGGTATGTGTTTTCCTACTTCAAAGTTTGGCAAAAAAGATGATAAACGACTTTTGCTTAAAAAGGCCAAGAGAAAGACTCACTATTTTATCGGAAAGGCGACAGCACAGATGGTGGAACAAGTGCCGAGCTTTATTTAGTTGTGCATACTATATTTGCTAAAACAGTGAATCTTGTTTTCTCAAAATGACGTCGGCCGGGGTTCTTGTTGCTTATGTGAATCCAACATGCTTTGCAGAGATTTTCGCTGGACAGGTACAGTGGGAAGAAATGTATCATGCTATCTGCGAGGGCCCTGTCTATAACTGGGGATGATAGATGTATCATGTGATATGAGAGAACTCTGTCTATAACAAGGGATGATTATCCGAGTTACTGGTCTTGGAATCACATGCCCAACTCCAGGTAATACATTATTTCCTCCACTCTCCCACCTTCATGAAGAAAATGGGCCTAGCATTAATTTGTTTGTCCCAAAATAAACTCTCTTGTATTTCTCCCTCAAGGTGACGACCGTATGGAATGTCCTTGTGAATTAACAGGTTTGCAGAGGTTGCTGAACTCATCAAAGTATTGTGGCTCAAAATCAGAGGCTTGATTAGTTCTTGCATGCTATCGCCCAGAACCCTTTATGCAGCGTATTTAGTATTCAAATTCACCCACAAGTGTAACGGATTTCAAATGCGGGCTTTTGAGGTTGGAGCTGGATTTGCTGGTGATGAAGTGGGTAAACGCTCTGTATATTTATCCAGAACGAAGAGATCGAGTCTGTGGCATGGGTTACACCGCCATGTCTTTATTCCACTAGGATCTGATGAGGGGGATGGTAGTTATCCTAAAGAGAGACGAGATGGGCTCTGATACCATATGAGATTTTATGAGATCACTGTCAACTGTTTTAAAAGCTTAAACTGTTAGATGAAGACGTAGTTTATTATATAAATATTCTAACAAGTTAGAGATAGAGTTAGGTGAGTTCTTGACGGAGGATGGACTAGATGGGGAGGTTGAAATGAGTGTCGTGGATACGGAGGGTGACGAATGTTTGGTTGCGTTGGTTGTGGAAGGGATCAAAATTAGGCCCAAAGATGGGAAACAAAAGTTCCTTTATGCACGGTATGGGTAAGATGGTACATGTATGGGTAAGATTGTATGTACCGTACTTTGATTAAAAGCTTTTTCTCGCTGTTTCGCCGTTGTTCTTTCAATGTTCCCTTATCAAAATTAGTAGCTTTGTACCAAATCAAAAAGCGTGAACTTGTGATCTATATTGACTTCAATGTTAGTGGGGAAAGCATACGTCATGGAATGCATGATGTTTTGGTCTGGTTTGCCAAGTTATTAATATGTTCACACGCAGAGGGAATGGTTTCTGATCTGGTTTGCGAACGCCCAATGCCTTAACGCGGAAATGATGGAAATTAGATGTAGGCTCAGAGAGACACACTCAAATAGTGTGATCGGTTCTTTTTAAAACATATGCAAAGTGATTCCTCATCTTCCCACTCCAACCGCTCAGGACGGGAATATATGATTCCATTGAACTTAGATGTAGTCATGATGCTGTGCAAATTAAAGCAAAGTTCAGTCTTTCCTTTTCAACAAGGAGGAATATTTTAAACAAATCCCAATAATCGATTGCGCTTTGTTTAAAAAAGAAGAAGTACGTTGTATATGGCCAAAAAAAATGTTAGAAATGAGAATACTTGAAATTTGACCTGTACCACTGAAAATAAAAACAAGCCAATAATAATAAAAAGAGTAATGAATCTTTGGAACTATTTTTCTCTTTACAGTAAAAAACGGAATGCCCATTTCAAACTGGAGGTGTGCATAAGAATTGGGAACCACTTGACTGTCCAAAATCGGACTGGAAATAGCGGTTTCCATGGGGACTGGTTTGGCTCTTGGTTCCAATTTAGTGGAACCGGTGAGTATTGATCCGATTCCCAGTTCTAGGTGTGGAATCGCCCGCCCGCCCACTTGGAAAAAGAAATTCCATCTCAATTACTTAATTATTCTATAGTTTTTTGTCCAGATATATATGTACATATATGCATATTTGTAGTTATTTGACATTATTGATTAATTTTGTCTCTTGGATGTGTAATAGGATTAACCTTTTACCTTCTTTTTTTTTTCATTTTAATAATCCATTTACTTACTTTATCAACCAAAACAAAATAAATAAACATAGTGGAAGGAAAGAGCTGATTGAAGATGTCCATAAGAGCCAATGGTTCGTTTTAGTTTCTCCTTAGCCATTTCCACAATTAAATTAGGTTGACGTTGAAAAAAGATGAATTAAACGATTATTCTTTTAACTCCTATGGAGGTTAGGACTTTTAACGTGGAGTCTAATTCTCTCTATGTTTTCGATGTTGGGAAATCTTAAGAGGATCACACCATGACTTTCGAGAAATTAAGTTTTTAGCTAACGAGTATTGTCTATTCATTTTGCCATAGCTTTCAATCTTTAATTAAAATCAATGGTTCGCAATTCAACTCGAATATAAGACCAAACAAGCTTTGTAGGGACTGGAGATCGGTTCTATGGACCCACTTGAGAACTAGACTAGACTGGCAGTTTGGTTCCTAAGTAGATCCATCGAATCAACAGATGGATCTCAGTTCCAATTTTTCGAAACCGATCCTTAGTGAGTGGTTCTTGGTTTCAAGGTGAGAACTACCTACCCAAACGATACTCACTCCTGTTCCAAACAAAAATATCTCTAGATCAACGTGGCGAATAGTAGGTAAGAGAGAGAGAGAGAGCATTGTTTGTTTGTTCAAAGCTCACGTCTGCTATTGGTGACTAATGGCCGGTAGATTAGGGCTAAGATGGAAGACGCAAAGGTTGCACTCCATTCGTGTGGGAGGGTGGATGGAAGAATAGAATAACGATTGGCAAGGAGGAAAGGACAAAGGATAAGTGAGACTGCGAGGATGAAGAAAGAAAGAAAAACACTAACTTTAGAAAGGAAAGACACAATTCTCATTGCAACTAAGTAATAAAAAGGTAATTTTTTAAGTATAGAAAGAGTATTTTTTTCAGATAAGAAAAAGTATAGAAAGGGTATTTTTTTCAAAAAATAAAAATATATATGAAATAAGGCAGGACAGGACGGTTCTATATCTTTTATCTATTCCCATCCCTATCCTACGACAAGGATCAACCATTTCTTCCCCATTCCCATCACTTCGCCTCGCACTGAGTGGGGCGGTGCAGCCTAGGCCCTAAATGAGGTTGACTTGATGAGTTTTGGGACACTTTTACCATTATTTAAGGCTTTATATGTTTTGTAAAAAATGAAAGATTTAGAAAATATGTTTATAAAAATATTTCTTACATTACTTACATGACGAGTGAATAAAAATATTTTCATTATTCACAATAATATTTAAACATGTTATTGATAATGCTCCGTTTGTCTCAAAGAAATGTATCATCTCTAGAAAATATTTTCTAAAAATTCATTTACCGGAAGAATTACTTCACTTTTCGATGTTTGGTTAAGATCTAAAAAAGACGCGGAAAGTATTTTATGTCGTGATTGGTAATCTCAAATCATAAATTTTTTGAACTTAATCGTCGAGAAAATTTAGGTGTTAATGGTCATATATAGCACGACTAATGTTGATATTGACATTTTTTAATAATATTTTAATATTTTATTGAAATTTTTATTAATTTTTCCTTTTTTCCTTTTTTTTTTTTCTTCCCTTCCCTTCTTTACTTTTTCCTTTTTCTCTTTTTATTTTTTCTTTATTTTCTTTTTTCCTTTTCTCTTTGTCAGCCTCAGGGAGGGCCGCCCTCACTTGTCTCGGGTGACGAATGCCTGGGCTTGGGCTTGCGAGGGCCACCCTTGCCCAATTAGCTTAGGCATCACTTGAGGCCGGTGGAGGTCGACAAGAGCTAGTGATGGTTGGTGGAGGGAAAAAAGAAGAGAAGAAAAGACTGATGATAGAAAAGAAAAAAATTAAAAAACAAAAGAGAAGAGAAGAAGAAAAGGAAAAAGGAAAAAAAAAATCGATTCTATGACTGTGGAGCGTGGACCAAATGTCCCACCTTAACACTGCACCCATTTATCATCTACATTTAATGACAGTATCACAACATTCACGGGAGAATTGGTCAAAAGAAATCATCAAATGAACACAATCCATTCCTAAAAAAAGACTTCTATAGCGACATTAAACGCCTATGAATATTTATGAACCGTTGACATCTAATTGAAGAATTGATGATAAAAAGGAACACGAAATGCAACCACAACATGTGCGTGCATGGCTTCGTCTGGCGAGAATTAATGCTTTGTCTCCATTAGTCAAGTCCTCGTCTGTTCAATATTCCTTCTGCTTGGCCTCATTTGCTCGACTAAGCGTGGGCCTTCCACGGCAATTATCACCTTGTCCGTTTGCGAACTCTTCAAGTTGACTAATGCATGTTGCTTTCGCATCTTCACATTAATCGTCTCCGATTATATAAACTCTTTTCTTTCGCCCATTTTCTCGTATCCTTCGTGCATCACGCCTACTCTTCTTCCTGGCGTTCGCGCACGAATTGCTATTCAAACACACACACACACACACACACACACACAACGATGGTCAGTCGTGACAAATCAAAAATGGCTATGATCCTCTGTTGGGTCTTGGCGTGTTCAACTCTTCAAGGCCGTCACACCCATGTTCCTCACATCTGGAGCAACGCCCCCTCTTGCTCTGGCTCCACCATCGTCCTTCCTGCCTCCGGAGGAACTGGCGCTTCTGAGTACGTACAGCTTTCTTTGCTCTGATCATCTTATGGACGCTACTGTTTACTAATTCGGACACGTGACTCTTGTAATGTCATTAGCCGGAAAGAAAAGTTGACGAGTGCTTTATTTTGTATTTCCTTAACGTCGCACCTTTCTGAGGATGCCGATTATGATGACGATCGTTGAGTTTTTGTCACCGTGACATTCAGGCACTTTTCTGTGTCTCTCAACATTGGTCGCTCCAGATGTAAGGAACATGGACGGGACGGCCTTGAAGAGTTGAACACGCCAAGATCCAACATAGGATCATAGCCATTTTTGATTTGTCACGACTGACCATCGTTGTGTGTGTGTGTGTGTGTGTTTGAATAGCAATTCGTGCGTTCTCGTCGGCGATGGCAAAGTGGTAAGTCTTCCCCCGTCTCGCCATCCCAAGCCGCCTCTTCCTATTCTTTTTTCTATTATTATTACTTTCTTTGCGGATTGAGGGGGTTGATATGCGATAACTGCTCTTCATGTTAGATCTAATAGAATATTGAAATCTAATTCATGCGATGTTCTTTCATTGTCTGAGCGGTTGAATTAAAAGGCGCCTGAACCGAGTGAGTACATTTTGTTTCTTCAAGGAGAAGCCACTGTCATATAATATTCATGCTGCGGCTTCCATCGTCCTTTTTTCTTTCACACACGGCCGCGATCTGAATGTGAAACGTTGATTGAATTGTGTGAAACAACTCATGGTTGACGTCCACAATATAAAGAGTGATAAATGAAGGGTAAAGAAGAAAGAAATAACCTTTCATCTGAAAATGACATGATTCAAATGGTTAGAGTAAAGAATGGATAGATATATCGACTCAATATACAGTGCCGAGAGCATGAAGATTGTTACCGCTGTTGATATGCAATGCATCTTTTGGGGTGATCTGTATGTGGCTTTAAGACTGTCTGCTACCTTATGGTTGATTCAGAGTTCAGAGTGAGCCTGCTTTTTATTTTCAGTTAATTGCTCAAAATCCTTCGGAACTTTGTCAGCATTGATCTGTATATGGCTTTAAGATTATTTTGGTACCATAGAATAATGGCCATTGTGACTTTGAAAAATTACAGATTATACCCTAATTTTGATTTCTTTGTTGCCGTGGTTAGTTTTCCATCTGCACAGCTGGTTAGTACTACCCAAATTTGGATCGACTCAATTATTTTGATCATGTATCTTCTCTATTTTGTTGACTTTATTAACCATGTGATGGACATCTTTTGGCATAAAAAATATAATGATGATTAGGAAGTGTATTATCACGTAACATTTAATGCCTCTATAGACAGAATAACTAGCGACTGCAACGAAAAATCAAAGTTCGAGGGGTAATTTCTAACTTCACAAAATTTTCGAGGCTCATTATGCAATGGTTCTTAAGTTGAGGTGGTTTCCAACAATTATCTCTTTTATTTTCTTTTGGCCAAATCTCATGTCCTCGCTTTTATTAAACGTGAGACTTGTTTTCCTAGTTCAAAATTTAGCGAAAAAGATGATAAACAACTTTCGTTTAAAAAAGGCCAAGAGAAAGACTCGCTATTTTATTGGAAAGGCGATGGCATTGATGGTGGAATGAGAGCTAAGCTTTATTTCCTTGCGCATACTATATTTGTTCGAATAATGAATTAATGAATTTTGTTTTCTCAAAACGACACCAGCCCGGGTTCTTGTTGCTTATGTGAATCCAACATGCTTTGTAGATCTTTTCGCTGGATAGACACGGTAGGAAGAAATGTATCATGCTATCTGCGAGGGCCTTGTCTATTACCGGGGATGATAGATGTATCATGTTCAAGTTACTAGTCTTTAACCACTGGGGGTTCGCCCCAGTAGCTACCTTCCATCTTGGAAGGGAGGTTGGGAGTTCAAAACCCCACATTTTCGGGGGGGATTGGGGTGGGGAAGATTTCATTTCAAGAGTGGGTTTCGACTCCCACGCCCTGCAGGAGCGGGGGCAAAAAAGTCGAGAGTGAGTGTTAGAGTAGCATTAGAGAAGGACTGACCGACAAAAAAAAAAAAAAGTTACTAGTCTTTGAATCACATACCCAATTCCAAGTAATACATTATTTCCTTCACACTCCCACCTTCATGAAGAAAATAGGCATAGCATTAATTTGTTTGTCCCAAAATAAACTCTCTTGTATTTCTCCCTCAAGGTGATGATCGTACGGAATGTCCTTGTGAATTAACATGTTCGCAGAAGTTGCTGAACTCATCAAAGTATTATGGCTCGAAATCAAAGGCACGATTAGCTCTCGCATGCTGTCGCCCAGAACCCTTTATGCAGCGTATTTGGTATTCAAATTAACCGGGAATTATAATGGATTTGACCTGCGGCGTTTTGAGGTTGGAGCTGGATTTGTTGGTGATGAAGTGGGCAAGCGTGAGCGCTCTGTTGTCTATTTATCCAGATCGTATGCATCTGTTAGGCAATGCCGCCGGGACATAATTCGAATAGTACCTGAAGAGAGACGAGATGGGTGGTCGGAGATAGAGTTAGGCGAGTTTTTGACGAAGGATGTACGGGATGGGGAGGTCGAAATGAGTGTCCAGGATGCGAGGGGTAATAGATGGATGGTTGGGCTGGTGGTGGAAGGAATCGAAATTAGGCCCAAGGATAGGAAATAAAAGTGCCTTTATGTATAGCATGTGTAATTTGTATCTACCGTCCCTTGATTAATAGCTTTTTCTCTCTGTTTTGCCGTTCTTTCAATGTTCTTTTGTCAATTTTTAGTAGCTTTCTACCAAATCAGAAAGTATGAGCTAGTGATCTGTATCGACTTTAATGTAAGTGGGAAAGCATGTGTCATGGAGCGAATGGTGTTTTGACCTGGTTTTCATAGTCATTAATATTTTTGCTCGCGGACCGAATGGCTTTGATCTGGCTTTTGAAAGCCCAATGCCTTCTGCGGAAATGATGGAACTTAGATGAGCGTAGGCTTCTACAAGCTCACACGGACACGCTCAATTAGTGTGATTGATTCCTGTTAAAACATATGCAAAATGATTCATTATCTTCTCACTCCTACCACCCATGTTGGTACGGACCGGAATATATGACTCCATTGAACTTTGATGTAGCCATGATGCTGTGCAAATTCAAGCAAAGTTCACTCTTTCCTTGTCGACCCTTTTCAACAAGGAAGAATATTCTAGACAAATCCTAATAATCGATAGTGCTTTGTTTCAAACAAAAATAAGTTGTATATGGCGCAAAAACATCCAATGCGCCTAAAACTAACAAAGGGGTCTTCAAGTGACTTTTGACAGTGGGAGCACCTATACTTATTTTATTCCCATGGCTTATCAAGTCTCTCGCAAAAGATGACGGGGAGGAGAGTATTTCAATATGCTGGAAGGGAGCAAAATCTCTCCAGTCTGTGAATGAGGTCAAGAATTACTTGATGCATGTAGCATTGAGTTTTATGAAAGGAAATGCCCAACTTCGGTTGCCACCCGAGGCTCATCTCATCAATGTAAGCTTGTATTTCTTTGTCCTTTTTATCATGCGAGTACACAACTGCTGACTCCTATATTTCGTTCGTTATAAATGAAGATTGTTTTTTTTCCCCATAGAAGCGGTTAACACATGCTTGGGCATTTTGAACGGTGCAAAAGAGGTACTACGAGGGCTCAATGTAATAGGAGGTAACAAGCAACATGACTGATATAGCTTAAATCAATGGATGCCGAAGTAAATGTTTTTGCGGATTTGACATGCTCATTGCTAGCTGCTTGCAGACATTTCCATGCAAGACAGAATGGTGATCCACTACAATGAACAGAAGTAAATTGGATGGATTTCGGTAAACTGTGACAAGCTTCCGAAGCCAGACTAGATGGGTAACCGCAAACCTTCTGGAGCCCAAACCTGTTCTGAGTTAATATTTCTTATTAAATAATAATGCGCCCTGTGCTTTCTCACCAGGAACCTTTTTCCTAATCAATTAACAGTGCGGATCATAATTAAAATGGTGATTTTTCTGAGCTTTATGTGGCTGATTTTGGTATCTCAAGATAATTGCATCTGGCGACTTGCTTCCGCTGAAGGGCAGTCTTTGGCTGATCGAGAATGTGTTAGGGAAATGAGAGAGAGAGAGAGAGAGAGAGAGAGAGAGAGAGAGAGAGAGAGATCCTTTGATCTCCTCACTTATTTGCTTGCGCAATGAACATGTCGGAGATCCCTAGCGGATACAAGTATGTTAGTTCTTTCAACCTTTCAATGACTGTACATAGTACCACCCTACACCTAGACGAAACCTGCAAGAAATGGGATGGAGAATCTCATCAGACAATGCTATGACCACTTCCCCACATATTAGTAAGAAGAGTGGCACCGACCTCATAAATTAATCTCCATTTGCTTGAGACGGCAAAAAGTCAACCTCAGTTTGCAAAGATACGACTTGCACACTGTATAAGGCACAAACAGAAATGCTATTCAAGTCAGAACTAGTGCCATGGAGCCATATCTACACCATCTTTAAAAGAAGGAAATGAGATGCAAACCAATCTACTAGAATGAGGGCAAAGCATGCAATGATGTTGAGCATCCTGTACACATCAATGAGAACCATGAAAGAAAATCATGTATATGGCAAAAGGGCACCTTTGCATGGCAAATCTTTGTTATGGCCTCAACATGAAGATTCTGCAGTTCCTCCAAGACAGTGACATCCAGACCAGAAAGATCCTCACCCTAGAATTAATAGAGTTAGGGTTTAGCTGTAATATCTGACTCTGGATTATGGACCCACTGACATCACACAATTGTCTAGACTAATGCGTAAGACTGATATGGCAGATTACTAACTTCTTCAGAAGATTTATATGGTTTTAGATATTTTACCTTTAATCTGGAAATCGTACTTTCCAATTCTCTGCATCGTTCACTTTCTTTAAGGTAGCTAGCTTTTAATCGCTCCAAAGTATTTGGCTCATCCATTTCCTCAGCAATTTCATCTGATTGTGGCGTTCCTCGTGAGTGACCATTACGTGGAAGAATCCCACTTCTGGCTCTTCCTTGCTTGTCTGAGACAGGAACCCCTTGACTCATCTTGTTGTTGGCATCATTGCCAGACTTTCTCATCCTTGCAACCAGAACCCACAAATTAGCTAGCTCATTTTCTAAATTCTCTTCACGTTGTTTTGCTTCATCCAGCTTTCTCCTCAGCTCAAATAACAGTTTATTTTTTTCAGAAACTGTGATTTCCAGGTCTGCCTCTTTCTTACGTATTGCATCTAATTCCCTCTGCGTGTTATTGATTAAGGCTCCATCTGGTTTTCCAGGATAGTCATCAGATGGGGTGCAACATTTGCGATTGCATGAATCCTCTTTTGCAGCAGCCATATCCCCCCTTAGTTTTGCATTGTCAAAGGAAAGTTTAGTAACTTCATCTGCCAAGTTACGCAGTTCAACTGCCGCTGCAGAAGCCAACTCCTTTGCATAGGAAGCTTCTTCTGCAAGCTTTTGCATCTGAACTTCAAGTCTATCCTTTTGCTCTACGAGTCTACACTTCTCTTGTCTCAAATGCTCTATCTCTGCCCCCTGTATTTTTGTATGGAACCAAAATTTTAGGATACTACAAATTGTGTATTGTACATGAAGATGCACAATTCAATCTGCACCATAATACTAAGGTGGAAGGACCACAGAATATGTTAAGTTGATTACACAAGAAACAAGAAAAGGAATATCAGAGTATTACTTGAGAAGGAAAGCCATAGAAACAATGGGATAGAAGGAGAGTGACCTGCATAAGGACCTGGGAATTTAGAAAAGCATCATTGCCACATTCTCTTGAATCCTCCTGGGAAAATACCCTGTTTAGGTTGATGACACTAGTGGGAGTGTTTTCGTCAATGCAATTTTCATCACATGAGCCAATCCAGTTTACTCCTAGTAAATCTCCAGATCCAGTTTTGAATGAGGTAGGCTCACTCTCAGCACTATGTTTTGCACTGGAGGAACTTTTATTCGATAACAGATTGAGCTGCTGCCTTAGCATAAGAATTGTCTCTTGCATCTCAGCATTCTCTGACATCTATTTCAAGGTACAGTTACCAAATAATTGCAAACACAATTTTTTTAAAGCAAAAAAAAAAAAAAAAAAAAATGTCACGCAAGGTTAGTTATTTACCTTTGTCTGCAACTGCTCCTGTAGTATTCTATTATCTGCAGTCTTAATCTGGGAAATTCATTGGAAGCAGACTTTATTGACAAAGTAGAACAGCTGTAGCCATCTATATTATTTTATAACCATTCAGAAATTGAGCAACAAACCTCTAGCTCAAATGTCTTCTCATTTAATTGTGTAGTGAGCTTTGACAGAGCCTGTGCAACATGCAAAATGCCTCTTATTCAAGCTACATAATCAAGAAGCCAAATAATAGAACAATTCTGATTGCCATGCTATAATCAATTTTATCGCCCATCCACAAGTAAAGTTTGAAGTAAGACCACCCAGCTATCCAAAAACAAATTCTCGTGAATCCAGGAAGGGTGAGGAATGAGCATGTCACTCAATGGAAATAGCCAAGCTTCAGTTTAGTAAGAAAATGTGCACGCAAAGTATTGCTTTGCTTCAGGTAATCAAATGTTTATATTAAAGAGAGATGAGAAAACAAATGGCATTCTTATAGAAGCGGCTAATCATAGAAAGGTAAAGAGTAACATAAGTTCCAATCATTGTGCCCAACACTCCTTACCAATCTGCCAATGCTGGCAATGTGTAAAATTAAAAAGAACATAAACAAAATTGTTTTAATTCACAAGTGTGATAGGGACACATCATCGTTGAGGACATTAGTGGACTGCGAGTCCTAGATTGGGGACCGGATCTTTTTTTTTCTTTTAAGTAATTAAGATATTTTTGGGACAGGGTACTGCCCCGGCCCCCTCCCCTCCCCTCCCAAGGTCCAATGCTGGTTGAGGATTATATAGTTGAAGTCAAAGCATTTGCTTCATTCCAGATAACTGAAAAAATGACCAATTTCTTTTACTCGTCATCCATCCATCATTTTTATAAATGTCTGGTTCAGTTTACAGGAAGAATTTTAATACCTAACCACCCACCCTATTAGTCATCCATTTCCTTTTACTTATGAAGGCTTTACACAGCATTTCCTCAAATTTTTTTTTTTTGGTCATAACAGTATTTCCTCCATTGGATGGCTGAAATACAGTAACAGGCTGCCTTTAACTCATGCAAGATGGTCAGTAAACATGAACCCCTCCAAACCACACCCCCCCAAAAAAAAAAAAAAAAAAAAAAACCTCCTTTCACATATTTCCCATTGGTTGGTAACTGGGGAAATATCAAATGGCAGGTGATAACCTGAGACATCTCATTCACATTTGAAGTGTGAGGAGCCATTTCAAGTGATCCAATCATACGCTTTTGCAAGATGCTCATCTGGAGCTTCTTTCATGAATTTCATCCTTCAACTTCTGCATGTGTTCCTGCATCAACCAAGGTGGCCACAGAAAAATTGAGGGAAAAATTATCAGATCCAAATCAGTTTTTTTTTTTGGTCCAAGTGAAAGAACTTCCTAGTACATTGCATACCGTAAGTTGTAGATCATCTGGATTGTTAATCGCTTGCTCTGACAATCTTTTAAGGGAACTGGTGGACAATGCCACTTCCCCAGCCAACATTTTGACCTGCTCCCGGAGGAGATCCATTTGATCTGTGATGGTGGTACCACTCTAAAAAAAGAACCACAGAGTATGTTCATGAAATAGTTTCAGATCACTGACCAATTCAGTATTATGAGTTAGCAGCACATTGCAGAGAAGGACCAGAATGACACTAAATGTGGAACATTGATACAACAATGCTGGAAAATATGATGCTGGAAAGGAGCTATTCAGATCTGTAAGTCATATATTGGATTTCAATTCAAGTAATCATGTGAAAAACCTCTTAAATGCATAATGGAGAGTTTTCAAGTAGAACTGGATAATTCATTTCCAAGAGTCAAGAAAGGGGGTTTCCAATCATAGTTACTGTCCAATTTCATAGATCACATTCCTTCAGAATAAATACCTATATTTAATGCACTTTTAAATGGTTCAGCATTTGAAAATTGTACCTGTGGGAGTTCACAATTCAAAAAGTTCACGTCCAAGTATTAAAAAATGTTACCACCTGATGAGATTGAATGCAAAGATACCACAAATTCTTCATAATTTTACTTCTCTTTTCAGGTAAAGATTTGTGGATGAATGCCCTTGCACCATTGCGCTTTATTCTGCATTAAGTCTTCTATAAGATCTAAGTTCATTTTAAATAAGCACCGTGTTTTCTCCCCCAACACATAAAGAGCAAATAACTGGTAAGTAGACTTCCACTCACTGGAGGAAGACGTCGACCTCCAACAGCAGCTCTGAATAGTTCACCAGCTTGAGTTGTTTCTGGAAAGGACTCCACAGCTGAAGCATCGTCCCCTTTTCTGCTGAGTGATTTCCTCCGTCCATCCTTGGTATCACGGAACATCACTCTGCTTTGTGATGATTTTGAACCCGATGCAGGTGATGCACTAGCAGAGCTCTCAGAACCAGCACTAGGAGGTAATCCCGGCAAGCTCTCAGGTTTCTACACTCACAGTTTAATGCTTTACTGAGCACGCTTGACATTTCAAAACTAATGGAATGTAGAATTGGTGTTTTGTCACTTGACAAAGAATAAAGAAGCATTAAAACAAGAACTTCCATGAAGATGTCTATCTCATTCCAGCACTCAGCCTTTTCAACCTAATCAGCACAGCCGAGAAACAAAATACATTTCAGAGATGGTGAATCAATTGATCACCATTTTTTACCCAATTTAATTCATGATATATTTGGAATTGTAAGATTTTGTGGGACCACTACCAACTGTTCTAAAAGCTTAAATTGTTAGATGAAGGCATGATTTATTATTTAAATATTCTAACACTCCCCCTCACGCTTAGTCTGGTCTTTTGCCTAGTACTAAACGTGGAAATTTAATTGGAGAGGCAAATAGGGGCCTGGAAGATTCGAACTCAAGACCTCCTAGCTCTGATACCATGAAAGATTTTGTGGGACCACTGCCAACTGTTCTAAAAGCTTAAGTTGTTAGATGAAAGTGTGATTTATTATTTAAATATTCTAACAGGAACTATGAGTCTATCAAGAGACACATCAAAACAAATAAGTAAGGATTATGTGCCATACCTCATCACTCTCATTGACTATATATGTCATAAGGATATTAGCAATAGCTGAGGCTCAAACGATGGCCAAGTTTTGCAGCTAATATAGCACTTAAAGGAATGTTATCAGGGAAGATGTACATGCCGTAAAATTGATGCCCAATTTTGTATTAGATAGGGCTGGCCTGTCAGACGGAGCTAGGTGGTAACATGAGGCCTGGACAGGCCAAATAATTCTTTTTTTTTGCTAGGAATGGCCAATAATGAAAACTATTAATTAAATAGAAGCTTGGAGCTTACTCTGACTTTGAACCAACCAAGCATCCCACGTTTCCTGTTTCTTTTGTAATCATTGACCAACTCATCTAGATTCATCACATCCTCCTTTCCATCAAGTTGAAACTCAGAAGTGTAGCTTCCAGCATCATCATCAATCATGTATTCCCGCTTTCTATCAGGCAAATATGCCAGCTGCACAAGTAAACATATGAAGGTTATTCTGACAAGCTGCAGATTGTCCATGTGATAGATGAATGAGAAAACCCAAATCATACTGTCAAGAAGGGTAGCACTTCATATTATCAGGTAAGAAAGAAATCAAGCTGTGTGAAATGTTCCTTGGCAGATATACATTGTTAATCAAACGCACTTTTCACCATTGATCTATGATCTTAAAATGTGGATTTTTGCTGTGTCACACACCTCATCTTCTCCAAAAGAATGCCTCCTTCTATGGCCAGGCCATTCTGGAAGGTTTGTTGACATGGCATTCTTAGTAGATACCAAAATGAGTTTAGTTAGTCGCTGAATTCTTCCAATTAGAGCAGCCTTAGCTTGCTCTTCCTCTTCCAATCTTGACTGCAACTTAACTTGACCTGCTTCCAGCTTTAAAAGCACAAAATAACACATATAAGTAAAACCAATGAAAAAAAGTAATGGCCTTAAAAAGTAGATGTATCAGAAGTATATTTAATGAACTACGGAAATCTTGCTTTGCTTACAAACACTACATACACATTAGAATTATAGTAATCAGCTTATATGTAGCAGTAACACAAGAAGTTGCAAAACACCAATAAAAATGCTGCATCTCTCCCTGTCCTTGCGTTGTGTAGAGGACAAACCTGAAGCTTCAGATTGACCAAATCTTCTTGTGCAGATGCACTTGTATAAGGGTTTCCCATCATACCATGCTTCAATTGCTGGAGCTCTTCCTTCAAGGTTGTAATTTCCCTCTGGTACTTTTTGATAAGAGACTTCTCATCCACGATCTAGTAGAGTACAATAATGACTGGATCAGCATAGGTGACAAATAAAAAGTGGGAGTAAGATCTGACATTCAGTTGCTGTTCCATATCAACCTTGTTTTGAGATGCTTTAATTTCCACATGTTTGCTTCGATGTGCAAACTTCAATGTGTTATGTGTCTCCTCGCTGTTGCCAGAGGCAGGTGTCACTGTGCAAATAAGCTGCAAAATAGTTTCAAACAACTAACATTATCCTGAAGGAATCAGATTTTATCACACACATAAAATTTATAGCGAAACCGTTTTAGAAGGTAAGAACAGACCGCATGAAACAGTCCACTGAATGATGAGTTTCCAATCTAAAAGAACATATGGTATTGAACTTACAGAAATCCGCCCATGGCCACTGAGAGATGATTGCAACAGACGGGTGAGTTTTGAATCCCGATAGGGAATATGAGATGGCTTTCCATCTGTTAGTTTGGAGATCACCTACAGCAAAATAGCTCATTCATTTTTCATAAAAAGGCATCCAAGACATGCAACTGCCATTCCCAACTACAGGTACATAATGAGACCTTCTAGAAGTGAAGAGAACAAAAAAACATATGAATGCAATCAAAATGTTCATTTATCCCAGCGACCCAAACTAATGCATGAAACCAATGGCTTCCTAATTCACCTCACAGAATCAATATTCATTATTTAGGTCATGTATGGTAACTTATGTCATCAGCAAGAAGAAGAATCAAAGAGGCATATTGCAATGTCAATTTGAGAAGGATACCTTCAAAAAAATTTATCTAAGTCAAAGCATGAACAGCTAAAGAAATTAGGGTATCTGCGATAAAGATGGATATGTAGTTAAGATATTCGATATAGTCTACTTATGACTCAGTTAAATGTAAAAGGGTGTGGAATCTCACAGTGCCAAGAGTAAGTAGACTTTTATTTATGTATGAACCCTCTTTTCTCCTCAAGCCAGTTGTCTCAGTTTTCGAACTTTCAGATCCAGCAAGATCAATTAGGTTCTGCAAAATCCGAATCAAAGAAAAACTTAATTGAGTGCATAAAAAAGTAGTCAGCAATTTATTGTCAGCAACACACACGCACACATATCAGTATGAAGACCATATCTGCTAGGTTATCAATGTCACCTTAAATAAATGAAAAGCATGAAAGATTACCAATTGGGATAATGTAACATCCTCTTCCACTTGGTTTCCCCCCCGTGGGCTGCTCTCAATTGTCTGAAAGATTACACTTAGGTTAGCGATGGACCAATAAACAATCATTTTTATAAACTGCTTCAAGATTCCTCATTTATTACGGGAGATAACATGCAAGTATTTGACATTGGCTTTTAAACAGACAGATTGTCTAATTATCAAGTACTGCACTATATTATACTACTCACAGTACTGTGCCTCGTAAGCTACTTCCTTCCCTCAGGTCAAAAATCATTCCTCATAAGAACATATAAGAACGTGTAAGGAGACATCAGGCCCTAGAATATCCATTCCCTTGGGGCCTTCATACACAATTAAATCATCAATTCACAATCCCCACTTGACCACATATTCAATCTTAATCCATCAGAAGTGATTGAGATGGACACAGAAGAGAGACACAAAGTAACAGAAACTTCTAAAGGAGAAAATGTACCAAGTAATCAAGAAAACTGATGTACAATTTCCACATGCTTGCGCATAATAATGTTATGAGAAGTGTTAAAGAGTGCCCCTAGGGCACTTGTTGTGCCTCAATGGATATACTTTGAAAATATAAAATTGTCTAATTAAAATAATTAGTCTTCTTAAGCTCTGTAATTTTTCAATTTTGAAAATGTCTCAAAAAGTGATTTTTCCTTTTTGGTTAGCTTAACTAGTGTCCTGGGGGCACTTGTTAACAAGACCAAATATTACTGCATTTAATATAGTTGCGGCTTATTCCACAAGTGAAAAATATCATTCTCAGTAGATCATTTTACTATGGTGCCAAGCATATATTAAAGTGCCAGATGAGGATGTTCGGATCTCAATTCCCCAATCTTGCACAAGTCAGCAGACCTACATGCCAACGAACAAGACAATTTCCATTACATGAAGAAAAAAAGGTTTACTTTAAATAAGCTATTGATACATTTGTAGTTCTAGGAAAGATTCTCCTGATAATTGACTGGATGGTCTATATAAAGGTACTAAAAAGAAGAAGAGATTCTACGTTGAAACTACAATTACCAATGTAAAAATAGTGTGGCTTCGACTGCTCAGAAGATTGAAGTTATTAGAACCCACATGTCTGTGCTCTGCAAGATTATAATGTCCCATATTAAAATGTGCACAGGAACAGAAGAAAGAGAGGATTTTAAATTCTCACGAAATCAAGTGTCTAACATCTGTTGCAACATTATACGGGGAAAGATTACTTATTCAGAACAAAATGTAAACTCAAGGACAAGAATGTCTATCAAGCTAGAAATCATCACATCAAATTAATACCGATAAAGGAAGGAAAGAACTAGGGGAAGGGCATAAATAAGTATACTATATAAAATCGCAAGGAAACAAGTTCACCTTCTCCAGATGCAATTAAGGAAAGAGCATGAGCAGGAGACAACACAACCTCCTCCTTAATTCCCTCAACATAGGTACCCTGTAGCAGGCCACAAGTTGCATGGGCATTGAAATGTTATGCTGAAGCAAAATATGAAGTGCAAAGCTGCCTAATTCAGGAAGCCATTGTTTGAAGGTGACAAAAAGAAAACATTTCACAGCAGCTTGCTGAAGATGATAAATCACACATTGCTCCACAAATTGGAGATGGGTTAAATGTCTCTACACACTCTAAAGCCAACTTGTCTTTTGAGGTTTCCTACTATAGATGATTCGCTCTGAACTAAGTTATGTGCCTTCCTTATTTAGCAAAATCAAAGAGAGATGACATGCAGCCACATATATAATGAATTTGATAGTAGATAAAGTAGTAAGATCTATGCACCCACTAACTTGTCTCGCTTGCAAGGAGTAGAGAAAATCATGTTGAATTATGAGATACATAGCAGGTATTTCACACGACTGATTAGTGAAAAAGAAATTTGATAGGAAAATTAGGATGTGAATTGTGACCACTGAAAATTACTTGAAGCTTTCATTAGTAACATTGAAGTAAATTGTTTAAAATCATTCATTAGCATCTATTAAAGTATCCAAAGCTAGAGCTGACTGCATAAATATCAACAGCTTTATCTTTAGAGAAACAATGAACCTGAGCATCCTGCCGGATTCTGAGGTTCTGGCCAGTTGGATCGAGTAAGTCATTAATGACCTAGATTAACCAAAATAGAAGTAATCAATAACCTAAAAACCAAATTACCAGCAAAAGCAAAAATCAGATAGAGAAGAATCAATCCAGAGTAAAATAAAGTAGATTATCTTAGACATTCTACTAATCGACGAATGCCCAGCCAACTCACATACAATGGATGCAGATAAAAGTACAAAAAAAAAAGAGAGAAAAGAAAGAAAAGACTCGTCCCGATTACATTGGACTGATGGATCATTGATGTCCAGCAAACCATAAATCCATACAAATTGCCCATCCAGCAGATGTCTCGTTTCCCAAAAATAATGATTCTAATTTTTAATGGCAATCCAGGAGACAGATCAGCATAGTCACAACATCAATGAAGCTCTCAGGAGCTAGAACGCTCCATGAAATGCTAAATCGCTGATCTCCTAAAAGCAACCCAAATGTTAAGTACTAACAACTAGACAGAAGCCAAAAGAAAATCATGGAGTAAAAATTATCTGCTCTAGCCATTAAGTTGTTGAGCCTTTCCAAATGTGCAGAGGGAAACTATATATCACTTCTCAAGGTTTAAATACATCAGAGATGGAGTTTTAAAGTGAAATCAAATCCGTGAACTAACAGCAGACAAGCAGCGAAACAAATCTCTGGTAATATGCAACTGTTTCTTGAGACAACCTTCCCCAGTAATGTTCATTTCTCATCAAAAACACCATCCCAGCAGTACTACCTCATTGTTATCTTCCAATTTAATTTACACCGTCATTTCACAGGATAACCTTTTTCTCCATGTACAGCAACTTTTGGAATCCCATATGCACACAAACAGATTTAGCTTAGAAGTAGGTCTAGACAAGACATAGGATCAGCATTACCAATTCTATGATCTCCTAGTATAACATGGCCATGAACTCATTAGCAACCAACTTTGTCTGAATGTACAGAGAGCAGTAATATTTCTAACAGGTGTGCAACTGTTTATTTCTTCTCAAGACACTGCCGGCTTAGACTGCCCTTTATATCTCATCTATAATATCTTCCCATTTAATCCAGAACTGGACAGGCTCCATAAAATTGAAGATCAAGTCTTCAGTATTCAACAACAGTTAAACAGTACATTGGTTCTGTCTCAGGATTCCCTCATGATATTTCCCTCTCCAAAAATAATTACTTAGTTGATAAAATACTTAAAAAAATAAAAGCACACAGCTCTTCTAATTCTCAGATCAGAAAAGACATGCACCAGGTACATGCAATCATAAACTAAAATCAGTCATATTGAGTCTTTCAATCAATAAGGAAAGTAAGAAGGGGATATAAAATAACCTTTGAGCAAAATAAAAGAGAACTACTTTCTTTCTATGGCCTGCTTTGGATTGTTCACACTTGAGATTTGAAATAATAATAAAAATCACCATTGTTTGTATATATTAGATATCATAATTACTATACCATACCACACAATAATGCAATTAAGTTGAGCTGACCTCATTATAAATTTCTAGATATGAAACACGAAGAAGAAACTCTCGTCCAGGTGTCTGAAAAGGGCCACAAGGGTCAGTAGAGATTCCAGATCGACGTCAATATATCAAACAACAGAAAATTCACCACCTCTTGTATAATTCCAAACACATCCTTCACAGCCAATGGGATTATCCCTGGTGATTTTTGCTCTCCCTTCAATAAACAGAAAGATAGTGGTTGGTCAGTTTGCAAGCACATAATTATCCTAATCACATGATGCACCTTCAGTAGTTAAGCCAACAAACTATTACTTTGACTCACACAACGTCTTCAGAAAAGAAACAAATTTTGCTACAGATGGTGGTAATGCCATCATTGATGTGAATACATCTTTCATCTAAAACTGAGTCGCAGTTAAAAACATTATATTTCTAACAAACTAAACTGCCTCTGGCTTTCCAAACCACTTTGAGAACAGGTGGATATAGTTAACTTCAGTTCAAAGAGTGTTGATTGGGATTCATGTTAAAATCCATTTGATAGCAGCATAGACCTCACAAAATCACTTGATTTGGAGAAAACTTGTTTCTGGAAAGAAAACCATGTTTTGCATATCACTTGCACTCAGATTAGCATAACAAGATAGAATTTGAACACATTAAATCAAGTGAAAGAACGATATATTAAATCAACTCAAAAGTTAAACGAGATGCATAAACAGTGAGGACGGTGAAGGTAAACCAATGCCATTCGTGTATTCTGTTGATCTCAAGAAACAATTTCCATCATTATCACTAACAAATTTGTGAAGTACTGGTCCTCACAAAATGGGATATGACTCATCAGTATAAATCACAAGTCATCTGGAGAAGTGATAAAAATATTTGAATGGAATGGATATGAATTACTGACTTACGTGCATAGTATGAGTTTTCCCACTACTAGTGACGCCATATGCAAATACAGTACCTGCGCCAGAATAGAGAAGATAAAGCTAAGTATTATTTGTGCCCACATTGACCACTCATTGTACAAGAAACTCACTGTTGGGTCATATCTTACCAATCAGCGCAAGGAACATCATATTTTAAGGTACAAAGTACGACTTGGAGGTGCACTTATACCAAACGACTAGTCCAAGAGAAGAAAGTAAACTTCCTCCATACACCAAATGAAAAGGGACAACAAACTAAAATGAGCAGGGACAGTAGCTAAGGTTCCTACCTTAGACAGAAAATTACCAGCATACATTCTATCGTGATGGCTACTTTTTGACAGACAAAAAAAAATTACATTGTGGAAACGCATCGCATAGCCATTATGTTTTTACAGCGTTTCTTCCTTAGGTAAAATATCATCTCACCTTTCACATCAAGGCTTCTCAACATGCAATTCTCTTATTTGCTTTCTAAGACCGAAAAAGCCGTGTCAAGCAAAGAAAAAGATAAGTACCGGTGATCCCTTGCATAGCACCGCCGACAACATGCTGAGCAGCAACATCGTAAACATGGCGTGTCGTTGTTGCCGGACCAAATACTCTATCTGCAAAACCACCATAATTTATGTCTCAGATAAAAAGAGTCGATTCTTACTCGATTTATTTGAAATCCGAATTCAAACACTAGAGTCCCATGGTAAGAATCTGCATTTAATCCTTGCCGAAAAATGTTGCCGCTGTATTATCAATATATAAGTGGTCAAGTAAAGTTTCCAGGATGCCAAATCAGTGGGAAAAGTCATATGATACTTAATGACCTAGCTTCAGGTACAGCCACCGGCCCACCATTCAGAATCGACAACTCAGTCGATCGTGTGGATTTCACTGTGTTGGTGAGACCGCTAACTGTGCTTAAAAACTATATGCAGCAACTGGCAATCCCGCGGCATGGGCGGCTTATTCAAGCTCGTGTGCCGAAGACCACCCAACTCTCGGTAACTGCTTCGAGAAGTAAAAAGAGGAATCGAGGCTAACCGAAGCCATAGGCAATGGAAGGATTGTATTCGTTCCTCACTGTGTAATCCCCATCTGCATACCAGGCCACCTCATCTCCTTTGTTAATCTCCCTCGGGCTGCTCAAAATCAATCCACATTTCCAAAAATCAGAATCAGCAGCGAAAAGAGGGAAAAAAAAAATGATCACCATCGACTAGACAACAGACCCGCGGTAACAAAAAAAAAAAAAAAAAGTCAACTCCGCGGAGAGAACAAATAAACGCGCGCTCGACTAACCTGAGAGGACGAAACCTCACGGTGACGGTGACGTTCTCCTTGGACTTGCTGAAACCCGGCCGCTCGACGATCTGCGAGGTCGGGCTGGCGTTCCGCTTCGGGATCTCCGACGACGACGCCGCAGCCTGAGAAACCGAGGCCGGCTTACTTGCCGGCCTCGACGTCGACGACGACGACGACGACGACGGCAGCCTGCCCGAGGAAGGAGTGACCGGACGCTTGGCCGAGGCCGGCGGAGGAGCAGCCGCCGCCGCCGGCTTCCGCGACCGGAACGGCGAGATTGACGAAGCGGAGGATCTCTGCGACCTGGAGCTCGAGCCAAACATCGCCGGAGAATGCGCGAGCTTCGCACATAGAGAGAGAGGGGTCACGAGGAGGGACGGTGCTTGCTCCCTCCAAAAACAAGGGCTTTAGCTTTTATTCGTTGCAGCTTTGAAATTGTCCGAATGTTGGTTTTGGCGTTTTGGCTCGTTTCTTCTTTTTTCCCTTCTTCGTACGGAGGGAGAAAAGACGGTTTTGGCCCTGCGTGCGCTCTTGCGGGTCAAGTACGAGTTCGGAAAGTTTTCTTTTATGGGTGGGTCGGTGCGCGGGGCGTTGACTCAGGCCCGATTCGGACTTTAGAAGAATCGGGCGGGCCGACGACCCTGTGATTTCTCTCCGTCCGAGAGACACTTGTCACCATCGCATCCGTTTAACGCTGATTAAAGACATAATGAGTGAACGAACACGATATATGTTCTTTGACTGAGATGCTTTTTTACCAAACTTATACCGATTTTGCATTACTCTCGATGATGTATCGATTCGACCTACCTAAGTAGCTCAAGGTTGAAATTTAAGATCTCAATTAAATATCATGACCTAATTAAGTGATTTTATGCATCCTATTGCCAAGCAGCTTAGGCCTAGATGAACACCAATTTCGTACTATAGAAATGGAAATGATAGCCATGGTCTATCTTAGGAGGGGAGAAATGGAAATGATAGCCATGGTCTATCTTAGGAGGGGCCTTGTGATATAAAGCGTCTATGACTGTGTCATTATTTGCACAATGAAACGGGTGTAATGAAAAGACCGTGAGTTATGTTTCTTGTTTAATATAGAAAGGAGGCAAAAACCTCTTCATATTTACTTTCCATTTTATTGTATATAAACATTTCAGCAACTATACCATTATTAAACACGAGTTTTTCCATACTTTGTTTCAATTATTCTACGTGACATCATCTTTAAGGGTAGAGGATCGTACATTATTAGTGGTCTAATAATACGCCCCATTAGCCTATCAAAGTCTTTAGATTCAGAAAATCTCTTACAAATGATGAAACTCGCTTGATTTAATGATCCAGATAGACCAGGGTCCATGCACCCGATCCATCTCGCACGGGTTTGGAAGTAGCAATATATAAGTCAATTCCAGGTCTAGCTGTCTCATATCAAAGAGGTAAAAGCCCAACCCCACCTCAAATCTTTTCCATCTCTCATGACCTTTAATCCAATTAATCTCAGCCTCGCAAAAGATCATCACTCGAAACTCAGAAGACGGAACTTACATGTCTAGTAAAATAGTATGAATGAGAAGTTAAAGGACCACCTTCTTTTCTCCCTGCTCCCATTGGACCATAGGCAACATCAAAAGGAATGCAAAATCTTACCTTGGTAGGGGCAAGGTTTAAAAAATACACATGGAATCCCAAAGAATACAATAAATAATCAATAAAATTGCACCAGATGCCAAACCGCCAAAGGAGGCAATGGCCCCTGCTAGCCCCCATGAGATCCAGCCTCTGAACTCAACGAACAAATCTCTTATTTGAGAGATTATGCAACTCCAGAAGAAATATTTCTAACAACCTATACATCCCACTTTTGAGACCACAACAAAAGCAAATGATAATGCTTGCAGAGAGGATTTGCCTCACGAAAGATCACAAGCATGACACAAGTACAATGATTTCGTCAGCTAAGAGCAGCATATCGGCAAAAATCGATTACTACTGCCAATTTCTGCAAGGATTTTTAACTTGCTAGATCCTAGAAGACTGACCTGTACAGTAGATCTATAATTAGCTTTAGAACCCTAAAGCAAAAATCCCACGACTCTTATCGCCTCTGCTAGTTTGTGTAAGTTTTATACTGTACACCCCTCCAGCAGCACATGCATCAGACTACAAAATCGAACCTTTAAATGACAGATAATTACAAGCAAATCAACATCCTGCACACTATTACTAATCAACCAGCTAACTTCATGACCTTGCCATCTTCTGATTTTCATCCGGGAAACTAACTTAATCCCCTCATATGTCATCACCTGGTTGCCTGTTGTTGGACCAGATAATCTCTATTTCAAGCGTTCGGGAAGATCCATCTTTGTTGTTCTCATGATTAAGACTGAATAATCCACTGTATACTCCTTCTGTCACAACTTTGTCTATTTGGATAGTCACTCTCCCGAGAGTTGCCTGAAAAGGAACACATCTCATGTCAAATTGAAGAACATGATAATGGTCAGGATGACTTTTAGCTCTGTGTTACTTGCTCATCTAAGTTTAAGTACAGATTACCATGTAGGACTATTAAGCATGGGAATAAGTTTTTAAGAGATAAGAGCATGCATTGAACACACAGATACATTTATTTAAAGAATTGCCTGGTAAAGGTGCAGGTCGATAATGTGAACCACATATACTTATAGCAATAATAAGTGTCTAGGTTGATATGCTTCAACATGATATGTTCAGAGCACACAGACCTTCCCAAACGTGTTTTTGCTTTTGCATATGATATGCAGTTTCTGTCCTTTCGGAGGCACATCAAAAGCCCAAGTGAAACCTTCTTTCCATTCTGGACAAATGCTGTGGTTAACCACCTGAAGGAGGAAAATAAAGAAACAGAAAAAGAAAACTTTTATGAGAATTACGAAATTAATCATATCAGTGTCTAGATGCAAATGTAGCTGCATATTTCATAATCTAAATAGCCATATTTTTAACTTTTAGCATGCCCATTTTAATCCTTCAAGCACTAAACTAAAAGTATTGAAATCAAGCCTCCTAAGCTCCCACCAGGAACAAAAAAATATATCAAAGCCATGCCAATGAGGTTCACAAATATCGTGGGTTATCATGAAAGGAATGTTACCTTTGTTTGTCGTGCAGGAGCATTGCCTATTGTCAGTCGACAGAAGGCATTTGTGCTACCCATTGCCTGTTTTAAGTTGTTCCCTCGCTTAATGGTCACAGTCAAACATCCCGGTAAGCAGTGGAGAAGGCCGTCCGCCCTATCATGGAAACTAGGTGGGCAAATTTTCATCAACATCTGAAGTATCGGAATGGCCTCTGATGCTATCATGGCCTGTGACTTTGCTATGTCCAAAGCCATGGAGGACCAAGATTGTTTCAACAAACATAAAGTGTCCAAAACAGATTCCTGAGCCGCCTCACTACCAGATTTGAGGGCATTTACCAAGTGCGGGATGCATAAGGTAGCAGCTTCAGATACATGGAGCTTAGGGAAGTTCATAAAAATCACATTTAGAGTTCTCAAGACCTCTTCATTGATGGTTGCTGTTGACCACAATTCCTTCTCCAGTGCAGCTGCAAAAGAAACGAGCACAATTTGATATATGAAGAAGGACAAAGGGGAAGTTCTGTAAATCTATCAAAACTGAGAAACAAAATGCTGAGACAAAAGTGGGCAGTGAACATGCAATGGAAAAATTTATGAGCTGTTCAGATAAATAATCATAAATCATATAAAAGGCTTCGTGCATGATACACAATGCTACATTGCATTCACATCATACCCAGTATTGATATATTTCTGCCAGCTGAAAAAGTAACATTGGTCTAAAAGTAAAGGGTTGACATGCAGGATCGTAATTTTGCAGTCGAAATGAGGGTTGGCTTCTCACCAATGGCCAACCCAATATTATTAAAATTGAACAATGAAGAATACCATTGAGAGAATCTGGTCAGATGGCATACATGGTATCAAAGCATTAGGTATGCAGAGTTTTTTGGCTAATGACAACATAAAGCTAGGAACATACATGAGAAGGAAAAAGTATTGACCCCAGATATGAGTTAAGGAATAATCAGTTACTCTGGTAATGTACCTGTTAATGATCTAATCAGTTCATTGGAGACATATTCTTGGAGGGTGTGATTAGAAAATAGAAATTTGATGAGCAATGCTGCCTGCCGAGCAATTTCTGAATGGGTGGACAGCAGCAGTTCCTGAATTACTAATATGCCACCTGCTTCTGCAACGGCCCGCCTGTTAGTTCTGCTATGCATGACAAAATTCTGCAGCGCACAAATTGCGACTATTGTCATATCTTCTGTAGGCTCATCTTCCAGCAAGCTTATCAAAGCACGACATGCAGAAACAGAATCACTGGCTCTAGCATGTCCTTCGTGTTGGGAGAGGTCTCCAAGGGCTAAAGCTGCAAGAAGTCTGCCAGACTCTGATCTAGTAAGTGGATCCAGTAGATACTGTGATAAAGGTGCTATAGCATACTTGGAGACATTCCTCTCTCTAACCCTAATATTGTTAAATAATGCCTCAAGCAATTTACCAGATGCTTCCTCGCACTGATGAGATCTTAAAAGGTTTAGCAAAGCATCAATTGCTCCAGCTTCAGTCATCTGTTCAACACTTGAGGCATCATTCCCTTCATGAACTATCAAGGCATTGAGAGCAACTGTAACGGTGCTCTCTACTGTAGAATGCAGCATTTTAACTAGGACAACAAGAGGAACTTTGAAATAATACTTTGCATTATAGCACAGAACATTAGAAAGAACTAAAGCAGCTGACTCCCACAATGCATGCGGTGGCCGCGGGTCATCTTGCATGATAACCTTCGCAAGCTCAAATATCCCACCAGCCTCTGCCACAGCCTTTGGCCAGCTAGTGGATATTTTCTCAAGTGCTTTTATTGCCGTTTGCTGCAAATTGAGGATACCAATTCCAGCAAGCTGCACAAGCGGCACAACTGCATTTTTGGTAGTGATGTCTTGCTGAAAATGTTCCTGGGCTAGAAGATGAGAGAGCAGTTCTGTGCCTAGCTGCTGGATGGCTTGAGATGGGGACTCCAAAAACGAAATCAAAGGCTCTATTGCTTGGGAAGGAGTGAGTTTCAAAGTAGCAAGGCTCTGTGGCTTCTCCAAAATATTTACAAGTGCTTGCAAGGCACTGTGCTGTCCCCATAAGCTGAAGTCCGGAGAATGCAAAAGCGTGAAAAGAGGCTCTACTATTCTTGCTGCAGTTGAACTCCTGGCGATGGCACTGCTGTTGGTCAAAATGCGGAAGAGTTCTGCAATTGAGGAGCACAAGGAAATGGGTACAACAGGAAGTTGCTCAAGACACTTGTCAATAATGCCAGCTTTAACCATAGCCAATTTGCAAGGAGTCCGGTCTTTCCCTAGTTTTATGAGAGCACAGATGCTGGCCTCAATCAGCCGATAATTTGTCCCAGAGACCAGGCCAACGATGAGATCTATGATATCGAGGGCTGAAGCATGCTCCACCAGTCTTTCATCATCCAACAATTTCTCAAGAGCACATATCCCAGACTCCACTGCTGTGCTTAATTTGGATTGCATAAGCACTATGAGGGGCTGAATGCAATTCAAGGCAATTGGGTCTGCCCTAACCTTTGCATCACTATATAGAATAAAACAGAGTTCTGCAGCATCTCTCTTCAATTCCAAGCATGATGCAGAGGATAAAATTCTATATAGATTCTCAAGGGTATTGCCTTCCACTTCGGTAAACACCACTGCTTTTACCGGATTTCCTGAAGTGAACTTCGTCAAGGCAGCAAGAGCTATCTCTTGCTCACTCTCTGATGCAGAATTTAGCATGTCAACTAATGGTTGAATAGCCTGCCTGGCCAAATCAGAGTCTCTGATGTTCTCAGCATCAAAAAGTTCATGAAGGGCCCTTGCAGCACTAAACCTCGAAGTCCTTGACCCCAGTCGCAGAACAGCTATTAGCTGGTTCAGTGAACTAACTGATGCCTCATACCGGATGATATCAGCATGCATATATAATATCCTCAATAAATCAGCTATGGTAGCTTCTGTTGAGTCTTGAGGGCTCAAAGACAGGTACTTCGTAAGAGCATCTAAAGCTCCAGCTTCAGCCATAATTAGCTTGTTCGCATCATTTCCTTCTGCAATATAAGTCAAGAGCTGAACAGCAATGGGAGGGGCACCAGGCCTATCAGGCATTGGTCTCAAGAGGTCCACCAACAAAGGTATAGATTTTCGTGCAGTGGCGCCACTTTTTACATCTTCAATTTTAAAAAGCTGCTCCAAAGCAAGTTGATCAGGGTTTCGTGACAAGAAAAATTCCTCTGACAAAGCAATGAGGTTTGGCAAATCTGACTCTACATAACCAACCAAGTTTATCAACCCCGCAACGGCTCCTGAATTTGCAATAGCAAGGTTTATTCCCATATTTCCATGGCAAACAAGACTAGCCATTGCCTGTGCAGCAAAGAATCTATTGATAATTTTATCAGATTGTAGCAGCTGAGCTAGTGAAGGGATAACACAGAGAGTTGCTGGAGACAGTATAACGTTTGCATCTTGAAATAGAATGGCTAACTGTAAGGCAGTAATCCATATGCCCTCTTGATCCTCATATTCAGCCTGCAAACAAAACAGAAATTTGATCACGAACCCCATTTTTCATCTCTCTGTCCAAAAATCCCCTTCCAATTTGCAACTACGAATGGTACATTGTGTTGCAAATTGTCGTCAGATTGTGCATCAATTTGAACCAGCCCTTGGTCCACTATGAAAATAGTAGCTAATTAAATTTGATATTGTGAAATAATAGCATATTTTCTTTTCAACATAGACTTAATTAAATAATTTCGTCACTCAGAAACATTCTCATTTCCACCAAACCAAGTTTTAGCTTCATCCAATAGTTGGATTTGCATTCTTTTCACTTCCTTTCTGCACATTTGTTTGTTTTTCTAGCCGCGTTGCCTTGGTGTATATTGGCTCTTTATTTATGATTAAGAAGAAAAATGAGAAATCAATGAGCGCTTGAAGTGGTTTTTGCTTTTAACTTGGACTTTTTAGCTTTTTTTATTTTTATTTAGTATGGAACACCTTAAATCTTAAAAATTTATGAACTCGCACTTAAAGTCAGAAGTCACGTGAAAATGTTTGTTAATGTTTCAAAATTAAAATGATTTTTTTTCAATTTGATGAAAAATACATGTAAATAGAATTTGTCAATGCTCTGAGTTTGATGGGGCAAATTAGAATGACTTTCTTAAGTCTAGGGCTCAACTTGAGAAAATCATGATTTGGCAATTTTCCCAAGAAATAAAATATTCTCTCCACAATGAAAGCATCATATGTACCCTGTTATCTAGTAAATTTGACTGCTGAACAGAGGCCACCAGTACATGCTTTGTAGGTGCCGGATTAAGTGTGGTTAGTCACAGATATATTAAAATTTGATAATCTTCAGAATAAACCAGAAAATTAAGGGCGCGCTCTCTTGGCAACAATGCCTTGCTTGATTGTATGTGGCTTACACTATCTCTATCTCTGTAATTGTTCATTTTAATAGAAAGCATGCATTTGATTGGCAAATATCAGAAGAGTTAAAAGACGTGTAAGAGACAGGATCCCAAGATAAATCCCCTAAATGACAGCTCATTGCTTAATGCATTTCAATCTAATTTACCTGGCAACTGAATCATTTGCAATGATCACCCAGTGGAAGACTGCGGTGGTGGAAAAGGAATTGAGAAATATATCTCAAACCCAAGTAAATGAGAAAGCGATTGACAACAGAATAAGAACAAAATAATGCTACCTGTGAACGGGAAGTATGACTGGCCAGCTTGTCAGAAAGAGCCTCAAGCCCCTCAGCTTCCATAAGAGCGAGTCTACTATTTTCATGTGAGGCCGAAATTATTGACAGCAACCACAAGGCAACAGTTCCTCCCAACACTGTGGCGGGATCAGAAACATCAGACTCATCCCCCTCCTGGAAAATGGTTCTTTCCATAAAACCTAAGGGAGTTTTAACTCCAATCTCTAAGCAGGAACAGCTGGAATCATGCTTTGTCATATCCACTAATGCATATATTAGGGGTTTGAGGTATGCGGAAGACTCAAGCTCATCAAGAGACTGCTGTTTGTGCTCTTTTGCAGCACAAATTAACAGCGCGGTCCCCCCAACCCTCACTTCTAGGCTGGCTGAATTGATGATTCTATTAGCTAATGAACAAATAGATTGTGATCTCGCAACCAAAAGGTCACCAAGTACAGCTGGTTGATCCCCGCAAAGTCTAGACAGTATCTCTATGGCTTTATCTTGGACTAAAGGGGGGGCCTCAGCCAGGCAGCGGACAACAGATTCTAAGCTTGATGGAACATCAGCAAGGGCAGACCATGGGGTATAACTCAAGTTTGTGTCCTGTTTTGTCCTAGCCAGGAGGGCAACTACTTCCAGTGCATCCATAACATCTGTTCCATCCATGTCCATTGTGTTCAAAGAATCAACAAGGGCAAGAACAGTGAAGCGACAGTGAGCATGTCCTGTGAGCACATGACCCACTGGAAAATGTTTGAGTAATTGATTAAGTGCACGTGATGCATTAATCTTGCCTTCCAGTGAACCTTCACCAAGTACTCTTGTCAGAGCAGAAACCACATCTTCAGCAAGAGCATCTGCAGCAATCTGGGGTTCACATAGAAGATTGGCAAGTGCAGCCACTGCAGTCTCAGCTGCTTCAATTGATGAACTTTTGGCCAAACCAATTAAAGGATTTACATCCGCTTCAGTAATGCAAGACAATTTGTTAGCATTTTTACTCTTGGTGGGACGAGATAGAGCACTCAAAGCTCGTGCAGACTGAGTTGCAATCACTTGAGTATCGCTGGCCAAAAGTTTCATGCAGGGATGAATAATCTCATCAGTTGCTAGACTTTCACAAATGTCCTGTCTCAGGCTAAATATATCTGCTATAACAGAAACAGAGCATTCTTGAGTCTCTTCATTTGATGAATCCAGAACCTGGACAAGAGTTTTTAACGCTTTATTTGCAGCAGACCCATTGTACACCAAATCGCCCCGGGATGCCAAAGTCAACACATGACCCAAAACCCTAATTATGTGAGATTTGGAACTGGGACTGTCACCCAGGAGCAATGCTAATAACTGATTGATGGTGGGTGAATCTGCGGTCCGCACAATCGTTATGAGCGCCTTTGCTGATGCTCCTTGTCCATTTGGTCCGCCACTCTTTAAAAGCCACAACAGCGATGAGATAGCTCCCGCACTTTCAACGCAAGCACGGATATCATCACTATGGCAAGACAAGTTCCATAGGATGAGTGCAGCAATCTCCCGGGTTTTCTGCGATCCTGTTTCTAACAATTGCACCAATGGAGGGATCCCTCCAGCAGCAGTGATTGCCCACTTGCTGTCATCGACTTGGTTTGTCAGAAGTGCCAACAATTCAACAGCATATTCTTGATGCTGTTCGGTTGATAAACCCAGCAATGATATTAGCAACTGTATTCCTTCCCTTTTTCCAATGGACTCCCAAAGGCCCAATCCATCATAGCACAATCTAGTCAAGGAGAGTATCAAATACTCTTGTACATCTGCGGCTGCCATTGTCGTAAGTCCAATAAGCACCTTCTTCGCTTCAGCATGGTCAACCCATCTGGATAGATGAGGATTACCATATAGGCTGGCCATGGACTCTAGGATGCGCTCTTGAACCAATTTATTATCCCGAGGCTTCAGTAGCTTGACTAGAATGTGTTCTATGTGTGTCACATTGAATGGTGCTTCCTCAACACTAGATTTTTGCTCAAAGACCATCAGAGCATAAGCGAGTGCTCCGATTATGTCACCAACAGGTGCAGCTAAACGAGAAGACTGTGAGAGCTCTCCAAGGTAACCGACCAGCTCGGACATCCCACCACAGATGTTTGCTAAAGCTCGTGTTGCATGGCCCTGCAAAGCTTGGCCAAATCCTCCTTGCATACATTCTTTAGAAGGAGCGACTACAGCACCAATGAGAACCGGGATACCATCTGCATCCACGACAGCTTTCTTAGCTGTGGTTGACGTAGAAGAAAGAGCCTCCAAGGCATCAGCGGCACTAGCACGAACAGAAGCATCATTTTGCCGACCCACCAGTCGTAACAAAACTTTGACGGCTCCAGAATTTATCACTTTGGGAATGCTCTCGCTGAAAGCCAATATAAGACGGGCCAAAAGAGCAGCAGCATTTGACTGAGCAGCAGCATTATCTGAAGACAGAAGACCAATGATAATATCCACACCCCCAGCCTCAAGTGTAACTTTCCAGTAACCATCCTTGTCACCACAGAGGTTCCTTAGTGCCCCAATAACAAAACCCTCAACCACTTTGTCTTGTTTGTTCTCTGGATCAAGTTGATTCCACAAGGTTGGTACTACGCCTTCAGTAACAAATATCTTCATACCCACATGATCGCCTGAGAGCCCACCACCTGAGACTTCATATATTGCTTCAGCTGCTGCCTTTCTTGCTTCAGTCAATTCAGATTTCAAAAGTGAAAGCAATGGTGGGATGCAACCACCAAGAAGGACTCTCAAACGTAATTCTTCATCTTTGCCCAAAATGCTGAGCGTCGTAGCAACATTTACTTTTGCCAAAGAGGTTCCACTTCTAAGAATTGATATGAACAATGGCATTGCTTGGGAATGAGAACCAATAAGCATCCTTGCATCCTTTCTTGCTTTGGCAATACTGAGTAGACGAGTTGTAACGAGCTCTTTTTCATGTGCTGAAGACATGTTGGTCTGCAGTTGCTCAATGAACTGAGCAACTGTGGCCATTGTGCTTTCTGTATCATCCAGTCCAGCTGCTCCATTTGACTCCCTATGACATAACACGTAATTGTAGATTACTGTATGACGGCATGCTCCAAGAAAAGGTATTCGAAACGTAAGCTCACTACAGCCCTCAATAGTGCCCCCCAAAAAAAAAAAAAAAAAAAAAAACCACACACACACACACACACAAAGGGAATAAAAGACACGAGAAGTGTAACAGAAATTTGAATTTGAATTCTACTGGGTCCTTTTTAATAAGACTGGAAAGTACTTATAAGCATGGATCCATCAAGAGTTGCTTCCCCTTTGCCTAATACTCTAATTAAAAACACATGGGCAAGATTTGGAGAAGAGATACTCACGGCCGCTGAGAAGTCAATGAGACAGTAGACTCTCTTGGTTCGGGAGAAGCAGACTTTGACATCTGCACCAATTCTCTGCTTCAGCTTTTGCCCTTTAACTCCTGCAGATCAAGGAAAAGAATTCCACCTTGTCGACTTGTTCCTCTTCTCCATTCCACATGGAGAGGCAAAGTGCCAGATAAGACCTCGAAACTGCTAGAAACAAGTTCCAATCAAGTTTTCAAAAATATTTGATAGTTTGAGTCAAACAAAAGAATGGTGATTCAGCATCAATGTCCGCACGCCCATATGTAACAAGAGCATCTGGAGTTTGAGAGCTCTCTCTCTCTCTCCCTCTCAAAGAAAGCAATAAAAGACGTGCATTCTGTAGGGCAGTAATGACCATACTAGGTCCACTGCTTCTATAATTTAGTCTACCACACGACAGAGAACAAAATCATTCACTTTTCCTCACACCACTCCATGGGCACATCGCACAGTAGCCCTCCTGTCTCAACAACCAAGCAATTATCCGATCATTAATATTACCAAGGACTTCTATCGACTCGATTATCAATTCCCACTTCCCTATCTTAACTTTTCATACCAAAAGGTGGGTCAGGGAACCCATCCCCGATAACTTCCCGCCCTTCCTCCGAGGAATTCACACAAGATCAGCAATGATGCTACTAGCACGATTATAACTTAAAAATAGAGAAGCAAGCCGATTTTTGAAATCCAAACGTGTTACCGCGATAGCTTTAGTTAATTCAAACGCTGAAGCCTCGGGTAGCAGTCAAATCAGTCCAGCAGTAAGCTCATCAGACCAAGAAAAGTGTACCTCTCGGGGACGGAATCAGACCGACGCGCAAGAACTCCCGCCGGCCAATAAACAAATAACACACCTCCGAATGCCCACTTCAAGTCCTCGCCATCGAATGCATTCAACCGAATTCGCTGAACCACGAATCGACAGCTCACTCGACCGACACCTGCCTCCTCCTCGTCCGAAGCCGAGCCCCTGGGGACCAAAAACCAGCGATCAACAAAGCGTCGGACCGCGACCGAATCCGGTCTTCCATCCACGTAAACGCGCAATCGCGAACGAGCAGCCTGCTCACTACTTCATTTTAAAAAAAAAGGGAGAGGGAGCGAGAGAGAGGACAGCCGGGCGCCGCGATTCAGCGAGCTCAATCGAACAGCAGACGGCGAAACGGAAGGAAAAAGAAGAAGAAACAAAAAAAAAAAGAAACAAAAAGAAAAAGAAAGCGAGGGGGACGAGCAGATCGGATCAGAGGCGGCGTCGCGGAATCTCTTCGCTCGTCCCCATCGAAGCGATGGGGACCGACGCTTCCGCCGACGCGGGAATGCATGCGTCAACGGACGAAGCACGACGACCGCCGCCTCCTTCCCCGCACTGTACCTGACAGAGAGAGAGAGAGAGAGTGTGTGAATCTTCGCGAGCAATCCAGTCCAGCTCAGAGCTCAACGCCAATGGTGGCCGAAAATGGAGTGCGTCTAGAGAGAGAGAGAGAGAGGGGAGAGAGGGAGTGAGTCAGTGTCAATTCGTTTCTTTTTCAACGTGCGTTCATTGCCTTTTGCTCGCTCTTCTTACTACCTCCGTCATTTTCTTTTCGTTTCCCTTTCGGATTTTTTTTTCGGTTTCTCCCTCGTTTTATATTAATTATCTCCTTTTTCATTTTTTTTTTCTATTTTTTTTTTTGTTTATTTGTTTATTTATCATAAAGCCAACCCTGAAATGATCACATTTCAACACTCGGCCTAGTCTAATCACTTAACTTCATGGGTCTAATAATTTCGAGTGAGAACAAGCAGTTATCGTGGCGCATGCGATACCTTTATCTTTCTTCTAGCCTATAACCGGACTTGGGTCTTTCTAAAAATCTAGCGTGTCTCATCCCCTGTTGCTAAATCGCCATCAGATTTGCCGTTTAAAACGTGAGAAAGGCATTGCCGACACTCGATCCCTATAAAGAATTATTTTTTTTTGAGATAATTTTTCTATCGACATTATGGCATCCAAATTTAGACTTTTCTCAATATGGAACGTCAATAATTTATTGTTGGAATCGTACATAATCCTTTCAATAAATTTTCGAGCCGTGAGTTTTCTCATTCTCATAACACAAGTAAGAAGTTATAAATAGAAGCAATGATCAATCTCTTGGGATTTCCATACAACCTTGACCTGTACCCTTTTTTATGTTACGAAATTTCTTTTACTCTTAACATTTCTTTTATTTCTATGCAAAATCGAACACGTAAAATTTTTGGGAAATTTTATTCCTACGTATAGTAGGATCATGTTTAGCATTTTAAAACTATAAAGAGCTTCAAAGTATACATATTGTAACACAAATACCTCAAATCTTTTTTTATGTTATAAAAAATCATGAATTTATACCAGTACGATAGATATGCCATGAATAAAATTGAAATAGAGGGTATACGTATCACAACTGTATAAGTTTGGTTTTTTTTTTCGTGACACAAAAAAAGAGTTTTAGGCATCCGCATCATAGAGGACAAAATTTAGGGCTTTTAGCGACCTAGTTTTGAATTTTTTTGTAGCGTTCATCCCTTTTTTATTATTATAATAATTTTCTAAAGGAAGTAGGCCATATATGTTGCGTCGTTTCCCCTGTTTTTCCGTCGGTTATTTTCGGTTGGTGGTGTATTGGAAGCTTGCGCAGTGAAAAAGCGGGAGAGACTGCAGCGCGAGAGCGCTGGAGGGTGGGGAGAAAACTTGGTGGCGTTGGATGTGGGGGCGGGCGTGGATTGGTTTAGGGTTCTTCTGCCGCTGGCAGCTACTGCTGCTGCACTTCTCCACCTGTTTGGTCAGTCAAATGTTGAAAGCGCCCCCTGTTCTTTTTCGGGATTCCCGCACTATTTTTTGGTTTTGTTTTTTACCGTTTCGATTTTTCCTCCTTGTATTTTCACTTATTTTATTTTACTTTTTTGCCCCTGATGAATCGTGAATCCCCCATCGCAATCGAAGGCGACCGGCGGTTTTCCTTCGGGGCATGTCAGAGTCGGGGAGAAGAGCCCGTGCTCCCATCTCCACCGTCCAGAAAGAAGGGAGAGGTGGGGGCATGCCATGTGATGGGGGACGAGCCACTGATGATCGTGGGGCCCTTTTGCGTGGGTGGGGACATGGAAATGGGATAATTGTCGGAATTTCATCTAAGCCGGTACCGCGGTGAATTCGATTATAAATTTTCCACAATTTTTCAATTAAGTCTTAAACATTTTTAATGTGTCGATTCAATCCCGAACCTTTTGAAGATTTGTCAAATTAATCATAAACCTGTTATTTGAATAACTAAATAAAAAAGTTAAGTTGTCAAATCTTCACAATGATTAAGATTAGAATAACATATCATCAAAATACTTAAGACTAAATTGACACAATTGAAAAGTTTAAAACACGATGGGGAAATTAGATAATCATTCACAAAGTTAGTAACTTATTAAAAGGTGGTCAATTCAATCTTAAAAATTTTCAAGATTTGCCAACTTAATCCCAAACTTTTTGATTGTATCAATCTAGTCCTAAACCTTTTAAAGAATTTGTCAATTGACAATTGGTCAAAATGACCGCATCGACAAATCTTAAAAATGTTTGGGATTAGATTCACAAGTCATCAGAAGGTTGAGAATTACCTCGGCATAATTGAAAAGTTCTAAATTGAATTGACAAGTCGCTAAAAAGTTTATAATTAAAATCGTATTATTAAAATGTTTAGAATTGGTTAAACCGCCACGGCCTATTGGACATTATTTTTGTAGGGACATCACGGTACGGCGAGCATTAACGATCACGTTTTGGACTGTGGTCTGAACTGGAAGACCACCATCTTTAAGAAAAGATTAAAAAAAAAAAAAAAGGATGAGCAGATTTGTTTTAGGCGTCGGGGAGGAGAGGAGCATGTGCGCTCCCAAAAAAGACAAAATCGCTTCTCGTGACGATTCTAAACTCTCCCACTTCCCTCCCCCACTTGTTAAATCGCTGCTCTGACAGGAGATGATCTGTGAGGGAAGCCAGGACTGGTCGTTTAGATCTGGTGGATGGCTCTCGATTGGCATCTTGCACATGCGGGTTCGAGATCATTGTTGCTACCCGTATAATCATCTAATCTCGTATCAGAATCAGACCATATTATAAATTAATAAAATAAAAAAAATAAAATAAAAGAAGGGAAAAAATAAATGCTCCGCAAGTTACTTGCTTTTTCGCGTTCAATCACCTCTGCCGACACAACTCCAACGTGGGGGTTTTTTTTTTTTTTTTTTTTTTTTTTAAGATCCCTCCTCCGAATGACCTTTTGTTTCTTTTCCTTTTTTTCTTTATTCCATTTTTTTTTTAGTCACCAAAATCTCATGAAAATTCGATAAAGATGGGTTGCCGTTAAAATTTAGGCATGGCTGTTATTTTCACGGAAATGGAGATCTAGACGGCAAAATTCCCATTTTTTTCATCTTATCTGACGATATTTAAGATCTATTTATTTCATGAAAAAAAAATGATCATTTGTATTGCTTGAATTGATTAATTAATGGAACCCATTTTTTTATTATCGATAACGATTTATGTTTGAATATTTCATAGATAACAAAAAGAACTTAATTCACTCATTTGTATAAGCGAAGTAAGCAATCATTTTCATGTTAATTCTTTACTTAGTGCTGGCAACCTTTGATTCTATAGGGATTGGAAAGAAAGAAAAGAAAATTCGATTTTGGGTTTCCGATGCTTGTGGATTTAGACGACGAGGACAGGGCAGTTTAGACTTAAATCGGTTGGAGCACAGACTCGGTAGGTTTTCCTATCCTAGTTTTGATTGGTGACAGCAGCTTGAAGCCACCGTATGGCGCCGTTCGACAGGACGCTCAACGCCCCTCCCTAAGAAGACGTTGGCCGGTTTTGGCCTCTTCACGTTTAGTTTATGTAGAATATGAGGTCGCCACGCATCGGAAATCTCATCGGATCTCAAACCTGTTGTCTTCTCTGATCAATGGAAACTATTGCTTCCAGCATCTCGATTTTCTTTCTCTTTTCCTTTTTGGGTGTTTGACTCTGTCGGTCATTACAAAATGTCTACACGGAGCGCATGTGAAAAGTAGTGACGTCGGTTTCGAGAGATGACCGGAATTTTAGAGCCTATCCCGTTCATCAAATTCGGTCCGTGTCATCTGTACATCCGATTTCGAGGGGTTGGGAGGGTGATTGAAGCTTATGATATAAGGAAGTAGTGATGGGTTAGTCTTACCAAACACTATAGGCCCTCTCGCACGTGCGAATGAAAACCATTCGGAAGGGCAAAAGGGCAAAAGGGCAAAAGGCTAATTGACGACGAGAGGGATGATGGCGATGTTGGGAGCTTGAAACGGAGACATGAGATTCATCTAGATGCCAAAAGATACAAGACAAGCATCCTTTTCCGATGTTACTTGTGTCCGTGAGTAAATCGGGACACTACGAGGATTTTGTGGCCACAATTAATCTCATGTCTTTTGCATTATCTCACAAGTATGAAGACGTTTCGTCCAAATTCCATGTCGGCATATGTTTTTTAGGAAACTAATTGCCCCTTGTGCGGTGACAGGAGAAGAATAGATAAGATGATTTCTAGGTCGACGGGAAACAACATGGTGACATAAGGATTTTTAATGTACTTATGTCTTGCATTTTATATATATAATTGATGTATATGTAAATTTGGCCACTAGTTTTTTTAAAATGATGCAATATCTTTTACGTAGAGAGACGTGCCATATTCCAATTTATCGACCATTCCTAACACATATTATTTATGGGGAACATGGATCGGTCCCATTCCAAATTGAGATCTGGATCAGACCTGCCCGTTTAGGTGATTTCCAAGATTCTTGGGAGGAATTGGACTAAATTGTTGTAACCAACCCAGAGTACGTTATTCAACGAAGCAATTATTCATTGGTGTAAATTTGCTTTTTTTTTTTTAAAAAAAATAAATTCCCTGCGAATGGTAATTTTATCCCATGCTAAAGTAACTTTCCAAACTTTTGCGAAAGAAAATAACACTGTCGAATCTCGAGACATGCAGGTTCGTTCCAGTTCTACGGTCGATGCGGTTGGTTCTTAGTTCCATGGCTGGCAATCGACCATGTTTGGTCCGGTTCCAATTTTAGAGCGGGGAATGAACCACCCTAAAACTGATGGCCCCCTATTAATTATAGAATCGGCAGCGTTACATTTAAACAGTCGGGTGTCGATCTCGGATTGGACGCATCGACCCATCGATGAATAGCAATTTTCCCACTTCTTCATGGAGCAATAACTCATGGGTACAAATAATTAATTGAATGCCCACACTATGGATGCCCGGATGAGTAGTGGGTCCGGAACTAGATCTAGTCACATATATATTTTAGCGACGTGGGCGGTCTTTGAAGCTGGGCCCAAGGCGGCCCACGTAGCGAACCACCGCCGCCACCACCTATCATCGGCGGACAGCGACGTGCTACTGGAATTCAGACCACCACGGGTCTCCATGTCCGAATCGTCGCCCTCCACGGTGGTTGGGCTTTGATCCTTTTGTTGTCTAGCTTAGGGTTTTGCTCTATTAATCACGCACTATAGTCTCATATCATGTAAATAGACATAGCAAGCTAGAAATTATTTAACCTAAGTACGAGAAAAAAATGGGCTTCGACGCATCGAACCGGCGGCCCATTACACAAAAGAAACTGTATACGCTGTGGTGACCCGGCCCGACGATGTAAAGCGGGTTGCAAGAAATCGAACATCTATGTAGATGTTGCTGTGCGCTACCATGTTCACAAATCAAATGGAGATATATACACGAGCGGGGCTATGTATAAGGAATGAATTTATTCACAATTCGGACCGAATGGAGAACTTACTAAGTCATGGATTTCTTGGGCGCCGAAACTTCGGTGCTACAAATGGGGCACGTCTTCTTGAGTTGGAGCCACTGGGTGATGCATTCCGAGTGGTAGGAATGGTCGCAGGAATCGAGAATGACTAGCTTCTCGCCTTCCTCGTATTCTATCTGACAGATGACGCATCTGTCGATCGCTCCCATCTTCCTTTCGACCGCCGATTGTGACTGGAAAGCGAAGGGCCGGAAGCAATTGCCAATCTGTTCTAGCGACAGCCCTCTCCTCTCTTCCCCGATTATCTCCCCCAGCTCGATCAGCTCTTCGTACGACAGCTCGTCCGGGTCGATGTCGTCGAACTCCGCCATGTCTATGTCGTTCTGGCTGCTGTCCTCCCCCTCCAGGAACCCGAATTCGGCTTCGAACCCGAGGCCCGAGAAGTAGTCGTAACGGTCGCCGCCGCCGCCGTCGCTCGACTCGTCATCCTCCTCCTCCTCGCTGGCGTCGTCTTCTTCCTCCGTCTCGCTTTCGATGGTGGGGAGCGTCGCCGTGCGGTCTCTCTCATCTCGCGCTTCTTGTTCTTCCTCTTCTCGTTGTAACGACATCGCCAAGGCGAGATCGGGGCCGAGGTCGTCGGTCATCCCGGCGGGAGGGGTGGCCGGCCTGCTCCTGGAGTTCCCCTTGGACTCTTCGTTGTCCATGGCAGTTCGAAAGACGATGAGAATGGAGAAGAGAGCTTTCTCTCTTTGAACCTTTTTAACATTTAGACGAAAGACGAAAGACGGGAGATTGGAGAGAGAATGGATATATTGAGAGGAAATGGGATGAGATGAGGCTTCGGTTTCCTTGAGGAAGAAGGCAATCTCAATGGAAAGTAGAAGAAACCCGATGTCCAGTGGGTGACGACATTCCATATTCCTTTGGACATAAACGTGTAAACAACTAGCGTTCGTATGCCTCCAATTCAAGCTAGGCAAAGGATAGACGTTGGAGGCTTTGCTGGAGATTGCTTGAAGGAGACGACAAGTTTTCAACTTTCCATGCAAAAGCAACGGAAACCTTTCCGTGGCAGAAGATGACACGTTCCAGTACTTTAGGCAAGCCTCAAAAATACTAATGACAGTTTCTAAACATTTTTTTCAAAAAAGGTAAATCCAATTGGCATGAATATGGGTTCTTACATCTAGGCGTGAGCATTTCAGACTGTCGGTCCGCTTTCCGTTTTTTTTTTTTTTTTTTTTTTTTGGGCAGGGGGGCACTGGACCCAACCAAATGTATGGGCTGGACCGACTATATTATTTTAATTTTTTTAATTTCTTAAAAATAGCAATAAATCCTAAAATAACATTAAGTCCGGGTATTTTTTTGGGGGAAAGATTTACCTAGTCCATTTATATGTCATTTGTGAAAAGATTTACCTTTAGAATGTTGAAATATGAAGGCAGAATTGCCAAGTGATTGGCTCCACTAGCTCGACAAACCAGACTAATTTAGAAACTAGAAATCGATTGTGGGATTGGACTGCATTGAGAACCGATCACCCCTATAGGTACATATTGCATTGTGCACACATCAAACAAATAGATTGGCAATGTGCAGTTATATTGTGTGAAGAGACTTTTTTAGATAGTTTGATTCTCAAAACTAAATCCTCGAATGAATTATAAAAATCAGTATATGTCGGCAAAGTGATCGGGACATGTTCTTTGAAGTGAATTCATGAGAATGAGAGAGAGATTGGTGACTTGAGTTGTACAATAGCCTGTGAATATGTCTTGCTGAGTGATGCGTGTACTTCCGTCATATTCCTGCATAAAATTTAGCCGCTACACTCCACAAACGTAAGCACAAACCTTTTAGACTGGGTATACCAAAAGCCAACGATGTGTTTGGTACGACGAAGCAAATGGAATTGGCAACAATCGAATTAAACAAAATGAGGAATCCATCTCTTTGTTGGGTTACAAAGAATCGTGGAATTTGGAACGGTAGAAAATATTGTGGGGATGGAATAGAATATGGGTTGTTATAAACTTTACTTTAGGTTTTACCAAACATTGATTATAGAGGCGTAAGTTCAATCCGTTTAAGCGGAAGAATTTTAATGAGAGAGCATCATAATTAACTTCAACATCTCGTGAAGTAAGTACCAAGCAAAATCAAGTAAACTTACATTATACGAAGTTTAATGGACATGTTTATGCGCAAGTGCTGAAAGGAATGCAATCTCACAGATTACTTCGCAAGAAAAATTCACCTCCGGAGTGTTTTAGGTCCGTCATCTCCCCTCCTTTGCCTTTGGCCAATCCCATGCTCAAAATCTCTACTTTTTTCGCACAAACTTTGCTGTCCTAACCACGCTAAAATCATGAAGCCAGCCACCGCAACCGCAATGCTGCTGCAAGCCTTCCTCCTATGATCATATTTGCTCATGCTTATCCGTACTCGATGACTTCTAGGCTGCAAAAACTATCTCACTGCGAGATGAACTCCTCAATTCCATATGTTTACGCATATCATTTACGGAGTTTCCATCGTAGTCGTCATATTCTATGCTCGAATACAAGCCCTCCACAATTCTCTTGTGCCTTCGATTAACTCTTCTCCGTCACTGCTCAGAAGCTTATCCCTGAAGGAAAAAGCAGCAGCATGCACAGGACCGAGGCTCCTGCCAACACACTGGAAGATGCCCAATTTGTACCGAAGAAAAAAGAAGAGCAGAACTGCCAATGGAAAGGAAAAATCAAATTCCAAGCATGCTAGCAGAAAACCCAAATTTATTGGATTGAATTAGGCCTCTCAGGACATTTTAGCCTCTAAATACCTTTGTAAGTTTAGTTTACCTGAATTAAAAGACAGATGATTGTCCAGATTCATTTCAAATCCGATTTGTTGCAGGCAAGATAACAAATGGAACCTATACTAGATCATCAGGAAAAGATGCATCTCAAAATGACCAGCTTGAACGAAGGGACTATAGTGATGACAGTGCTATCAGATTGTTAATCGTAGAAAGCTTCAGAAGCATAACCGCAATCTCTGTAGCCTTAAGTTTGATAATATGGAAAACAAATCTGAGTTTTATGACATGGAAAGCACCCTTGAATGTAAGATGATGGCTGACTAGAAAGAAATAAGCTTAAAAGTTTTCCATTGATTTGAAGGCTGCAGTTTAGAGTACCATGATCCTGAAAGACTGGGCAACACGCCTATCTACAGAAGAATTGCAACCGTGGCCATCTTCAGCTGATTCACGACACAAAAGTTCTCTTTGCAACAGGGGAAGTCCCTTGTCGATCGGCAAAAAGAGCTGATGATGGCTGATTAGAAAGAAACAAGCTTGAAAGTTTTCTATTGATTTGAAGGCTGCAGTTTAGAGTACTATGATCCTGAAAGACTGGGCAACATACCTATCTACAGAAGAATTGCAACCGTAGCCATCTTCAGCTGATTGACAACACAGAAGTTCTCTTTGCAACAGAGGAAGTCCCTTGTTGATCCGCAAAAAGAGCTGATGATGGCTGATTAGAAAGAAACAAGCTTGAAACATTGATCTGAAGGCTGCAGTTTAAAGTACTATGATCCTGACAGATTGGGCAACATACCTATCTACAGAAGAATTGAAACCGTAGCCATCTTCAGCTGATTGACAACACAGAAGTTCTCTTTGCAACAGAGGAAGTCCCTTGTCGATCCGCAAAAAGAGCTGAAATGCAATTTTAAGAGAAAAATACTCTCAAAATTCAAATATAAAGTACTTCCACCTTTTAATAAAGACAGAGACCTTGTTTCATATAACTTTAGACGCACAGGGCTTCTATCAGCCCAGGCGCACACTGCTGCATGCACACATTTTTCACATTGTGCAGGCATCATCTCATACGACTTGGGTATGCACAGGCTTCTTTTAAACAGAAAAACCAAATAGCACGAACTTAATTTTCTTTTATTTCAAACGAAGAGCAAAAGAAGGAATGACTCAAGGCAGAGCGATGCTTACCTGCAAGATTTTCCTGACATGAAATCGAGAGAGTCCAAGAGACCACTACTAATCACTCTGGTGAAGCCAGAAATGAATGAACCCACCATATTTCCCATGAAATAACCAGTTTTTTCGAGCACATATTCGTGTTGTCATTCCAAAGTAATGCAGATAATGATGATAATAATCTGATGTTAGAGATGGCTTTTGGGCTGATCCTTTTCTTGGGATTCATGCAAAATGTCAGATAGTGATCAGTGAAGTGGTTCTAAATGCAGTTGAGAGAGAGAGAGAGAGAGAGAGAGAGAGAGAGAGAGATGTTGCGGGAAAGTGAACTAAAAAAACCGTAATAGTGTACGAAGAAGACACTAGCAAAAGGGTAACTGAAGTGCAGAAATAAAAACAAAAAAAAACAAAATCCGATGAACCCAAAATTCAGAGCGAACAATAGATTACATGTGGAATCTTTTGACCTTCAATTTCAATCATGGAAATCTGTTGGGTGACGATTTTTATATTTATATTGCTTGGAGCTAAAGAAGAACTCCATCTAAGAATAAAGTTAATGAAAACAATACTACTTTTTATGAGCCTTGTCAACGGGTGTGCGCAGGTTCTTGGGCGCGCATGACAACCATTCTGGAAATAGTTTACGGAATAGAAATAGATTTTTCTATTTCTATTTCTAGAAGAGTTTCTAAGCAAAAATAACCGTTTGATAACGACACGAAATTTCTACTCTAAAAATAGAAATTCGTTTGATATCGACACAAAATTTCATTCTTTCGGACGGCGGCGGTAGCGGCGGCCGGCGACCTTTAATATAAAAAATAAAAATAAAAATGATTTATTAACAAAATAAATAAAGAAAAATAAAATAAAATAAATCATAAAAAATAAAATAAAAATATCATTTTATTTTAAAATAAAAATATCCTTAAAAATAAATTTATTTTATTTATTCTATTATTTTATTTTACGAATAAATTTATTTGGCAAAACACTCAAGACAAATAAAAATAATTTATTTTTATTTATCATACATAAATTATTTTTAATAAATTTAATAAATTTATTTTAATAAACTCAAAATAAAATGATAAATAAAAATAATTTATTTATTTTTAATAAATTTACTTTTAATTTATTTTTAATAAATTTATTTTTATTTTTAAATGAATAAAATGAATATTTTTATTTTTATTTTTAATAAAATGATATTTAATTAAATTTATTTTTAATAAATAAATTTATTTCGATTAAATTGATTTAATTTATTAAAAATAAAAATAATTTTTATAATAAAATTTAAAATTTAAAATTTAAAATGAAAAAAATGATATTTATTTATTTTTAAGGATTTTTTTAATTTATTCGTAAAATAAATATTTATTCGTAAAAATAAAAATAAAAATCATTTTATTTATTTTAATATTTTCATTTTAAAATGATATTTATAAAAATAATTTCTTTGGCAACCGGCGGCGGCGGTGGCGAGCGATCGACGGACGGTGGTGGCGGCGACAAATGAAGGGCCAATTGATGAACGATGAGAAGAATTTTTATTTCGATTTTTATTCCGAAATAGAGAAGTAGAAAATTTTAACTTCGATTTTTCTTCTAAACCTATTTTTGGAATAGAAATCTATTCCGAAATAAAAAAAAAAGCGAATAAAGCTTATCAAACGGATTTCTTCTTCCGAAACAGTGCAGGAACAAAAACTATTTCAACAGAAATTTTGGTTATCATGCACCCCCTAATTGAATTCACTAAAAATGGAACAAGACATTCTAAAAAACGGAATAATAGCAATTTTTCATAAGCCACTAGTGAATTTAAATTTCTAAAACATTTATAATAAAGTTCAACAAGTGCCCAAGGAGCACTCTTAAACATTTTCATTTTCCTAAGTTTGCATGTCTAATAACTTCATCAGTTTAGTTGAGCGTCCCAAAACTCGTTTTACCATTTTTTTTTTAAACTTCTCATCTTGACGAAGTTAACAATTCTCGTAAGTTGACACTCAATCTCAAATATCATATTCAAGAAAACATTCGAGCCTCATCGAAATAATCTTAGACTAATCAGGACAAATTTACCAAGATAGATTCAGTAAGGCATAAATTTTTTCATTACAGAAAACGTGTACAAGATCTCTAAATTCATCAGTGAATTACTTTAAAATAGTTTGCGGATAGAAACGTGAGTGTAACAATGGAAAACAATTCGTGCACGTGTCTACCCCCTATAGCGTGGATTAGATTTCTTCTTTGTAGTCATTTGCTAGAAGAGTCTGACAAAACGAGCATTATAAAATTGACTAGTTGAGTAAGCCTTGTCCTTGGTCGGTAACTTCCCGTGCGGAGAAAGAATGTCAAAGTACCGGGTGATTACCATAGGTAGGAAGATATGCTAGAAAATAGAAGAGGGTCAACTAAGGTATCAAAAGACTCCGTAAACGAATTTGCTTTGAAAAGCACCTTAACAATCGCAAACCATCTCCCTTCGCTTCATTCTTGTTCTCTCACTACTCTTCTAGTCTTTAGAAAGAGAAAAATTCAAGCTGTTGCATAACATCTACAGATACATACCAAAATTTCCCAGTTTCTCAGTACTAGATGGCGTTTTATAACGTCCATCGTCGAATGCTGAAATGAAATAAACTGGACGAAATTTCACGTCCTGCTCCACTTTCCTCAGCGTCATGCTCGTAGGAGAAGAAACTTTATGCAGGTCATGAGAAAATTGTTAAGAGCGCCTAAACTTTCAAAAAGAAGTACATTGGAGGTCATTCACCGAAATGCAAGCAATGTGAGCCAAAATTCAACATGCCCCTCCCGCTAGATTAAATCAATGGTGAAAGGGAGAGCAGATGGAAGATGAATCCGAGCAATCGGAAAACCTCATCAACAGGGTTCATCGCCATAGCCTACTTATGAAGCCCTTCTTGTCCTTCTTCATTCTGCTTTCGAGGGATGGGAACTCTACACAGTTATAGGCAAGGTCGAGAACAATGGGATTACGAGGCACCGCTTCAAAAGTAGGAGGGAAGGCCGCAATGTGAGTAACACCTTTCACAGAAGGATCACCAACTGCAGATTCGTATACGTCAAGTTTCTCGAGAAGTTTCTCCGGCTGAAACACAGAAAAGGTCACAAAAATTCCATGTCAAGGCAATATTGTCCAGTCCAAGAGAATTATAAAGATCGATGTTTTTCCTTACGAGAGCAAAGTATGACACATTCATAATCAACCATTTGTTATTTTTCTCAGGTTCCTTTGTTACGACATAAGCTCCATCACTGACACAGTGTCACCTGAAGAAACATTCTAAAATTTTTGGCATATGGATCGTTGACACAAATGAGCCTTATGTTTACCCAAAAACCCTGCAGTGTCTTGATGACCTCAAGAAGTTGAGCTCGCTCCTGTTTAAAACAATTTTGATTTCCTGATCAAGTCTTACCTTGCAAGATTATCAATTTAAGCATCATCACTTTTCATGGACAGATTACCAATTGTGGAAAATCTCCGTATTTTAATTTTTTTTTCTCATTTTGCTCTGTAATTTAGCTACAGTAAACTAGACTCTAGCTGAGTGTTCTCCTTAGTATATAGAAGGAGGAAAAAGGGAACTAAAGAGTACCTTCCCGTCAGTCCCAGACAATGATATAGTAGATATTTTCTTTGAGAGATTCTCAGGACCCTTAACCTCCTCCATAATTCCTTTTGCATGCTCTATGCAACTGTTGGATCTGCTCTCATCATGTAAAGTCTTCAACTCTCTTCGCAACACCTGTGAAATGAGCAGCAGCCAAACCATGAATTTGGCAACACCATAGCATCCCATGGATTATTAACATTTCCCAGAACAGAGAAGCATCTCCAAATAACTTATCAACCAAAAGCAATAAAATACACAAAAAATATGGATACCTCATCACTGCTGCCTGAACTGTCATATTTTTGAAGAGCCTCCTCTGCTAAAGAGCGAGCACGACAATACAATACATATGCTTCCACCCTCTTTCCAGCCAAACCATATGACAAGGCTAAGTAAAAGCACCTGCAACCGATTAGATTCCATGATTATTTCAAATTAAAGAACATCCATTGACACGGAATTGAAAGGTAACGTCTACTGATCTAAAACCTAAGCTGTTATAGAAATTGTGAGACCTTCTACCTACTTATCTAAAGCCTGTTAAACAAAAGCGTGCCTTCAATACATAATGCTTTGTAGTTCCTCCTCGACATAGACTGGGTTTCAAACAAGAGCAAAGTGTTGACAATAATTATGAATATGGGTGGTGACAGGTCTGTAAAGATTCGAACATATGACCTAATGCCATTAAATGACCAATCTTAAGCTCTTAGGAAACAAGCTACCAATGCATATCAAAGCATTTCTTTTTAACCCACCTTGGAGGAAACCAAAAAAAAAAAAAAAAAAACAACAACAACAAATAAAAATTAAAAATAAGAGTCAAAAATTTGAAACTTGCATTCTGTTACCTAGTATAAATAGTGAGACCATTGCCAACTTATCCAAAAGCTTCTGCTGCTTTTTTAATTTTTTACACCCCAAAAGTAGCTAACAAAGGATTTCTCCATCAAAGTAGCGCTTGGAAATGAATAAAAAAGAAGTATAGATTGATGAAAATAGACAATATGAGAGCCTCTTGTAAAATCGGTTTTTGAACGTCATTCACAAAATGAAAAATCACACAATTGGAGCTAAAATTGGTAGACAGTATAATGGGAGAAGGAAGAAGAAGAGCAATGAGCAAAAACTGGAGAAACTATTGCGGAGAAAGGTAAACTCATCACTGAAGTATCATAAACTATTTAGCATCAGGGAACATCAAGATGAACCGAGGAAACTGTTTGAATTCGCCAGAACTTCTCTAGAACATTTTACAAGGCAAATACTGATGCAGATAAAAGCAAAGGGACCAAGGAAAACCTTTCTGCTTGGAAAACAAGAGTCTTAAGTTCACACTCCTCCGCTAGTGCCGCTTCTTCCGGTTTTTGGTCTCTTCCAGAAGTTAGTAGATCGCAAAGATCAGAAGTATTCTGCAAAATTAAGCATCTAAAAATTCACCCAACTAACCCGGTAACATCAAAACATGACTCCAGGATTTTTGCTCAACGCAATTGGATGTCAACATGCAAGTTAGAAACCAAAAGACTAGAAGAACTGACCTGAAGTAGGAGATCGTACAAGCGAACAAGCTCTTCAGGCTTGGTAACTTTCTCATTTTTTTCCTCACGACGCTTAGTGAGTTTACTCTTGGCAATGCTGACCAAAAGCTGATTGCGCTCAATGGTTCGTTGTCCTAGTAAAGCACTGACAGCCTTGTCAAGACCATTCAAGTCATCTTTCACATTTTCAGCATTCCCGGCACTGACCTAGAAGACACATTTCATCGACAGGAATAGGTCACGAGTTTCTCAAAAAAATGGGTAATTAAACATGACAAAGTTCCCTCACTGGAAAGGGATTTCAAATCTTATATTCCTTACAAGGTCATTTCTGATGCAACTCCTCGCCTCATTATAAGCAGCAAATATTTTGTCAAAGACAGTCAATCTTTTCTCTGATGAAAGGGATTCTGCTGCTGGACCATGCAAATCTTTCTCTAAATCTTGTGCTGCATGGTGTCACACAGTAAACATCATTTCAAATTGTATGGCCACAGAAAGGAGTTCATCCCCTTTGGAGGGAGGTGGAATGCAAGTGTTGAAACCATGTAGATGTGACAAGTCAACAAATCTTCAAGCTAATAATAATTCTACAGCTCTTAAGCTTTATGCCTGTGGGACAGAGTTCATACAGAGAAAGGCTCTTTATCCTCCCCCTCCCCCCTTTTTTTTTTTCTTTCAGTATTTCTCTTGTATCTTTCTTTTTTTCCCTTTTTCTATTGTTGGGCGACAATGGGTGGTGTTACCAGGGTGTGCGGTGGGGGTAAACAGCATCAGGGATCAGCAATAGAGTTGCTCGCAAAGAACACTGCTACTGATCTAATCTAAGAAATCCATTGTCATTTAGCAAGAATTGGCACTAACCCTTTAAAATGGCAACTCGAGTTTTTGCATTTGAAATAGGAAATCTATGACCAAGCCAATGGAACTCAGTCAGCGATGCCGCCTGTTGGGTTCTTGCTTCAGCCATGACCGCCTGTGAAGCAAGACAACTTGAGCATCATGACATTTAACATGTGAATGAAGGCCAAGCAGGAAGAGGAGGCGGTAAGTTACCAAGCAAATTAACAAAAAAGATCAAACAGGCAGTAAATTTTTTATCAAGAATCATCAACATGGCGTCATGTCAAACCGAAAAGTAACAGATCTAGAAGGGCAGAGAAAAGAAACACAACAAACAACAGCTACCAGATGAAGTCGAGGATCATTTCTTAGTGGCAGCCACTTCATGTGCAGGAACACCCAATACATTGTCATAGCCAACAGTTACAAAAACAACTGAATGCATTACATGTGTCTGTGTGTGGTCGACAACTCTTAAAATAGAATTGTCGTGGTTAAACTAAATTACATAACAAACAAAGCCTCTACAACTTTAGAAAAATAAAGTTGAAAACTCATACATACATACATACATATATATAGGCATATACTAATACTTGATATTTTTCAAAATGATCTTCGTAGACTATGATTCAGAAAAGAAAATCGACCTAAAGCATCCCTGAAGGAATGATGAACCAGAAAATCCCTTATGACACAGGCAAAAGAATCTCAACATCTGAGATAGATGAATTATCAAGGAGATAAAAAAGAAATGTTCCGTTGTATACAACCAAAATAGAGAGAAAGGGTAGACCAGATTCCTGTTAAAAGACATAACCTCCTGTGCCATTTCAAAACACAAAAATCATGAGGTCATTATCTTCAATTGCTGAAGCTGAACAAATTCCAAAACATAAAAATGGCACAACGTAACACATGACTCAAGAAATGCACAGAGTATCATGTTAAAAAAAAATCATAAGAAAAGAAGCCACCAAGCACTGAACTTTATATTAATCGAAAGACGGCACAAAAGCAAGATTAGTATTTACCAAAGAACATATAGATAAAAAACATTCTTTGCTGTAGAAGATAAAGAAACTTTACCGCCTAGATTTAAGGCCAAAAGTAATGATGATTTATAAAAAAAAATTCAAAAGACAGAAAAAGATAACTACTTTCTAGGGGGTAAAATAAAAGTATGCATTTGCATATTTCATGTTTAGGAAGTGCTCACCTCTAATTTTGCTTTGAAAAGGTCGAGTGCCGGTCCTTCCATCTCACCTATGTGCAGAAATTCAGAGGTTTGGAGATTGGACTCGCCAATTTTGTGCAGGCAATACCGAATGCTCGGTTCCAGCTCCTCAACTCGCTCACGACACAACACTTGATTTTCTAAGTCCCCATATTTACCTAGTTCCTCATAAACAGCCCTGTAATTGTAACAATGCCAACAGTTAAAACTATACTTACCAAAAAACACATATATGATGTATTTCTCAGGAGTTCCATATTATTTAAGATATTTTCGAATGGAAGCCAATTCAAGAAAATTTCAGAATAGGTCAAATTAAGTCTTAACCTGACCCTGACTGCCGATCCAATGTGAATGTGTTCAGACTTCAGACAAAAAGCGACAACTTGAAAATGATTGCTTGAAAACAAAAAAGGAACTACCTGGCACTCTTAAAATTCATCAATGCAGTATCCCAGTTCCGATCTTGCTCAAACAAAAGGTTCGCTTTCATATAGGAAGCATAGGCCTGAAAATATGCAACTTCAACTAAGCTACTTGGAAAAGAAATACAGTGCAATTAACATCTATCACAAAGAGCAACAGAATGTTTATTGGAACTAATAAAATATACATGCAAGTATCCAAGAAGAAAACTAGAAGATAAGAAGAAAAATTAACCTTAGCCCCATGGATTTACCTCTTCAAATTTCAATTAACCCTCTTGATTTTTGTTTTGTCATGACAAACTACGAATAGCTTCAACATTAAATCTTCATTTTTTAATTAAAGCAACCTAATAGCAAGATAGTTTGAGAAAAGGAAGTTCTTAAAAGTAGTTTTCTGTCTACATTTTGGCCTCACTGAAGGGGGATGAATAGAGAGTGTAGTAAGCACAGATTTGTTATTTGTTGAAATCATTTAGTTCTATATGATTACTTCTTTTACAATTATCACAACATTCAACAATATTGGTTCCCACTATCAAAAAGAACAAACTTAAAGAAGCAAACTCAAATTCAAAGTGCCTCAGTCTCACCATCAAAATTACATACAGAGATCATAAAAAAACAGCTTATCAGGCATAAACATTAGAAATTAGCAAACATGAGATACTAATTCAAATTGAAGCACACCTCAGCTTCTAAAGACGTGCGGGAATCTCCTTTCACGGAACACAACTGTGAGAACAAGGTAGCCCACTTTACAGCCTTCCTCAGCCTACCAATCAAATGTATACGTTGTCGAGAATTTGGACCATCCGAAATTTGTCTTTTCTCCATTGCATGACTCCAAGCCCTCTCTGCGGTGTAGAGAACTAAATGAAGAAACCTATTTTAAGTAACAAAGAAAAAATTAGAGAAGACTATTGCCAAACATAACTATTCTTAACATCATATCCAAAGATAAATTTTTTTCATAAAAATCATATCTGAAACAATTAACTGCGCACCAGCAGAATCCCATGGCTTCAGCATTTTGTGGAAAGGTAAATTACACTTACAACCCCTGCAGTTTTGATGACACTGTATATGGGAAAAGTGCACCAGAAGTCATGTACTTTTTGTATAGAGTAGGAATGTAATAGAGTCCTAAAATTTTCAATGGGGCAATTAAGTCCTAAAATTTCAAAAGAATTGCAATTAAGTCCTTCTGCCATTAATTGCTTACGTGGCAGTTGTACATTGGCTACACAGCCGCCTGATGGGATTTCAAATAGGAGGAATTGGAGAAGTTTTGGCCAGAACAGCTTGATTACACTTTTTCAAAGGGTTAAGGATTAATTCCATCAACAAAAGGGTAAAGGCTTCACTGCATTTTGGGCGTAAGGCTCATGATTACAGGTGCAAATTTCCCATCATATTCATTCAACTCATGAAAAGAAAGTCCAAAACACAATGCCAAGTCATCCAACGGCAAAGAAACCTCATCCTGTCTAGCTTATGCCTCAGACCTTCTAAACTTCCTGCTTCAAGTTGTTGAGTCCAATTACTTCACTCAGTCATGATGCCATTGATTTTGCCCCCGCATAAATTTTTCAATAACAATTATCTCAGCGAAATCCTCTTTCAGAGATGTCTTTAGTCCTATGAACGGAAGACAAGAAAGAGTTTGTCTCTCAGCCCCTACATTCCCCCAAACTCCTTATTCCTTATTTATGTAACTCTCCATCGAGTCACCTAGGTTCCAACTATGTGCTAAGATGTCCATATTTCTCAGATGCATCAGAAAATTCTCCAAAAAAATGTGCTGGTCTTGTCCATCATAAATCATTTCTCAAAATTCACAGCAAGATAAACTTCCAAGATCCTCCGATCAGAGTAACAGGATATCCTAGAGTTCATATTTCAGAAAGCAAAGAAAAAGGCTAGCTCTCACATAAGTAATCACTTCACTTGGAGAATCTAATTCCCGAAAACCACCTAAAGGCTTAGGCTCCTAAACGTACAGCACCATGGCATTTCGTGTGAAAATGCCAACATTAACGAACAAATTGCTACTACATGAAAATCATCTGGTTAGGCATGGTGGCCAAGCAACAAAGAAGCGATGGAACCATTGAGCTGGAGCTAGTAAACACACGATTAGTCATTCACAATCAATCGCCTGATTCCTACCTTCTGACCATATTTCTAGCAATAACGATGGCAAGAATCATTCGCTGCCTAACTACGCAACACTTTCCATCTTACAAGAGAAAGCCATAAGCACCACATATTCACAGGGGAAGACGGAACAAGGCTGACCTAACTTCAGTGACGCAGGATTCCGTCACGGCCTTCCGCGCGTATCTCCCGCGGCCATGCGTGAACTTCAGCGATCTGTACAACCTCCTAAGACGAGCCGTGCAGTACCTCCTATCATCACATCAGCCAAAAGATGAACAGCAATATCCATCCGATAAAGCATCGGCATTCGCACAAACACCTAACCGACGCCGCCGACTACATCGCGACTCGCGGAAAAACACCGAGTAAAGCAGAGCGACGATCAACACAGCAATTACCGGTAGCGAGTGTAATCTCCGTGGCGCAAACCATGCTGCATCTGAGCCGATTTCAAGAGCTGCAACACTGATAAGCGAAACGAACCACGGGAAAAAACCGAGCAACGAGGAGTCAGCAATCGATACGCCTTTGACTCGAACGAATCGTTAAGGAAAACGGAATCGGGAGGCGAGAAGAGGCACCATTGATGGAGAATTTCTGCATGTTGGGATCCGATTTGGAGTCGTCGACTTCCATCGCGGACGCGGCGCCGTTCTCTCTCGCCATGGGGAAAGACGCTCGAGAAGATGATCGCGGAGATGAAGCGCTCCGATTCCGACCCTAAAATTAATTTGATGAAAATCGATCGCTTTGCGAATGAATATAGGAGAGGAATGTATATACCCCAAATTTCATTTCTTGAAGAGAAATTTTCATTTTACGTCTGTGAAAATTAGGAGCGACCGGTGGGCCGGTTGGTGGGCCGGTTGGTGGGCCGGTGGAACAAAGAACCGGCCCACCTGATCTGGGTCCATTCGGAAGTCGGATCGATCCGGGAGTTGACCCGATTCCTCTACTCACCCCTAATGAAAATATAATCTTTGTTTTTCTTTTTCTATAAAATGGAAAATGGCCATATCTTTTAACTTATATTCTTCGATGAAGTAATTGGATGTGCCCTTCTATAATTGCCATATGAAAATTACCAACCTTCTTAATTCTTACCATGCGAAAATAGATATATCAAATTCAATTTAGCTCGTGTCGTCAATTTAAGTTACCAAATTAGATATTACAATGTTCATTCAATTAGTAACACATATGTTCGAACATCTAAGTTGATATATCGACTATTTCAATTCATGTAGTAGTGAATTCGATTCGGGCCATGTTGTCAATTTTAAGTTATCGAATTAGATATTACAATGTTCATTCAATTAGTAATACAAATGTTTGAACATTTAGGCCAGTATATCGACTATTCCAATTCATGTAATAGTGAATTTTTAGGGATAAATTAGACTTATTGATTTGTCATGAAAAATATATTTCTAACAACTCAACGACGGGTGCGTTTTGGAAGACTTTTAGGGAAAGTTTTTAGGAAAATACAAATACCTTTGAGTTAAAAATATTTTCCAAAATGCAAATTGTGTTTTGGTAAATTGTAGTTCGAAAGCTCTTTGTAAGTACCTTTGAGTAAAATGGTGTTTGGGGGAATTACATTTACAAAGAACTTTGGTGATTAATAAAAAAAAAATTATCATAAAATAAATAAAAAGTTCGTCGGCGGCCTTAGGGTCGGGCGACCTCCGGCAAGGGTTGCCTGACCCAAATCTAGGTTCGCGAGAGGTCGCTGGACCTCGCGACGACCCAAATCTGGGTCGCCGGAGGTCGCGTGACCTCAGGCACGACCCAACCTCGTGGCGACCAAATCTGGTTGCGCGGAGGTCAGGCAACCAGATATGGTCGCCGCGAGGTCGTGGCGACGCAACTCGTGGGCGGTTAACATGACTTGCCGGGGTCGCGCGACTAGCTGGTGACGGTCTCCGCGACCTCACCGACCTCAACCGTGACCTCGCCAATGAGCTCTCTGATCGGCGGCGTGGCTAGAGAAGGAAGATGAACAGTACTCGAGGCATTTGGAAAATGCTAAAAGCTCAAGGCAGCCTAGGACCTATCTTGAGCTTTCGGCTTTGCAAATGCTAGCATCCCCCCAAAGCCCATTGGAAAGTAATTCCCAAACACCTCCATTTTGGCCCAAAGGCCTTTAACCCCTCAAAGCTCCTTGGAAAGCAGTTTCCAAACGCACCCGACATATGAAATAGAGAAGTATACTTTTCTTGGCCCACAAGACCTACTCTTTTTTTTCCCTCCTTAAAAAGGTGAGTGTTCGAAATAGCAATTTGTAAAGATGTTCCTTAAAATTTTTCTACTTAGCTCTATTTCCAAATTCGGAAAAAAAAAAAAAGAGTCTAATAATCAAGAGATGTGTTAATAGTAAATGTTTAGCTAATGATTTAGCACTTCACACAAATTGGACAATAAGGAAATTTGAGAATGGATTGCTCCTCTCGCCCTTTCTTTTTCTTAAAGCTCGGGCCATTATGTTTAACCCAAACTTTGGGGCACTAGGCTTTTCTTATTATTATTTTTTTTAACTTTTCTTGAAAGTTTCTGTCATAACAATTCTCGAAACACAAACTCCTACTCATTTGTTAGCCGCTTCAATTAAATAATAAATAAATCAGTAAGCTAGCAACTTGCCCTTAATAATTGTGAACAATCGACATACCGAGTAAAGAATAATAATACTGTTAATACAAAAAAAAAAAAATGCCCAGATTTTGATTTTCATCGAATTAGTGGATAAGGGCAGAATTTGATAAAAACAAAAGTCATCAATCAAGAGGATAGTCGACAATTCGAAGGGAACTCACCAATAAAATTATCAATGGCAAATCAACCAGAGCCTTCATGGTTAAAATAATTAAGTTTTGTTTGTTTTAAAAATATCAAACTCCATATAGAGATGAAAAAAAGTTGAAAAGTAGATTACTCGGTGTTGACACATAAATTTTGGCAATCCGATCATTTTTTTATTGCATAAAATTAGGAGTTAGTTTTATCCCTAAAAAAAATTAAGGGTTAATACCCTAAAAAACCCCAAATTTTCAATTTGCATTTTTGCATTTATTTATTAGTGGAGGATGGGTTCAAATTTACCCCAAACTATTTTTTTTGACCACAAAAAACCCCAAATTTGAGAAGAACATATGTAAATCGTACAAAAACTAATATCCGTTTGGAAAAAAAAGCTTTGTGGATCGATTTTTCCGTTAATTTTGTTCGACGTGGTTTTAGGAGCACACGTGGCAAGCCATGTGGAAATTCATAAGTTTAATACCATTAAAAACCCCAAACTGGTATATTTATAACAAATTTACTCCCTCCCCTCAAACGCCTATATTTATGACAAATTTACTCCACAAACAATTCCTCATTATCATGGATATATTTACGACAAATTTACCAATCTAAATTAATATTTTCGATCATAAAAAATAGAGGGCCTAAATTGGTACACGTGCGGCACATTTACCCTCTTTCAATTTTCCCAAATTTGACCGCTGCACGATTGTGATGTCCAATCAATTTTATTTTATGGATTACTCTAACATTGCCTCCATATCATTAATACTTGATTTTTTTTTTTTATTGGAATCATTATTAGAAAATATTCAAAATACCAAATTTTCGGGCACTTCATTCTCGGCGACCCACCATCACAGCCACCGTCTCTAGCCGATGCCTCCTTAACTAAAAGATGGAAAAATTAAAATTCAAATTTAGGTAGAGATTTATTTTATTTTATTAAAACTAGAAGTAGGTTTATTTAGTATATTTGTTTTATCTTATTTTAGTTTTTGATATTTTATCTCATTGTTTGAAATATTTCTCGATGCTTAATTGAAATCCCTCATGTAGCATCCAATTCGCAACCGCATGAATTTTTATTCCATCTATAAGGCTTTAGATTGAATAATTATTCACTCGAGAGTAAAATTGATATCTTAATCTTTAAGGCTTAAGATCAATTTATCGATTTTATTAGCGAAATAATCAAGTTTGAATTTCAATTCGAATGGTGGATAACATTTTTGATGATCATGGATGATATGGTGTTTATCTCTTAATTGTTCTGTTTATCCCGAAAATACAAAAAAAATTACATTTTGCATTCCATATAGATTAGGATTGATTGCATGATAGGTTAGTTATTTTTTTTTTTTAAAAAATGCATGTTTAGAAGGCATCTAGAATAAATAACATTTCACTTTAGTTTTCACTTTAGTTAGATTTTAAGTTTTAATGATTTTAATTACGAATTTTCATAAAAAAAATACAAAAAAATCATGCGCATGTCATGTAGGATTAAGTTCATGAAATACCCGTCATCTAGTGATTGTTGTTAGGTCCATCTAGTTAGAAAATGATCGTCATTAGAATTAGGTCATTTGATTAATTTAGATTGCACATTTACAGTTCTTTAATTTCGAATTTCATGGAAAATACAAAAAAAATTGTTTTAGAATAAATTCATCCCATGCTTCAGAATAGGTCGTATGTTTTATTAATGTCATATAGTTTAGGTCATATTGCTATGTCATATCATTTCATGTTAGATTAGTAGCATGCATTGCATAAAGCATGATTCTCGTTAAATAAGTGAAAACAAACAAAAAAAGAAATTGCATGTTAATTAGAAATCATATCTAGGACTGTTGATGTGAATTCTAATCTAACAACGCAGATGCTTTCGTTGTTATAAGGTAAGTCCTGCATTTTTATATTTGCTTTCTTGAGTATTAAATTGGTAATTTGCGCACTCGTATGATCACATCACATGTTAGGAAAGTGAATTAAAATCAATTCAAACTGCTTGCCAAACATTTTTTTTCAAAATAAAAGAGAAAGGTACTGAAATGGCGTTAGAAAAATCTAGCGTAATCAAGTCCCCGAATTCATAATCTCTAATTCGTAGGAGTAAACTTTACTTGGGTTTCTAATCGACTCATCAAAAATAGATTAGTGGTGACTCCTAATTAAAAAAATCATTTGCATGTTACAACCTTAAACCTAAGTCGTGAATTAGTATGGGTTAGGGAGAGTTCGAGTTAAGCGAGGCTTAATAATCCATTAGCCAAAAAGTTCACTGAAAATTTGGTCGCAACACTCGGCCACATTAACAATTTCATTAACAATTTCGTGAAATAAAAGGGGCTAAGGGGCTCTTAATAAACTAAGAATTTACCCTTCAACAACAGCTAAATATTAAGGCAGCGTTTTGTGAATAGAATAAAACTCCAAATATGAAAACTTTTATCTTATCCGGTGTTTCTATTCGGTGTTTGGAGCGACTCGAAATCCAAATATGATCGAATATAGCTCGGATATAGTCCAAATAATCCCATCTAGGGTGGGATATACCTAGAATTTTTTAAGAAGGATAGACCCAGATAGAGTATGTGAAATTTGAGGGGAAAAAGAAAAATTCTCTCTTCCTCCCTTCTCCCTTCATTGCTACAGTTCAGATCTAGCCAAAGGCGTGGCAGCCTTGGGAAGACGGAGCCGACCAGATCTGGTCGGTGGCGCCGCTGGTTTGTGATCAATGAGGTGAGATCTAGAGGCAGGGTCCATGGTCAAGCCACCATCTTTAGTCGTGGCGGCTCGCAGTCGTTGGCCATCCATGGTCGAGCCACCTCTTCATGGTTGCTTGCACAGATATAGAATGAGAAAAGCAGAGATGAATAGAAAGGAACAGGCAAAAAGCTCAGGCGTCGCGCGAGATTGTTTCAATAATCTCTGCAGAAATTGCCCCCATCCCGTGCTCTCTCTTCTCTGTTCAACACACGCTAAAGACCCAAATTTGACAATATCATCCTTAAATGATCAATCCAGTCACTTGACATTTCCAGCAAAGTGCGAAGCTGGGTTTTTTTCTTGAGTTCATCTATTCACTGAAGATCCACACGATTGTCTATCTCCAGTAAAGAGGTTTTCAGTTCGCTTCACTTTCCAGCAATTTTTTCTGCCTTTTTTTAGAGTACTGTCTTCTTCGTGGAAAGCTGAGTTGAGCGCTCACGGCCTCCTCCTCTGCTTCACGAGGAAGAGAGTTGTTTTATTTCCCTGGTTTATTTTTAGTTTTAATTCTGCAAATAAACTATTTAATTGAATAATATTTATTTGAATCCATGTTATATGCGAATGTCAGCAAACATTGGATTGGATATTTAAAATCCTATCCCATCATTATCACATTCGGCATTATCTTATCTGGCAAAAATGTCCAGATGACCAAACGCAATCTAAGATATTAAAGACATTATTGGAAGAAAATGGAAGTTTATAAATGAAAAAAGAAGATCTTTTTGCTAGAGATAAGAGAATCGCCCGTAATTAATACAAATAAGGGTTGATAGCACAAAACTTGTTTGTACTTAATAGATAAAAGTTGGTAATTTCTAAAAAAGAGTTGGTTAAAATAATTGAAGGGAAAACTATATCATACAAATTCACATAACGATTTATAAAATAAGGTGTTTGTAAATGAGGCAAATGAAAATTAAAAAAAACGATAATAAAAGTTGATAAACTAGGAATTTGAAATGGAAGGTAACTCAAATGGCAGTAGATAATTCGTAACTAATTGTTAAATTAATTGGAAAAGTTGGCACGGTAATCAAATAAAGATCAGTAAACTTATGTAGGGATTGGTATATTTAAGGCCTTAAAAGAACAATAATTAATGTTAGCAAAAAGATAAGAAAAGTCGATAGTTTGTAAACTTTAAAAAAGACTTAGTTATTTCATAAAAGTTTTATTCATAAGTTATGACGAGTTACAAAAAAAATTAGGTGATCGACAACTTTTTACCAACGATTTTTTCATACTAACCAACTTTTTCAAAGAGGTATCAAGTTTTGGCTCCATTTTGCCATTTTCAATGGAGACATAAAAAGGGCACAGTTGATATTATTATTACGGAAAATCCATAGTCAACTCTCACATCGCATTTATCAAAAAGAAAACCCACCATAGATACTAGTCTATACACCAACTCCAAGATGCTTGAATTAAAAATTTACCAATGCCTAGGTCACAACTAGACCATCACCATCACCAGGGGAAAAGTACCAAAAAAGTCGTAAATTTATTATGTTAATACCAATTCAGTCATAAACATTTTAATTGAATCAATTTAGTCTTAAATCTTTTTATATTGGTATCAATTCAGTTTGTCAAAAAAAAAATTATCAGGTCAATTTGGCCCGGCCAGCACTGACGTGAACACTAGTTGTCCTACCAATGCTAACATGACACTTTATAAATAATTTTTTTTTTTTCTTGAATTTTTTTATTAATTTTTCCTTTTTCTTTTTCCTCTTCTTCATCCTTGGATCCCTGTAGTGAGGATCCAAGGAGGAACAAGACCAAAAAGAAAAGAAAAGAAAATAATAATACAAAAATCGAAAAAAATAAAAAAATAATAATTTAAAAATTGACACATCAACGTTGGTTAGACAGCCAGCATCGGCTGGCATCCACGTCAATGTTAGTCGATCAAAATTGGCTAAATGAACTTAATTGATATTAATATGAAAAGATTTAGGATTTAATCGATTCTATTAAAAAATATATAATTGAATTGGTAATACCGCAATGAGTTTAGAATTTTTTCTAATACTTTTCCCCCATCACCAACCATAGTAGCACGAACTTCTTCCTCCTCATCGTGCCGCCAACTCCAACGCCAATCGCCTCAATCAGTAGCCACCATCGCATCCAAACAATTGACCGATCCCACCGAGATTCGATTCTCACAAGCAACCCCTCTTGCAATTAATCATTGACTATGCCAATCCTTTGTTACACAAATATTAAGTATCCATTCAAATCGACCAATTAAGTCGCCCCTAAAAGATATACATACAATATCTAACAAAGTTCAGCAAATGCATTATCTAAATTACAGCGGGCTCCGTTTTCACTAATTGACGATGAAAGTGTCCGTGGAAAAAAAGAGAAGGCATCCCACGACTCTTGCGAAGCTGACCAAGAACAAAAATAGAATGGACTCTTCGAATGTCATCGGATTCGGATCTCTTCAAACGCAACACCATGTTTTGTAACGAGTTTATTAAACAAGTGAGAGTTGACGTAGAAACAAAGCTAGACCAGGCACTAATGCACATGCAAATCCAGTCAACGACAGAGACAATCGAGTCAACGTTTTGTGTGCGCGTGAGTGTGTTTCGCAAAACAAGCAACTTTTCAAGGCGTGTCATGAGATCTGCTGCACGCAAGGCAAGCTCATTAAATTCTGCAGATCCCGTGCAACTTTTGTGAGGTTTCCGACCCACCGTGCAACGTGCAAGATCTCTCGTTCATGTCGTATTTTTCATTCCACTTGAAATAATCCCACGTTGAACTTAATATTCGTATCAAATTCTCGCGAGCTGTACAGCCGGATGAGCATGTACTACAGTACACATCACTGAAAACTTGGCTTCTGCACGAAGTATTCCTGACAAACGATGTTCCCACAATCATTTCTTCCTGTTTTTTCCGTCTTTCGGTCGGCATTGTTTATCGCTTTGCTTCAGGGACAGCTTGATCAAGCGTTAGGCCCAAAGGAGCCATCGTGTCTTTTAGCTTAACGTAAGATTGCATTGTTATGCCGGTTTTTTTTACTTAATTTGTAGTCCGCTCATGAATTAGGACAAGAAGAACGAAGCAGGAAGGTGACAAATTTGGGAGAATACAGCAACTCATGGTCCTCAAATTTGATTATTTTAAAGGTTTTCGATACATCCCAAAGGATGGAGAACTTACTCCTTAATCTTTAGTATCTGCATGATTATGTATCCGTGCCTCATATACATACTGAATTAAAGAGTGGCGAACTTTTAATAACCTCGCATTTATCGGACATGGAACATATATAACCCCTAGCTAAATTGCACGTCTGTTTCCAATATTGATGAGGCTGTAATGTGAGGGTTATCAGTTATTACAAACAACCTTATGGAATCATAATAGCTATTAATACATCAAATGAAACACGATTTGGATCCATAAAATTGAAGTAAGGTAATCAATTTGATGTAATATGTGATACATATAATGTCATTACCAAAACTACGAGATCACACGAGACATGTTTTCCACCTATGGTGCGAAGCTCACGATGCATGAACACACAAGAGGACACGTTTCCTTTTCTGTAAAAAGAAAAAGGAAAAATGGGAAAAACAGGGAAAAATTTAATTTCTTTTAAATGCAAAAATCGCCCATGTCAATGATTTCCGGCCACAATTGGCCAGAAAGACTATATTGGGCAAATCATCAAAAGACTTTTAGGATTAAATTTGTAAAATTAAAAAGTTTGGGATTGAATAAGTTTAAGACTTGTTTAGCAAGCCCTGACACGCCAATTTCAAAAAGTGTCGAATTTTGCGGACCGCTCATACCGTGCAATTAAAAGAAAAATCTGCTGATCTGATACCATGAGAGCAGAATTTCAAGAATCACTACTTGTAAAAATGTGGACACTACAAGAGGCAAGTTAATCGGTACACAAAGGTAAGTATGACCGAGATTGATCTCAAGGTGATGAATCCAACCTGTAAATTTATGGCGGGCTTATGCAGGCGACATTGTTTCCCAGGCAGGCCATGCATTGCTTCTCTCTCTCTCTCTCTGTGTGGTCACAGCTGTGTCTACCTTATTTAATTGGCTTAATAAAAGCGATATCAATAATAAACCTTGTTCTTACAGTCATGCTACTTGCAGATTTACTGCCGTTTGTGATACCGCATCTTCCTCATATAGAAAATTGCTCTTTGAGTCAACCTTCTAACAATAAATACATCGCGTGCAATTCCGAGCGTCTCCATCCACTCTCTCCTGCTACTTACATATATAAGCAGGTCTCAGGGTTGGGCATGCATCCAGTCTGTTAAGCTAGTAAGCTGCACTGCTTAGCGCTTAGCATTAGCTGTTCTCGCCTTTCGGGCTCTGTTTCAGGACAGAGTTGTAGTCGCCGGAGAAGATGGAAGGAAAAGACTGTTCCATGTTGCTCTGGTGGTTGGCGCTGGTGTTGATGGCAGTGGTCGTGGCGAGCGGAAGGAACGTGACGTACGATGGGAGGTCACTGATCGTCGACGGTCAGCACAAGATCCTCTTCTCCGGTTCTATTCACTATCCTCGCAGCACTCCAGAGGTATGTAACGAGGGCTTCCCGTTGTTTTATTCAGTCTTGTTTGATTATGTTCTCGGGAGTTTTATGGATTCGATGATATTATTTTTTTCTGGATTTTGATATAAAATAAATGGGGGGAAAAGGGCGAGGAGGAGAGCTACTCTTGCGTAATCAATAAACTTCTTTAACTTCGTCAGGGAAAAAAACATCTTTTAACTTTGGTTAGCAGGAGAAGCTACGAAACGAGAATTGGGTGGGGAGGTGATTTTAGGGTCGTTTCACGATGAAACCTACCTTGCTCAGACCGAACTTGAAACCTACTTGTAAGTTTAGTCATTTTAGCTAATTTTAGCGAGATATTATTAATTTGGACATCGATTGACCTACATGATCACCTACGTGCCTATGTGACAATGCGTGCTAACATAGATAATTTTTAATAATATTTTATCAATTGCCCTCACCAAATGATGCCTTTGCTCAAGCGATGCCCAACAAGGCTGCTCGAGGGTTGGCCTCATCAGATTTGGACAGCGGAGAAAAGGCCTGACAAGGTTCGGCCTCACCCAAGCCAAATCTGGCAAGGTCAGCTCTTGCCGAGCATCACCTTCACCAAGGCAACATTGAGGGTCAGGCTCACCATATCTGACAAGAGGGCCATGCCTATGATTGGTCACCAAGAAAAAGAAGGAAAAATAAAAAGGAAGACAAAAAAGGAAAAAAAATTTAAAAATTTAAAAATTTAAAATATTATTAAAAGTTATCAACGTTAAAGATGGCTTCGTTACGTAGGCCGGTCGGCGTCTACGTCAGCAATATTAGGTAAAATTAGTCGACATGATTAAATTGGCACCAATAAGAAGTTTAAGACTCAATTGACATTAATACAATAGATTAAGGACTTTTTCGACACTTTTTCCCCGTTTTATATTCGATTTCTTATATAAGCAAAATGACTTTACGGATCAAAGCTGGAAAAGGATAGGAGTTTAAGCATAATTATGCAAAGTGCATGCACTTCAAGTTGGGTAAAGGATCAAGGGAAATTACATTTATACTAATTACAAAGTTCGACAAAATCATACAGATGTGGCCATCTCTAATAGCCAAGGCCAAGCAAGGAGGGATTGATGTCATACAAACTTATGCATTCTGGAATCAGCATGAGCCCCATCAAGGACAGGTTAAGAGGACTCTCTCTCTCTTTCTACTATGGACTTGATTCATTTTAGACTTAAGCTACTTAACATGTGTTCTTGCAGTATGACTTTAGTGGGAACAAGGACATAGTGAGGTTCATGAAGGAAGTCCAAGCACAGGGACTCTATGCATGCCTAAGGATTGGTCCCTACATAGAGAGTGAATGGACTTATGGGTACCTACAATGAAAATTACCATCTTGCACTAACTTCTAAACAAAGTATAAACTCAGCATGAAACTAATAAAAACTCTTCTTGCATGGAGTCAACATGAAATCACACCATTCATTTAGTCTACTCACCATTCTTTATTAAACGAGTTGTATCACACCATGCAATTGTCATTTGCAGGGGTCTACCATACTGGCTACATGATATTCCGGGCATAGTATACCGGTCAAACAATGAACCATTCAAGGTGAAGTCAATTGAAATCTCTAAGTGAAACTCGCTTCCAGATCACCCATTTATTGCATCTTGACATTGCTGGCTGCACCTAAATAAACCACCACATGCATATAAGTGACTGACATTATGGAAGCAGGGCCACATATTCTGCAATCGCTAAAGAGTTGTGCTCTTTTTACCACATGGCAGTTTCAAATGCAGAAGTTCACAACAATGATAGTCAAAATGATGGAAGCGGAGAAGTTATATGCATCGCAAGGAGGGCCAATCATACTATCACAGGTTACGCCTTCGCTAAAAGGCTTTTCATCCGCTAGAGAGCCATAGTGCTGTGCTATTTTCATCACCTAAATGTGATCCTATGAAATGCAGATTGAGAATGAGTATAAAACAGTGGAAGCAGCATACCATGAGAATGGGCCGCCTTATGTTCATTGGGCAGCTCAAATGGCTGTGGGACTCCAAACAGGCGTGCCCTGGGTGATGTGCAAGCAAGATGATGCTCCCGACCCCGTAGTTAGTTTCCTTCTCTCTGTTTACCCTCACAAAACAATGCAATGAACCATGCATGTGAAATGCAAATACATTATAGTCCAGAATCATAGCCTGAAGTGGAATAAGGATTCATACAGGCAAGTTCAAATCACTCAAAATTCACATTTTTTTTTTTTTAAAATTCCCTCTTAAATAACTTTGATAAGGATGATTAAGACTGATAATCGCATCCTTAATATCCTCAGTTATGCTCTTCGTCTCTTTAAATCCATTACTACATTATCTAATAAAGAATCATTCAATCCAATTTACAGATCAATGCATGCAATGGAATGCGATGTGGAGAAACATTTGCAGGACCCAACTCACCAAATAAGCCGTCAATTTGGACAGAGAACTGGACAAGTCGGTAAGTTTCATCAAGTACTCGCACATCTAAAATCTTCTGTCATGCAAAATCTAAACAAACTCCTAGGCTTAGCACAAACAAATAACAAAAGACATAGCCAGCCAAGAAAAGAGACAAACCAATGGATTACCAAGTAAAATCCTCTTGTAAACCAAGAATGAAAAGATACCAAGTATTTGCTGACTTTGTGTGGTGGCACTATAATTATTGGCAATCAGGAAACCATATTATTCTCAAATCAACAACCTTCAAGGTTTTCATCTCGAATATCATGCGCTACTATTTTTTCCACATCCATCCAAAAAAATAGAGATTATCAATTTACCTGATTACGTATGTCACACTCTACAGCTACCTAGTGTTCGGTAAAGACCAGCGTACCAGATCAGTTGAAGACATTGCATTTCATGTTGCACTATTCATAGCAAAAAAAGGGAGTTATGTCAACTATTACATGGTACGCTACTCATTTCACAGAATCATCATTCCATTTCTCTTTTCTCCGTGTATCACTCCAAAAACCATAGTCACAACGAGACTACTTGGAAGAAACAATAATTACTTTACCAATGAGAAGAAAACATAAGGTTTCAATCAATGCATTTACATTTGGACACATGCGGAAAAAGATAGTTTTACCTCCTTCACAGAAATACACTTTTATTTCAGTATCATGGAGGGACGAATTTTGGACGAACAGCTTCTGCATTCGTGACAACAAGTTATTATGATCAAGCTCCTCTTGATGAATATGGTATGTGTATATGTACCACATATTGGCATAAGAGCTGTATGAGCTTCATACTCTATATCGCATGCTTCAATCTAGGTTTGATGAGGCAACCGCAGTGGGGTCATCTCACGGAGTTACATGGCGCAATAAAGTCATGCTCAAAGGCTTTACTCTATGGAACCCCAGTTAATACTAGTTTAGGTCCACTTCAACAAGTACGCACATCATCAGTGATCATGCAGTTTAATTCCATGCTTGGAGTAGCCATTGGCTTTCTCAAAAGTTCCTCTGCTTTGACTTATTTCAGGCCATTGTCTTCAGAGGATCACAAGGAATATGTGCAGCATTTCTGATAAACAATGACACAAGAAGTACAAGAATCCTCTTTCAAAATATTCCATTTTTATTGCCTCCAAAGTCAATTAGTATTCTGCCAGACTGCAAGACAGCAGTTTTTAACACAGCAAAGGTATGAGTTCGACAGAGTTTGGAGGACTTCTAATGGCAAAAAACATGTTTAGTTATTGTACAAAAGGAATATTTAACTTTCAATCGTCTCCATAATTGAAAACTTTAGATCATTGGTGGGTCCAATTAGAACTCAAGATACATGAAATTTGATACTGTTTGTACTACATCGGATCAACGACCTGGATTTTGATTTTCCCTGAAGCACTTATTAATGCTGACTATCACTTTGAACAGACAAGCACAAAAGTTAGTACAAGAAAAATGACAATCAACCAGAAGCTTGATTCCAGTGACAAATGGCAAGAGTACCAAGAAGAAATAATTTCGTTTGACATGACTTCCTTCAGAGCAAACACTTTGTTGGATCACATGAACATAACTAAGGATGCATCCGACTATGTTTGGTACACATTCAGGTGAAGCACAATCAAAGCACTTACCATCATCAGGCTCCAAACTTTTTTAAACATGAGATAATGATTTCAACCAAGAGCCTTTTTGTTTCACATTGGTCAATGCAGGGTTCAGCAAGACTCACCAAATGCTGAAGCTGAACTGGATGTGTTCTCCCATGGGCACGCATTACATGTATTTTTGAATGGAGAATATGCAGGCAAGCCTCCTTATTCCCTTCATAGTTTTACCATTACCTGAGATTATAAAAGCACTTGAATGGGCTGTTTTCTGTCCTGGGCACACATTACGTCAGTGTTTCTCAGTCATACCAACCCACCAAGCCCCAAGGAGGCACCCCTTAGGCAGAGTAGGTGAAAAAAGGAAGAAAGAGAAACAACACATAAAACATACAAACTTAAAGAAAGACATCAAATTAATAAGCTAGTTCTTTGCAAGAACATTTTTCTTTCTTGAGAGGACATTCCATGTGGGGGGACATTCTATCTTTGATCTAAAATGATCCAACCAAGTTTAAAAAAAAAAAAACCACTAATAATTGGCAAGTTGGAGGACATTCTATCTTTGACCTCTCCAGGTGAAATGTCATTCCTTGGTTCAGTTTGGAGTATGATCTCTCAAGTTCCTACTCCAATGCTAGAAATCTACATTTACAATTAATTCTCCCAAAATGCATATTACAATATAGTGATCAAAGCCAACCACAGTGCACACTGGTCCAACCCAAGTACTTCTTTTAGGCCCTAATATGAACCCCAAAGCTTTTGTGAATGTGATTGGCTCGATTTATCGGATTAAGACCAGGCAAGTGTTTTTTTTAAAAGTGCTGAAGAGAAAATATAGCGGAGGTCCAGAATGTCAGATTTTTGTCAAACTGAAATATAGTTGTTTAAAACAGTTGAAAAATGGAAACTCCCCCATGGATTGCCACTTCCAGCAATTTATTCACTCACCAAAAGTTGTTTAACACAGCACTTAGTGAAGCAGCACTGCTTGTGGCAAGTACTACATGATACATGTAGGGAGAAACATTTTAGATAGAATTTGTGACTGATATCACCTGGTGATCACATCCATGGACTCTAATATGTTCATAACAAAGAGAATATCAGCAAATCTATGGAGAAATTAATAGCTAAATAATGAGCTACTATTTAGTACCAAAAGTAGAAATAGAGAGTGTCCAGTTAAATAATGGATCATACCAAGATCTGGTAAAGTAGCCCTTTTCCAATGGCATGCAAGACCATTATTCAAGGATGCTCAATGATTTAATGTTAAATTATGGATGCATGGTTTATTCGCAGCCATCATATGCACGTCACCTTTTTTATGCATTTTCTGTACCAGGATCTGCTCATGGAAGTCACGACAATGCAACATTCAGTCTGCAGCAATCAGTTTTCTTCAATAAGGGGATAAACTATATATCCCTGCTTAGTGTCACAGTAGGATCTCCGGTAATATTCAAAATCATTTCTCATCCTACTGTATTCAAACTTCCAAAGTTTGCTTTAGTATTTAAAGTTTTAGGATCTAGATGACGAATATGACTATCACTTCAATTTATGTCACACGTAGTTTCCTTGGGCAATACTATTTATTGTATGAACTTCTAACTTAAATCATTCCGCTGAAAGTTGCTCCCTGTCATGTTAACAACTCTTTGTTCTTTCTCAAGTTTATTTTGCTTTATCGAGATAAAAGACAAGCTATGACATCCTCAGTATGTTTGGATGTTAAGAATTCAGGGGCACATCTTGAGCGGAGAATTGCTGGACCACGTAGATTAAAGATCAACAGGGTGGACTTTACAAACTATGCATGGGGCTACCAGGTATTCTTCTACACTGCTTCTCTCAATCCATAAGGTGATACATGATATGGTCAACACTTTCATGTCATACAAGTTATGGTCTCCTCAGAAAGCAAATGCAGTGCATGCAATACTTACAATTTGCTTATTTTTCCCTAGCCCACTAGAAAAATTGACTCTGCACAAAGTGACAATTTTGTCTTTTTTAATGATCATTTTTTGTTTTTCAATGTCTAACCAAGCTGATGTCTCCATGACATAAAACTTCACCTTTCACGACTCTAAATTTGACCCATAGAAACCTCTTTCTTAGCAGTTCTTCACTACATTGTTGCTTCAACAGCAATTTCAAGAAGTAATTAACTGAAAATGATGCATGAAAAGCTGTCTAGCATTCAATTGATCTTCTAAATACACGATACACACCGCTGAAACTTAGAAGGTTCCTCACATTCTGAACTGATTGAACTGAATGAATGACAAAGGTTGGCCTCTCTGGAGAGAATAAGGGGATGTACACAGACTTTGGCTCAAGCAAAGTGCAATGGAATAAGTACGGTAGCTCAATCAGTAATCGACTCATTTGGTACAAGGTATGGACTTATCAGCAAGAAAAGAAAAGTGAGGCTTAAACTAGATCTTTACACCACATTACACTGGATTACACTGATTCAATCCCATGAGGTTTGACCAAAAGAAGAGAAAGCTAACAGTTTACAAAAATCTGCTATATGGCTTTTTTGCAGACAACATTTGATGTGCCAGTTGGAAATGATCCAGTGGCTTTGAACCTAAGTTCAATGGGAAAGGGTGAAGTGTATGTCAATGGGCAAAGCATTGGTCGATATTGGGTTTCATTTCACACTGACTCTGGGATTCCTTCACAAAAATGGTATCTTATTTGCTCAGAGATCTGGGTTTGGGATTTAATTGGTTACTGCCACCTCCATAAAACATTCACCTTATTCATATCTCAAAACTGCTTTAAATTGTCAGACATACAAAGAAGTCAACATCGCCAATGTCATTGAACATCTCAAGTAGAAATTTCATATGTATCAATTAACAATGCTTTTTGATGCTAAAGAATAAATAATGAAGATTTTCTTCTCAGGTACCACATTCCTCGATCTTTCCTTAAACCAAAAGGCAACCTGTTAATCATACTAGAAGAAGAAAGTGGAAACCCCCTCGGGATTACAATAGACACCGTTCAGGCAACAGAACAACAATAGAAAAGGTTAGTGATTCCTGAATTTTTTAGATTACATTTTACTTAGACCATGATTTTAGGAACCATCCATGATGCAGAATCACTACAAGAAGGGCCTCAAAATTGAATCATAGCATGCTACTTTTTCACTTTGTTAACACCGACAATTGTATTTTACATTATCTGTAGGCCTGCAGAGAGAACCATCAGTAAAGCAGTAAGGATACGCTGGTGGATGATCAAATTAGTCATAACAATGGATAACAATTCCTACGGCATCTTCCCCCTTCCACTGAGCTGTTCAACTGTAGATAAATGCTTTTAAAATTCTTTACTGTCCTTAGTCTGTTTCAAATTATTGAGTTGTCACTATACTCAGATTATATGACAATTCTTTGTCTAAATTTGGATAGCAACAATCAATATGTGGTCGATTCAATCTCAACATCTTCACAATTAAACACAGTTTGCAAATGGAGAACTATCTACATATTTCAATTAAGCAGCCATGATTAAGGCCAGAGAATCAAACACATGTCATCTTGGACAGATTCAGCAGAAATTCTGGTTGCAGGATAAAATTGCTTCAACAGTGTTCTAGGAGAAGTAATTGTGTGGCTACGCACAATAACAAAAGTTTGCACTAAAAGGTGTTACATAAAGATATTGAGCAATTCTCTTACCAACGTCTAACCAAATAAAAAGTGCAAAGCATCACGAAAGAATTATGTAACATGAAAAAGAGCATAAAGTTTGCACTAAAAGGTGTTACATAAAGATATTGAGCAACTCCTTTACCAATATCTAACCCAACTAAAAGTACAAAGCATCACAAAAGAATCATGTAAGATGAAAAAGAGCATATGTGCCTCAATTATGAAATCATCTGGTCACAAGGATCATAAATTTTGACACTGAACTTATCCAAGTTACATGCCTAGCACCATGAAGGGGGCCAGGGATTCACAAAGCATCAGATGGACATATCATCTGAATACAAGAATTGAAAGTCGCTTACTCATGAAGCCAGGATAGAATCTGCATGTGCATGCACCAGATGTTCAACCAAGCAGTGACAACTGAGAGCAAAGTCTGTCGGAGAGCATTAAGCAGCCACACTTCCACTGGGTTTTCTTGCAGACTTCAAAGCCCAAAGTGTGCATTTGTCTCTGACTCTGCATAGCCATTCTTCATTCGACAAATTGGCCAGCAGAGTAATTATCATGGCCAAACCCAATTTGGGACACAGCCCAATAAAACGTCCTTTTCTAGGGAAAGCCCCACTCAGCACTACAAGCTTCTTTATCTATCTTTCGACCTTTTTATATTCTTGATAGTGAGACAATGTGATGGTATGATGGCCTTTTGAGAAGGTAACTCGGCAATGAAAAGCATAGTCTGGGCCCAACCGGCATATTTCCCATACTTGCTCACAAAAGCCTCCGCTACTTGGCCAGAGAGCTTGGGTGTCAGTCGTGTGCCAGCAAGCTCAGGTAAAAGATACCTGGTAGCAATCTTTTGAACAAACAAGAGAACATATGCAGATTAGAATTCAGAACTGGCAGAACAAAAGGCACATAGAAAACTTTTTACATTCAACAGGTTAAAAGTGCAAAGGTACATACTAAATAGTTCTTTTGTAAAATGAAAAATCTACAAATAAAAGGCTACTAATGAACATGGACAAACAATGCTGTTCACTTTCTTAATGTTTAGCTCTATCTGTGTGCTTAAAGTCAACTATCAACATTTTCAGCAGAATCATTTGCTTCCACACCAAAATCGCTATGTCTGGTATGGGAAATATGGGCAAATGAATGGTTACCGTAGCTTTCTAGTAAATAAAGAACAACTCTAGAACTATGTTATTTCCACGTGTGAACATACCCATTACCCATCAAACATAATTAGGGAAGAAAGTCTGCATGAATGATGTGCAATGGAACCCACCCCGTGGTGGGCGAGTTGGTTAGGGTGTACACTGGCCACACGAAAGGCCAAGGTTCAATTCCCCTCCTTGTCACGTTGCGCGATTTAAGTGGGGTGCCGTGGGTGGTGGGTCCCCGCGCTAGTACTCCCCGGGTTTATGTCACCGGCTGCCGGCTGCCGGCTGTACAGCGGTTCCCGGGTATCAAAAAAAAAAAAATGACATGCAATGAACCTTTAGGGTAAAACAAAATGCATAAATAACACTAAAGTTAATATCCCATTTTAGACATTCACAATCATGTATTAAAAGTACATACGCGGATCTACTCAATTTTTATATACAATAGCATGCATAGTTAAGTGACAATAATTCGGATAGTAATCGTTCCAATTCCGATAAATGAGAAACAAAAGAACTTACTTGCCACACATGCGTATCAACTGGAATGGCATGATGTTGATCAAGAGAGAAGAGAGCTACGCACGCTGCAACTTTAGAACCAACTCCAGGTAAAGTACAAAGAGCAGCAATAGCATCCTGTAGATCCAATCCACGCAGGGATGTAAGCCACTCCACACCTCCGCCAGGTTTTGACTGCAAAGCCTTAGCAGTGCCCACAATATACTTGGCCCTGCTAAGTCACATTATCATATATTAGGGAAGCATGTAGAAAACCTACCATGACAAGAGAAGAAGGATAAAGTTTGACATAGGTTGGCAGTCAAGGAACCAACAAAACAACAAGTAATTCACCAGATGACTTCCTTAGAGAATCAACATGATTTATGATTCTTTGAGAAGGAGAAGTTTCCTACAGCCACATTTGAAAACACATTTAAAAAGAACAAAAAAATAGACATACTACCAACATATCTAAAGAATTATATCAACAGCTTTTAGATAATCTCTTGAATCACATATGAGGTACTCTGCCACCACTTTATGAACCTACTGATCCATTCTAACAGAAAATTTCTTTGGATGCAACAAAACAACGGTATTTCCATGTCCTCTACCAATGTGCAGAACTACACTAACAAAAACCCAATTAAAACCATATCAACATGTATGATTGGTAAACGCCAATAGAAAATAATAAGTTGGGCTTACTTATGTCAGTTAGAAATCCACCACAACATACTGTATGCAACAGGTTTTAAAGCACATGGCTATTTTCAGAAAAAGCTCGTGAAAATTCGAATGCTACGAAGAGACTCCGACGTTTCAAGCGAGTATAAGAAGATAAAGCAATCAACCTGTAACCAAAACCAGCCTCCCTGAAATCTTTCTCAGAGACGGCCAAAAGCCTGTCTAGCGACGGGAACTCGTAGAACTCCAAACCCTCCACAGTCCCCAGATGCCTCCCCAGAGACGAAATGAAATCCACCATTTTAGTGATCCTCGCGATGTTGTTATTCGACGAACAGAGAAACTGAACCAAGCACTCCAGAGGATCCTGCCTCAGCACGCGAGCCCCGCGCAGGAGCCTCGCCAGCTCGGCGAACCTCGGATCCGAGGCCGAGAACGCCTCCCAGATCTCACCCAGCCGGATGTCGGCGTTGAGGAAATCCAGCAGCGCCGACCGAGCTCCCGCGCCGTCGGGCCGATCGCCGTGCACGCAGTACGCGACGTCGCCGTCCTCGAGGTGCTTGAGGGAGACGAGGTGAGGGCCGACCGCGCCGGTGAAGCGGAGGGGCCCGGTGCGCTTCCACCTGAAGGTCTGGCCGGTGGGGAAGGTGAGGGGCAAGGAGAGCTCGGACTCGGCGAGGTTGAGCGGGACCCACTCCGGGGTTTCGGCGGCGAGCGACTGGCGGGCTGAGACGGCTTTTTGGCCGCGCCGGCGGCGGTCGTGATGATGGAGGCGGTGGATCGTTTGAGGGGTCGGAGGAGTGGATGGCGGGGTTCGCCTCGGTCTCTTCATGGTTTGTAGGAGAGAGGAGAGTCTTGCTGGGGAGATGGGGGCTAGGGTTTGGAGTTCCTTCATTGGAGAAGCTCCATGCCTGCAACTGCGAGGGAGAAGCAAGGCACGAGAAAGAGCGGACGACGACGTCATCGAGCTGCCATGAAGATCACCAATTTCAAATGCCTAACAGTAACAGATGCCTGGCCAAAAAAAAAAAACAAGGATTCTTATTTTTTCTTTAAAAAAACCACAAAATGCCCACCGCACGCATCTATTATAATGCATTTATCCATTTTTTACATCAAAAATCCAAAATTATACTTATTATAACTTATTTATCCTAAAAATCCAAGCTCGTACAATGCATTGACTCTTTATCAATATTTCATTAGGTGCTGTTCTTATTTCTCTTTAGTTGCGTGAGCGTCATTTTAACATTATTTGCTTTTTACGTCTATGTAAGTAAGTTTTTGATAGTTCTCATTAACGAAAATATGATTAAAGATAAAATATGTCATATAAATATAAATTTTGGATTTTTAAAATTATCGAAAAAATTTAAAATGCATGTGTCATGGTTCTGTAATTTATAATTTTTAGTGATTTTTACCCTTTTTAATTCTCCTAAAATTAATTTTCTATTTATATCAAACTTTTTAAGATATGCAAAAATTACTTATTATTTCGCCCCTGGACGCTCCTCCCCCATCAGCACCACGTCTTTGTAGCAATCCAAGTGCTTCATTGAATAGTCCAGGCGAACTTCACCAACACGTTTGCTGATCCGATGATCCCTACGCTGCCGCAAGCCACCACCACGACGAAAGTTATTGTTTTGCAGGTTGCCTCTCGAAGTTTACGTGTAGATTGTTGAACCAATCACAATTTGTGACTACTTGCGGAGCTAGAATCTTTGTTGCGCATGATTCGAGTTGCAACCGCGAGCCCCATTGACACCATCAATGTCAATGTCTCGCTTGACCCAACAGTTCTTTTATGCCATTGGTGATTGAGGTGCTGTCCTTTGGAATAAAAGGTTTTCTAGTGTTGATCGTGGTCCAAGACCATCAAGCACGATAAACTCTTCCAACAACGCAGTCTTCTCGCGTGCCTTGTAGCCGTGGACAAACCCAATCGAACCATTGCATTGAGCTCACCAAAGCCATCACCAGTGCCATCTTTTTGCTTGTGACTTTCACTTAAAAATTAGAAACTGTAAAAAAAAATGGTACTTTGAATTTACAATTTTACCAATCATCTAACTATTTAAAAAAGGTCTCTTATTATGTAAAATACCGGAGCGTAAATACCATAAAATACATTAATTTTCTTTTTAAAGTAGAAATCACACTACTATATAAATGCAACATAAAAAAATCCCAAACTTTAGATTGAAAACATCTTGGACCAAGGTAAATCCGTCGAATTGTTTCCAAGCATGCCGAAAATTATAAGTTATTCCTCCAATGAACTACGTGCTAGTTGGACTAGAGAGGTTGCTTTCCATGGTCACAAATTGCGACATAAATTGCAAGGCCATTGCGGTAAAGCCATTAATCCTTCTTCAATTTCAAGCTCGGCCCGTAATTGCATCGGCTAGCGTCCGAAGTCTTACATGCGCATGGGCCGAGTTTTCTCTTGATTCCTCAAATGCCCTTCATTCGACCCGAGACATGGTCCATGAAGAGTGGGCTCATTGGCGGTGAAATTTTTTTTAATGTCCGATGAGATCTAGATAGATTTGTAAGTTCACGGGGCACGTTACAATAAACCGAGAAAATGGAACCTTCCCGTGGGTACCATAGCCTAGATTCATACCAAACGGTTGTCCTCTTGCTCAACGGGGCGGGTGTGTTCCCACCTCCAATATAGCTAAGAGCACCCTTTTTCTTGATCAGTGACCAAAGTACCCTCCCCTTACCCCCTATTGTCTTCTCTCTCGTCTCTCTGACGCGTTTGTGCTCTTTCCTTTTCCCGTTGTCTCTTTCTTCGCTGTCTCAAATTCCCGCAACTCCTTTCTTTTTCCTCTCCTCTCTTCCTCCGGCCGGTCAACTTGCCCAGCCGAGGCATCTCAACACTCGCATCCTTTTACTTGTCCATGAAGGTTCATTCAGCAATTTAAAGCAAGTAACTTTCGCTCACTTTTTTTGGACATATGAAAATATAAAGGGCATGGAGATCATCTAGTCCTAGAAGAAGAAAAAACATCTATCTAAATTTCACTTAAATTTAATCGGAACAATTACGAAAATACTATCGATTATTATTTCTAATCCCGATTTCTTTCTCCTTCTCCCACGTGGCCATCTTCATCCCCCATCGAGTCGTTGCCGTGGAAGATGATGACCTCCTCCACTCCACTATTGTACGTGAGCTCATTCTCACTCGAGTTCATATCCTTGTCTGCGTATTCGTTTACCTCACATGTTCCTTGTCTAACTCTCCAAGTTCCGTCCCTCTCTTTCCTCAATGCGCGAGCGTTGAACTCGACGTCATATGCGACAGAGCTTAATGTCAAGAGTGGAGTTTTGCGCTGTTAACAATTTGGCCCAAAGAGAAATGAAGAGACGGATTATGGGGGATGGCTGAGTTAACAATATAAGGGGAGAGGAGAGGGAAATTGGGCAAAGTGATGTGAAGGTAAGTGGTGAGGCGACAACACTAGCATAACAGATCAAAGGGCACGAAGAAAAGGGACTCGAGAGAGAAAGAGATATGTAAGTGCAAGAGTCAAACCACGATGACAAAAGAAGAGATAAGCGATTAGAAAGCATTTTATTTATTGCTCGATAATATGGCCGTTTATAGCTATATCAAAGGTGGATATAATCTCGCTCTTCGAATATATAAACCTCTTCCATTGTAATACGGAACTTGATATATATATTTTATTTTTTGTAACAATTTCGAAGATAAGATTTAGACAGAAGCCATAGAGACATTATATAGCTCGTAATAAAAAAATTGCGAAAAAAACCAGAAGTTCAAAAGAAAAAAAAATCAATTCTCCAAAATCCTTGTACTGTCGTTTCTCCCGAAAAAGACCGAATTTTTTCCCCCCAGGGTAAGCTGCGCGCACTGCACTCCTCTCGGCTCGTCGGAAGCCAATTTCTCCGGAAGAAAGAAGAAGAAAGAAGGAAGAAGAAAGGAGGAAGCAGCAGCAGCAGCAGCAGCAGCAGCTCCTCAAATCCTGCCAAGAACCAGAGATCTCCCACCCCAAAATCCCTCTCCCTCCCTCTCTCGCAATGCCTGCATCTCCCTCTTTTCCTTCAGGTAAAAACTCTCTTTCTCTCTCTTCGAACTGCCGCGAATTCGTCAGCTTCCCGATTTCTACCTTCGCCTGGCGCGTCCCGATTCCGCGGTCTCAACGGAAAGCCCTCTCTCTCTCTCTCTCTGCAGGAACGCGCGGCAACCGGTGGAAGAGGCGGAAGCGGGAGGCGACGCAGCTCTCCCGCCGGCACAAGGACGCCGTCGAGGACGAGGACGAGGACGAGGACCCCAACGACCTCGACGACGACCTCGACCGCGCCGAGGACCCCGACGCCGAGGACGCCAACCCTAGCGCGAGCAACCAAAACCACAACCACGGCCACGCCGCCGCCGCCGCCGCCGCCGATCCCAGCCCTAGGGAGACCGAGGTCTTGTCGGACGGCGGGGTCCGCATCTGCGACTTCCCTCCCGTGGTCAAGCGCACTGTGAACCGGCCCCACTCCTCGGTGCTCGGCATCGTGGCCCTCGAGAGGGCGAATTCGGTCGGGGAGGGCAGGGATCAGGTGCAGGGCGGCGGCGTTTGCTTGGAGAATGTCTCGTACGGGCAGCTCCAGGCTCTTTCCGCTGTGCCGGCGGATAGTCCCGGTCTGGCGGATTCGGAGAAGGGCGATGGGGACGCTCCGTCCTTTGTGGCCACGCCGCCCTCCATTATGGAAGGGATGGGCGTGGTGAAGCGGTTTGGGAGTAGGGTTCATGTGGTGCCTATGCATTCAGGTTCTCTCTCTAATTAACAACGTGTATATGAGTTTGCCATCCACAGCAATCTGTATCATGTAGTTTGATTTTATTCTTTTGCTTTCCCTGCTTTGCCAACAGCTGAAGTGGTAGCGAAACACGTTTTCTTAGTATATCAGTGTTGCCTTGATTGATAGCTGATATTTCATTAAGGAGATTTGGTCGAAGAATTGATGACGAGGTATTCCTAGCATAGGAAGCTTTTGCCAATTGTTGCCTTTAGTTAAAGGGGTTTTATGTGTTGATGCGAAATGCTTCAGCTTTGCCATTGAAAATGATTGTTGTGATTGTTTATGAGGTGCATTTTATCTAAGCCTATGTATTTTTGAGAATGCACACTTGATTTTTGAGAAGTGAATGTTTTGGAAACCATAGAGCAAAGTTTGGAGAAATATGGGACAACTTCAGCTCAATAGAGTGCTCATTAATTTAGTCGGGTGAAGAAAGTTATGCCAGTATCAATACTTTTTGATTTAAGACCAAGCTCTACAGGATAGCAAGATGTACTTGCATTCAAGTTTCACAGTTTAAGACCATGCTCTGTATAATAGGATCATAGGAAGATGTACTTCAATTCCCACTCGAAGTACTTTCTGGCTCCTGTGAGCCTAAAGTTAAATGTGAAGGATATTTTGATTTTCTGTGTAAATATGTCACACGTTTACATCTGAATAACTTCTCATTTCGTACTGGAAACTGTGGTAACTTGCAGATACAAGCAGTTTCTTTTTGTTGTTGATGAGAAGTTTGACTTGACTCTCTGTCAATAAGTTTGTAATGCTTTGTGCTAACTGATCATTCTCATTTTACCATCTATTGGAACCGTTCTGAAAAGTAAACATGCTGAAAGAGTCTTGTTTATACTTCTAGAACATAGACACGTTACTGTTTCCCACTATAAGGTTCTTTTGGTATTTGCACGCATGTGTTATGTCCTCCTCGATTTACTGGCACTTCCATTCAATTTTGCTACAAGTCTGGTATTGTGTAGATAAGTCATAACTACATCACCAATCACCTTGTATGCATCTATGATGTTAATGGAAAATTTTCCTTTTTCGTAATATACTCGGCCCTTGATTGATAAGGAAGTTTAGTGACTGGTTAATGGTTTTTGGTTGACAATAATGTAAGCGAACTTTTTATGGTCATCTTGAGCCCCCAGCACCTGTCTATCCCCTGGGTTATGAGAAGGGGCTGGTAACTGTTCTCACTTCTTGAATATGTGTTATCACATAGTGTAATAGTTTGGCTTTGGTTTCCTTATGTCCAGACTGGTTTTCACCTTCTACGGTGCATCGATTGGAGAGACAAGTGGTGCCACATTTTTTTTCTGGAAAATCGGTAGACCATACACCGGAGAAGTACATGGAGTGTAGGAACTATATAGTTGCCAAATATATGGACAATCCATACAAAAGACTCAGAGTTTCTGATTGCCAGGGATTGGTAATTGGTATTCAAGATGATGATTTAAATCGGATTGTTCGCTTTCTGGACCACTGGGGTATCATAAATTATTGTGCTGCTTCAGCACCTCCTCGTGAATCTTGGAATGGTGGTTCTTATTTAAAGGAGGATCAAAGTGGGGAGGTTCAAGTGCCATCAGCTGCATTGAAGTCCATTGATAGTTTAATCAAGTTTGAGAAGCCCAAATGTAGGCGAAAAGCAGCTGATCTATATTCATCCTCATCGCATAAGGATGACAGGGTTTCTGACTTGGATAACAGAATTCGAGAGCTCCTATCTGGAAATTGTTGTAGTCATTGTTCTCGGCCTCTTTTGGTTGTGTATTATCAGTCTTATAAGGAGGTAACTTCAGATTTTCTTTGTCATATCAGGTTCTTAACATGTATTATTCTTCCTATGATTCATGGTTATGTTAGTGTCCACAAATTGGGAAAAAAGAGACTCATTCTATCTTTTGAACTGTGGATGTACGTCTCCTGATCCCTGTATTCTTGTTGATGAACGCTTCTATTTTATCAGGTGGATGTTTATCTTTGCTCTGATTGCTACCATGAAGGAAGATTCGTTATTGGTCATTCAAGTATAGATTTTACAAGGGTAGATTCCACAAAAATCTATGATGATCTAGATGGAGAAAATTGGACAAATCAAGAAACATTGCTGCTGCTAGAGGGGGTGGAACAATATAATGAGAGCTGGAATGAAATTGCGGAGTATGTAGGCACCAAGTCTAAAGCGCAATGCATCCTTCATTTTCTCCGGTTGCCTATGGAAAATGGTATACTGGAGAATATTGAGGTTCCAGGTGCATCACTGTCATCCAGTTTATCAAATGGAGATGATCAGTCTCGTCAAAATTCAAATGTCAATGGGGATATAAGAGGTACTTGTTTATATTTGAAGTTCCGTCTACTCATGCGCTTGCAATATAGTTTGGCTATAACCCTTCCTCTTTCTTCAGGTTCCTGCCATCAAGATACAAACTCTGAAGACAGGCTTCCTTTTGCCAATTCCGGGAACCCAGTGATGGCTCTGGTGAGTCTCAACATTGATTTTGTGCCAATTTTTTTTCATTAGATGATGGTGCTAAACAGTGGAAAACCATTGGAGGGAGGAACACGAGAGAACTTCTGCTAGTGTGAGGCTGAAATACATCTTTATACTTCTATCAATGCTTCACTGCCTGGATCTTAGTACAAAGGATGCTCAGTGTTGAGTCAAAATTTTAGATTTTTCTTTCTTAGGTGGCATATGATCCATCTTCATTGCTTGACCTGGGTGCAGTCATTAGTATAATATCTTTCTATCACAAACGTGGTACTGCATGAGTATTGGCCTTTTAGAACTCCTCTTGGGTTTTGTACCACTACCCAGCTAGCAAGAGTTTGGGTACACTTCCCGTGTCTGTGCTAACTTGGTTTGGGCGGGGGAGGGAGGGAGGGAGGTTTATTTTTTCTATCTACTCCCTGCTACTTGGTTTTCGGTGGATCTAATACCAATCGAACTCTAGGTCTCCTTTCTGGCATCTGCTGTAGCACCCAGAGTTGCGGCAGCTTGTGCCCATGCATCCTTGGCAGTGTTGTCTGCTGAAAATGGTGTGGCTGAATCAGGTAACATCATACAGGTGGAGGGATCAGCTCACGGACATAGGTGAGCAGCTTTCTTCGTTCTGTTCTCATTGTCGCTTCAATGTCATTGTTTCCTTGCTGTTTGGATTTCAGTTTGAATTGATTTTGTGAGCTCTTGCAGAGTACTATGATGATTTTTATTATGTTCCCTTTCTAGTTTTGCTTCCTGTTCTGAGTAAAATTAATGTTTCTCATATGTATTTCCTATTTTAATGCGGTGTATGGTCTTTATATATCATGCACTCCTTCTGGTTTATTATGATTGATTGAGTTAATGAAAGTTCAGTTTTAGCAATTATTTGCTACCGATTTGTGCGTTGCTTAAGAAGTTTTCAGAGTGATGCCTAAAGATATTTAACATTTTCTTCAGAAATCTGTTTATTCATTCTGAATGTTTTCAGCGGACCTTTTCCCTCAGACCCTTGTCAATTTTTCCATTGTCAAAATTCAGTGTAATCCTTCAAGTTACCATTTGCAGCACTGTCACAGCCACTAAATGTACTCCCAAACTTGAATAGCATCTCACCTGGACACCCTGCATTGATTCCTTCAACTTGTATCCGTCGGATAACATCTCCATTAAGTTCTTTTTTTTTTCTTTTTGTAAAATGGATCCAAGTAATTGGAATCGTTCAATGTGGATCTAAGTAGGTAGAATGCTCGTTGTTTGGTTATGTTTCAGCTAGAAAAAGATCTTGGTTATGTTGGTAGCACTTGTTAGGATTCGCCGCATAATTACAAACAAATTAAAGACTAAAAGCGAGAAAGAGAATTTGAGATGCAAGGTTTTATCCTGATTAACCAACAAGGGCTCTGTCCAGCTGAGGAGTTTATCATAATCAACATCTCGCACCTCTCTGTTACATCCTTCAATTACAAGAGAGAGAATGTGTGTGTGTCTAGTAGCTATTCACGAACCCAAGCCCAAATTATCAACAAAACGGGCTCAAACTATAAAAGCCCTCTGTGGTCGCGGGCCCCCGCCCCCCCTACGACCCCTGCTGGAGTGGGACCTTTGTGCCATCTTGTTGATAGTGAATATGAACCACACCGCAATAGAACTTTCAGAGCACAATATCAACTGATCTCCAATAGAAGATATTCCAAAGCTTTCTATTCAGTTATCTGACTTGTTGACCTTGAGCCCATAGTATTGGTCAAGTTTTTCTGGAATGTAAAGTTAATTATATTTTGCTTACGTGAAGGATGAATTTGGAGACATCACAAGCTGGAGATTCAGTCCAACAAGAAGGTTGGTTGGAAATTTTCCAGATTCTATACATTTTTTATTGTATGCTGATCTCTAACTTCATCTCACTACGGTTCTAATGCTTGCACTTTATAAGAGATTTGGCTGTGAATTGGTTTAGGTAATCAAGATGAGGCAGATGGTTCGTTGCTTTCCCCAGAAAAAGTCCAAGCTGCTGCAAAAGCTGGTCTTGCTGCTGCTGCAACCAAGGCGAAATTATTTGCAGATCATGAAGAACGGGAAATTCAAAGGTTGTCAGCTAATATCATAAATCATCAGGTGATACTATAATCAGTATTATTGTTTGACATCTCACATTCGACTTCCTTTAGTTAAACTATTGTGCCATTTCTAACTGTAAAAGTAATAGACGATCTTTTGTTAGAGATTTATCTTTTCCAAATATTTTTATTGCTAAAACCTTCCCAAGTTTTTGACAATTTACATTTTGGAATTAATATCATTTGTTGTCTCATAGTGGTAAGAATTTATTTTCATGGCGAGTCCAAATTAGTTTCATAAGGCATGTGAAATAGAACCTCTTTGAAGGATTTTATTTGTAGGAAAGGGGAAAAGTTGAATGCTGCAGAACCTTTATGAAGTTTGAAGCTGGCAGGACAGGTCCCATGATGCAATTAAGGTTTCCTCTGTGTTTGGCAGAGGTCAAAATTGTTTTTATTGGAGTTTTTAACTCGCACACACTGATGCTTATGGATGATTCTTCCACATGCCTTATACCATGACTTGCACCAATAGAGATAACTCAAAAAATTGTGTTTTTTACCATGGCATCACTTGTGCTACTTCATAGAGGTTTTACCCTGGCATCACTTATGATTGGAAGGACCGGTCCCATAATGCCATTAAGCTTGTCTGTGTTTGAATAATCAATATATGCTTCGTTATCTGGGATACTTACAAGCTTTCTTAGTATTTTGGACCAGCTGATTTGTCAATAGAGTGATGCTGTATGTGAAGACTGATTTACAAATTTATATATTAGTGGAGTTAGACTGTAATTGATCATTTAATCATATTTAACTATCCATGAGAATCTATGACATTACTCAGTATACTAATTTCGTAAACCAATCTTTGCGTATACAGCATTATTCTTGTCAAGATTTGCTTTGCTTAAACAACTTTTAAGTTTACTCTGATGTATATTGGACTGCAAGTGAAACAGCTTTGTGTTAATTATGACATTGATGTCTTCAGTCATTCTTTGTCTTGGTGGAGACTTACTTGACTATTCTGTGAGAACTCAGCCTCTGGTGAACTGGGATATTTCGGTGACTTGAATTGACTTGCCCAGTCATCCTTGCGTTTACAATTACTGCCCTTGAGTGCTGTGAATCTTTTGGGTGGTAAAACTCGAGCTAGCAAATTTGTTGAAGGGTACCTTTTTGTTAGTGCTGTAGCATTGGCTTGTATTGGTGTTATCTTGATGCAGCGTCACACAATATTACTGTCACTGCACCTTTGCTCATAAGAGCACGAGGCAAGTCACAAATTTCGAGCAAGTTTTAGTTGTGGGTTTTTTAGCAGGATCAATCAGTTGTGGCTGGATGATTGGACAATGGATATTGTTGTCTGCATTGCTGAGAGTCTCTTCCAGATAAAACTGGATAAGCTAATTATCCACCTCTAAAAGAGGACCTGCCCCCCACACATCCCCCCCAACAAAAACAAAACCAAAAAGAAAGAGGATAAAAATAATTTTGATTTATCTTGGACCTTGGTTTCTAATAAACTCTATCTACATGTGTAGTTAAAGAGATTGGAGCTGAAACTGAAGCAGTTTGCAGAAGTTGAGACCTTGTTGATGAAAGAATGCGAGCAGGTTGAGAAGACAAGGCAGAGATTGGCTGCTGAACGAATGCGAATTATATCAACCCGCTTTGGAGCCACAGGAGTCACTTCGCATGCAGGCGTAACAGGAGTTGCTTCTCCAATGGCTAACAGCAGCTCTGGCAACCCTAGACAAGCAGGCATCCCAGCATCACCTTCACAACTGAGCACCCCGGGATATGCCACCAATCAACAGATTCCTCCTCACATGCCATTCATCCAACAACGGCAGGCGGTGTTCCCACTTGGGCCAAGGCTTCCACTTTCAGCGATAAACTCGTCATCAGCACCTTCTTCAAGCACAGCTTTTAATGCTCCTGGCAATTCCCAGCCTAGTCTCAATCATCAAATGCTGAGGTCAGTACCAGGGACTAACTCTAGTTTAGGTTGAAAAGGATAGCAAATGTATCTTAGAGTAGGCGTTCCATTAATTTAACAAATTGGACGTGATTATTATGCTGGGAATTTCCAAGAACCAAGGGAAGTTGTCACTAAGGTATAATGAAAATTGTTCACACATCCTTCTTTGTATGTTGCTGCATTACATTTTTTTTTTTTTACTTTTTGGCTTGGCAATTTCGTCCCTTTCCCCAAACCCCCAAGAGATGAGAGTCGAACCTCCAACATGTCGAGATAGATGTGGCTTAGGAATTCATGCGCCGCATTACTGATAGGGGCCACGCCAATGGTAATCGATCGAGAATTCAGTGTATTTCTGAACATAGAGAGAATTGACTAGGTGCGGCAGGACTTTAGAGATTAGTATTCTCGTTGGGTTAAGCACGCAAAAAAATTGGCCATCTCTGATTCCAAAGGTAGATTGCAAATATTAGGAAAAAAAAACTTCGCATTGAATTCTTTTTTCGGTAGCTTACCTTCAACTGGACTCGACCAGTTACCTGATCTTGACCAACTGCTGCCATGTTTAGCCAAACCGTTATGCCTGCCACGCGGTGCTTTGTTGGCACCACATAGCATTTGCATGGGTGCCCATGAGCACTTAAGCCATTTGGAAAACATAGGAACAAGGAAATTTATGTCGGCCGTGACCTGTTCGTTGGCTGACTAGATCAACGGTGATCTCGTTGCTCCGTCAGGATCCATAGAGGGGTCCGGCCATCAAATCAGAAGCCTAGACATCCTCCCTTAAAGCTGGGTCCGGCAACGATCTCGGTCTCTCATCTTGAATCCTAGAGGCAAGGATTTAGACCCTGTTTGGTTGAGCATTTGCGAGGGGCTTTGGGCCTGCAAAGCTCCATGGGGCAAATACAAAGTAATTGGCAAGTGCTTTTGAGATTCCTTTGGCCAAATGTTAGCATTCTGAATGCTCAAAGCTCAATGTAGGTAGGGATCTACTTTAGGCTTTCTGCATTTTGGAAATACTAAGTCTATTATTCATTGGGCACTGTTCATCTTCTTACCGTGCATACGTCCGTTCGTCTTCCCCAATCAGCCACTCAAGTTGGACTTCTTGGCGATCGTGTGTCCCTGGCGACCACTGCAAGGGGTGGTGCGACCCACGACTCAGGCGACATTGCTTGAGTGTGCAACCTCAAGTGGCGTTGCTTGGGTCACGCGACCCAAGGGGCGTGATCGCTTGAGGTTGTAGCCCCAGCGGTGTCACTTGGGTTTGTGCGACCCAGGCGTCGCCTGGATTGCACGACCCAAGCGACTACCTCAACTGACGTCACTAGTGTCGCGATCCAAGTGACACCTAAGGTTGTGCGACCTCAGTCCGCTAGATCTGGTTGTCCACTGCGATTGTCCGGTGGTTAGAATCGGATTTAATTTTCAGACCAAAAAAAAAAAAAAGAAATATAGCAAAAACCCATTATAAATTGAGTTTTGGTAAAAAGTATTTATGCCAAAGCTATTTTCTAATGCTATTTGAAGTTATAATATACCAAATAATATAGCATTTTGGAAAATCTTTTTACGTCAAAGGTATTTGCATTTTTCGAAAGTCATTTCTTCGAAGCCGAACCAAACGACCTCTTAGAGCACTTCAGCTTTCCTTTTTATCTTATTCGATGATGTTTAGCGAATCTAATGAGGGGGAACACAGCCTCGGGACGAGTTAAACTTTAACAATGTCGAGGTCTTCTCTAGATGTCGAACTACTCACGCGAAGAATTGCCGGAGTCAAGCCCGAGGTCACTGGGGCACCCATCGAGTTTACTGGCCAATGGATGGTCAATTAGAATCGAATCAATTTACTTTTCCCACGGTGTGGATCGGACCACCCCCTTCGCCCATCCGATTTTTCATGGGGAGAGATGGAGAGAGAAGTAGAAAGATGGATGAGGACGCTACATAAGACGTGCACAGCGGTACGGGGAAAGAAGTCGATGGTGTTGGAACTGCATGGTTCGAGGGAATCGTATGATTCGAGGTCAACTTTCCAGCGCTGGGCCGAGCGGGCTAGTGAGACCGAAGACATGGCTCGTCGCGCTAACATCGAGGGATGCTGCCCTGGAACGGGGATGGAATATCTGTACGACTTTCGTCAAGCAAGCTATTACGTTCCAATCTTCATTACCATTAATAAGCGACAAGGAAAGCATAAAGACGCACTTAGATTACAGTAGCAAAGCTTGGTGCTTAGCAGTTAAGCCTCTGCTAAGGAAGTTGGCCTTGCGGGATGCGTACATGTCACAGAATACAGCAACTTATGACCTCATAAGTCATAACACGGCTCACTCAACCACACCAGTACTCAGGCTCTTTGACATCCATGGCCATTTCGCTTAAGCACATGGTCGACGAAGATGCTCTTCAATCACAACTTCCTATTCAGGCAGGGGATATCGGCCAAATCTTTTCTGTATGGGATTTCTTCTGCCTTCTCTTCCCCATCAGCATCCTTCAACCCGCTCTCTATGTTGCCAGATTTCGTCGGGTCGTGCTTGATCAGCTCTATGAAAGTTATGACGGCGTCCCTTAGGCGTCCCTTAATGGCGGTCTATATCTTCGGAAGGTCAGATGCCATTAAGGGACGCCATCGTAACTTCCATAGAGCCGATCAAGCATGACCTGACGAAATCTGGCAACATAGAGAGCGGGTTGAAGCAATCGCCACTTGTTTCGTGCGTCCACAAGCACTGTCCCTCTGGAAGGTTGGCCAACCCACAAAACCTTTGCTCAAGTTGATGGCGATTATTCCGAAGCCAAGAATCCATGAGATGACCATTATCTGCATGAAAATTTCATCAGCACCAGCACCAGCGTTGTTTATGCTTTAAAGGTCAGCCTTTTGTCTAACAGTTCTTGTACATAAGGATGAGTTCACTAGGTGCACTTGCAGACAGTGCTATTGGAGAGATTGTTGGCCGAGCAAATTGTGACTGTCATAGAGAAAGAAGAGGACCAGTCAGAAGAGCTGATCCAAAGACAATACGAGAGCATGTTGAAGGTCACTTCATGGTGAGAGGAGATGTTTCTTATGTACAGGAAGACAGCTTACGGCATGATGAGGGCGCCCAAGAGAGCAACGGCATTGCCAGTGGCTCCTTGACCGCTAAGCTTAGGGATAAACATGCCCTTCAGAACATCGGATGCGGGAGGCTTCACATTACTCATTTCCCCAAAGAAACATGCTGCCATTGTGAACACCAGCAATGCTATCAGCATTTCCAGCTTCCTTACCTGCAACAATTTCACAAGAAACCAGAAAATTCTGAGCAACACTAGTTCGAATTCTGCGTTGAGCCAGTACAGTGAAGGGCCGGGTCAGAGGGGAATTGATGTGGTAGTCTGCGTGCTCCTTTTTCATGAGGCTATTGATAGGCCTTACATGATTCAAGTAATGCGGTTGGGGGGCGGTTGGGGGGCGGGTCAGAGGGGCCTTACATGATTCAAGTAATGTCGTTGGGGACCCAGGTTCGGTCCGGTTGGGGGGCGGGTCGACCTGGAAAGGCCCGACCAAATGGTCGGGCCTTTATTTAACTGCGGGTTGGGCCCGAACGATGGGCCCAACCCTTTTGCAAAAGGGCCCCGCGGGCCCACGACCTAGCAGGATTTGATTTTTAAAAAGGGGCCCAACTAAAGCCCAAAATTCAGAGGACCCGCTACGACAGGCCCATGTAGACAGAAACCCTACCCGAGAAATTGCACTCGGCCCAGCTCTTTTGACCCGGTTTGCGCCTTCTTCTCGAGGGTTTCTTTGCAGCGCCGGGGGACAGGTGGCGACATGGACAGGATTGCGAGCAGTAGTGGCTCGGGGTTCGTGTTCCGACGTGGTAGAGCGGGCGGTGACGGTGGCGGTTTGGCTGGGACGGCGTCGGGTTGAGGCGGCGAGGCCTCCTCTCTCCTCGGCCGCCGTCCTCCTCGCCCCCCCTATTTTTCTCTCTCTCCCTTGACCTCTCTCTCTTCTCGAGCTCTCTCCCTCCAACTCCCTCTACCTTATGTGCTGCCTCCTTTTTTTCTCCCCTGTTCCCCCGCACGTGAAGACACCGAAGGAGGAGGAAGAGCCACTGGCGCAGAACGGGCCGAAGGGGAAAAAGGCCAGGCCTGTGCAGGGACAAAAGAAAAGAGGCAGGTTGGGCCGAGGTTCGATCTGGCCCAACCAAGCCTCTCTCAATTCAATTTTTTTTTCAATTTTTAAAAAAGAATAATAATTCATAATTTTTAATAATAATAATTCTTATATATATATATATATATATATATATATATATATATATATATATATAAATTATGCATTTGAGGAAAAGAAAAGTTAGGTGTCAACAAGGCTATTGATAGGCCTTACATGATTCAAGTAATATGCTCGGTCTGGTCTAACACACCGGCCATCCATCAAGATCATGTGAGTATTACATGTATTTGTACAAGACTCTTTGTTCGTAACAGTCCCCTTAAGATGTACAGCTCGATTGATAGATTTAGATCCTAGTACGGCTCTATTTTCCGGTTAACAATGCCAAGCTGCATTAGTAACATTTAGGTAAATATAGAAGGGAAAATTTTAAACTAAAGTCTCAAGTGGCCAACTTAATCCTAAATAAGTTGACCGATTCATTCTTCTTTAATTTGTTTGCACCACAAAGACACTTCTCTGGACTTTGCCATCTAGTTTTATGACTCCCCACCGGATCGGCATCAAGCAAAATTATGCTTCAAGTGCCGATTTGAGACAAAGAATTTCTTTTTGATTATTATGCATTACTTGTGTAGGAATTAGTTTACAAATTGTTAGTTAGACGCATGTGTCACGGGCCGAGAGTTTCCTTGGCCTTGGAACGACCCGCGGGCGCCTGGCGAGCGGAATTCGCCAGGCCAGCCTTTCTTCTTTAGCTGTTCCACGAACGATACGGTGAATGATTCTTCGTGCGAGATCCTACCATGCCCAGCTTCGCTTGGGCGTCTAGTCCATCGAGTAAGGCAGCATTACTCTTCAGGCACAACAACTGGTTTCGGCTTGCCATGGCCTCGTCAGGAGAGCGGTATTAGCTCCCGACCAGTTTGTGCACGGGAGGCCTACCCCGTCTTCAGAGCTCCTAAGTGATATAATCCATCTATCCTAGAACTCCTAGCACCAACCGTCCTGACGCCACTCCTACGGACCAGTTGTGTTCTACCCTTCTGCCTCACACTCTTCACCAGATAACCCCAAGCGCCACTCACAAGTGTCACGAGTACAGGAGGATTCATGGACCGTGACACATGACTTGGATCCTTCGAAAGTTAGTTTAGCTCTAGAATAAAGATTCAACTTTTTCAAATTTTGGATGGTATCGTTGCACCTGGAATAAAGCCCGTGCAAACTAACGGTACATAGATTTGAAGTACCAAATATACGAGTAGAGTATGAACGACAGAATCAAGCAAGGAAGCGGGTTGGCATACAAAAGGCAACCAAGAGCAATCTATAAAATAAAGAATAACAAGAAGAGCAAAAAAAAACAAATTGCAAGCGTACCCCATATCTTTGTAGTCCAAGAAGCAGGAGTGTACTACAGCTAATGAGTAGTACCCAGCAAACAGTGGTATGTGGAACAGAATATTCAATGCAAAGGCTGTCCCAATTACTGCATATCAACGAAATACAGAAGATATAATTTACTTTATAGTTAGTGGAAATAAACAAGATTATAAATGACTAAAAAACTGATGTCTTGACATAACATGCCTTCAGGTATGTCCACAGCAATCATAGAGCCGATCAAGTTTATAAACTTTTTGAAACAACTCAATGTTTCAGATTTATGAGAAATTAAATAGATATATTTGAATCGAGTATAATCATCTATAAATGTGATGAAATAAACAGCCACATGCCTTCCTTTCACATTCATTGGACCACAAACGTTAGAATAGTCTAAATGCAAAGGAAATTCAGCTCTTGTGCTTTTTCCAAATGGTTTTCTTGTCGTTTTCCCTGTTAGGCAATACTTACATATGGGCAAATCGACTTTTTCAATATTGCCTAATAAGCCCTCTTTGGCTAATCTATTCATACGTTGTTGGCCAATATGACTAAGTCTAGTATGCTACACATTCACATCATTATCATATAAATTAGGAGACGTGAAAAGAGAATAATAAATATTGGCATTACTATAGTCAACATTTAATACAATGAAATCATCTAGAAAATAACCACAATCATAGTAATTTGTATCCAAATACAAATCCACACCACTATTATGGAAGTTCATATTAAAACCAAGCTTAACCAATACTAAAATAGACACTAAATTCTGACGAATCTCCGGGGCATACAATACATCATGTAGGAACAAAGTGCGTCCGTCCACTACCACGCATGTTCAGTTGGTAGGTGCCAATTCCTTTTACTTCTGCTCTGAAGTTATTTCCTACATAAATCCACTTAGTTCCAGTTGGTACTCGTCGGAATTCCATGAAGGATTCTCTATCCTTCGCTATATGGTCTGTTGCTCCCGAATCTACAGTCCACAAAGGGTTAGACTTACTTAAGAATACAGAACTTGACACATAAGTAAAGTTTTCAAAAGTATAAGGGGTGTATACCTTCTTTGGCTCGCGACAATCGCGAGTATAGTGACTTTTCTTGTCATAATTGTAACACTTCACCATTGTCAATTTCTTCATTCGAGAACGCTTTCATCTTTCATATTGGTCAACTTTTGGTTTATTCCTTGAAGAATTTGCTCCCTTGCCTTTCCTTTTATTGAATCAGTCAAGACGTTTGCGTTTGGAGCTCGAAGCTCCATGTGAGCTAGAACCAGCATGATAAATTTCAATTTTCGGCTTAGCCGCCAAGAGATGGTCATATTCCAGCTCAAGATGACGCACTGCATTCTCAAAGGTTTTGATATTCTCATTATGAGTCAGATGCACTTTCATATGCTCCCAACTCTAAGGCAAGGAACGAATCACTGCTTGCACTTGCTGCTCATTAGTCAGGACGTGGCCAGCATCTTTCAGCTCATTAATCATGTTTGACATCTTTCTTAGGTGTTGCTTCATGGTCTGACCATGAGGCTTCTTGTAAGAGTCAAACATAATAGTAAGCTGTCTCAGTCTGGTCACTGAAGTATGACCAAATCTTGCTGCCAATACTTCCCACATTTCCTTGGCATTCTCAAAACGCCTGAACTCTTGTATGACATCATTCTCCATGCTACTCAGTAACGTAATGCGAGTAAGAGAGTTATTTCTCTTCCATGCAGCAAATGCATCATTATTTCTCTTATGTTGTGCAATGTTTCCATCTTCAAGTTCTTCCATAGTTAGGTTAAGAGCTTTTAGTGCCTCTTGCTCTTCCAGCACATGTTGGATTTTCATAGGCCATATTTCATAGTTATCGCCATTGAGCAGCTCACCTTTGTTCAGCTCAACGACTATGCTCTTTGTGGCTGAAGCCATCGATCTGAACATATTAGATATATATGCACGAATTATTAATTCCTATCATTTATGCATCCATTTTGCACAAACCCATCATATTAATGAATAATTTCAAGTAAGATTTTAGAATCAAAATGTCACTTTGTTTCCAATCATCATCCAAAAATCCTAACTTGAAATTATTATTAATATAATATTTTATGCAAAATAAATTCTTTGAAGCTACAAAAACTTCTATGAACTATCCACAACAGTTAATAATAACAGAAGCAAATAACATTTGACATTCAATAATGATAGAATGATAATACTTTCACATAATGCAACTAATATATCAGTTGCTACACCAACAAAAATTAGATAGAAAACATTTACATACTAAATAAAGATCAGTCAAAACATCTAACGCCAAGACAATATATGAACTGGGAAAGATTCATTTTTGTTCAATTTCTTGATCTTTTTTTCTTTAAATTCCTTAGACATTCTAGGCAGCCACGGTAAAATAGACGAGTATCCCTTAGGATTTCTCCTTCGCACATTCATTTCCAGCCGGATTGAAGTCATTCCATGGGTCGCAGTTTTTATGGCTTCAATCCGGTAATTTTTTTTTTGGTACCCAGGGAACCTCCGTGCGCTGCTTCGTGGTGGAGTAAACCCTGGAGGAAGCAGTAGAGTCTCCACCACCCTTGCTGCTCTGGGTAAGTCGTGGATTCCTTTCTCGCAAGGCAGACGACGTAGCAATTCAAACTTAGACCTCTCCCGAAAGGAACCTGCGCTCAACCATTACGCGCCACCATGGGTGATTCAATCCGGTAATGTTCATCTATAAAAGTCATTACTAGACTCTATACCGAGTGGCTCGGTTGACCTCCCATAGGCGATTCAATACTCTTTGCCATATCGGTGGAAGAATGTTCATAAAGAATCGCATCATCTCAGATTGCGGCATGGGACGATCATTCCATATGACCTCTTGTATTTTCATGTTGACCTCGAGAATATGATTAATTAAGTCGCCACTCTTCCATCAATAATCAGTCAACTCAGTTATCAACCTAGAAAGCCTTTCCTTTTGTTCATTTGTAATTGCGCGAATAGGTGTGCACACCTTACGGGAAGGCATTGTTGCTACAACAAATGTAGAACAAATAAGGGATTATATATAATCCACATAAACTTGATTGGGAAAAAAGAAACACATTCTTTTCCTTTTTTTTTTTTTTTTTTTTGTCAACGATCAAAGTCAACGGTCACGGGTCGGAGTCAGCCGGGTCGGGTCGGAGTCAACCGAGGTCAAGTCAAACCGATCGACCCAGCACGTGCATGGTTAACATCACGATGACGTCATCTGGCATGTGCCACGCGCGTGTGCGAATGACGTCATCTGGCATGTGCCAAGCGCGTGCGTGGCTGACATTAGTTGGCGTGTGCCACGCACGCGCCAGCGATCGCGCGCATGCTTTGCACGCGCCTGGGCCAAAACAACACGTTCATCGCATGCACCTGGGGGGACCGTATCGGCACGTGTGTTGCACGTGCCGACGACCCCTCTTCGTTTCGATTGCGTGTGGCGGCGCATCTGGTAGCCCCCGGTGGCGATCCGCCACTCGTTTTTCTCGTATCGACAAGACCTTCGACCCTACGCTATCAGCAACGAATTTTGATTTACAGAAAATCAAAAAGACTAGGGGGAAGAGTACGGTGTCGGGATTTTCCGTCCCCGATCGACCGGCGGCGGCTTTTCTCGAAATTTGACCAGAAAAACAAATCCAATAACATAAAAGGGGATCAGGAAACATGAACTACTGCTCTGATACCAATATTGGGAATAACGGATTCCCTAAAACCGATCCGATACACAATCGAACCCCTAAACGAATGCAGAAGACGAGCCCTGGAAGCACATGTATCACCGATTGAAAAGGTAGGAGAGCTTTTGATAGAAAGGTATCTGGTGGGGCTGATGATGCTCGTTGTGCTCGTCATGATGCTGATGATGATCCACGCTTTTGTTGTTGTCAGTCGCACGAGGCGATGGAGGCAACAGGGTGCTCCTCCTCTCCAAGTCGATGGCCACTATGCGGTTGCTGCCACCGCCACCATCACCGCTGTCGCCGTGACCCGGAACTGGATCATCGATCACCTACTGGTCCTGCATCACTTGCATGCTCCTCTCTCTCTCTCTCTCTCTCTCTCTCTCTCTCTCTCTAGGTGAAGATTTCAATGGTGTTCACTATATCCAGAAGTGGCATTTATACGGCAGGGGAATGAGAATTAAAAAGCACTTAATACAGAGTTAAAGAGCATTTAATACAGATTTGTCTGGACTCCCCCATTAGGACAGCTTAGGAGTCCCTGGTTTGACACTTAAATGGCTTTTGTTTCCTCCTCTCTCCTCTCCACACACGCCATGCCATGGGAAGTGAGAGATCACATCTTCCTACTACAAAATTGATTTTACACAACACAACGCCCCTCTTTTCTTTCTCTATTTCCAAAATTAGATTGTGTACCTCTTAACTTATAAAATGCTAAACTCGATTCTTGGGAAGTTTGAATCAATTCTCAAGATGTAAATAAAGTTATCATAAAAATAAAATAAAATTGAGAGGACATATATGTGCACACAACCTAATCGTTGTGAAGATGACATGGAAATTAACAAATTATGCAAGTCAAGTTAAATGCGGGAAAAGGAAAATACGAGAGAAATCAACGGAAAATGATAGGGAATATAAGATATTTATGTGATTTGATTCTAGTATTGACACTTACCTAGCCCTTTAAGATAGGGAATATAAGATATTTATGTGATTTGATTCTAGTATTGACACTTACCTAGCCCTTTAAACCCATGGTGATTCCGTTGATTTCTCTCGTATTTTCCTTTTCCCGCATATAACTTGACTTGCACAATTTGTTAATTTCCATGTCATCTTCACAACGATTAGGTCGTGTGCACGTATATGTCCTCTCAATTTTATTTTATTTTTATGATAACTCTATTTACATCTTGAGAATTGATTCAAACTTCCCAAGAATCGAGTTTAGCATTTTATAAGTTAAGAGGTACACAATCTAATTTTGGAAATAGAGAAAGAAAAGAGGGGCGTTGTGTTGTGTAAAATCAATTTTGTAGCAGGAAGATGTGATCTCTCACTTCCCATGGCATGGCGTGTGTGGAGAGGGGAGAAGAGGGAACGAAAGCCATTTAAGTGTTAAACTAGGGACTCCTAAGTTGTCCTAATGGGGGAGTCCAGACAAATTTGTATTAAATGCTCTTTAACTCTGTATTAAGTGATTTTTAACTCTCATTCCCCTGCCGTATAAATGCCACTTTTGGACACAGTGAACATCGTTGAAATTTTCACCTAGAGAGAGAGAGAGAGAGAGAGAGAGAGAGAGAGAGAGAGGAGCATGCAAGTGATGCAGGACCAGCAGGTGATCGGTGATCCATTTCTCGGGTCACGGCGATGGCGGCAGCGGTGGCGGTGGCAACAACCGCATAATGGCCATCGACTTGGAGGGGAGGAGCACCCCGCTGCCTCCACCGCCTCGTGCGATCGACGACAACAAAAGCATGGATCATCATCAACATCATGATGAGCACAACGAGCATCATCAACCCCACCAGGTACCTTTCTATCAAAAGCTCTCCTACCTTTTCAATCGGTGATACATGTGGTTCTAGGGCTCGTCTTCCGCATTCGTTTAGGGGTTCGATTGTGTATCGGATCGGTTTTAGGGAATCCGTTATTCCCAATATTGGTATCAGAGCCGTAGTTCATGTTTCCCGATCCCCTTTTATGTTATTGGATTTGTTTTTTTGGTCAAATTTTGAGAAAAGCCGCCGCCGGTCGATCAGGGACGGAAAATCCCGACACCATACTGTTCCCCCTAGTCTTTTTGATTTTTTGTAAATCAAAATTCGTTTTTGATAGTGTAAGGTCGAAGGTCTTGTCGATACGAGAAAAATGAGTGGCGGATTGCCACCGGGGGCTACCGGACGCGCCGCCACGCGCGGTCGGAACGAAGAGTGGTCGTCGGCGCGTGCAACACGTGCCGATACGATCCCCCCAGGCGCGTGCGACGATCGTGCCGTTTCGGCCCAGGTGCGTGCAAAGCATGCGCGCGGTCGCTGGCGCGTGCTCGGCACTCGCTAGCCGCGCACGCGCTTGGCACATGGCAGATTATGTCATCCATGTACGCATGTGGCACATGCCAGATGACGTCATCATGACGTTAGCCACGCATGTGCGTGGCATGTGCCGGGTCGATCGGTTCGACCCAACCCGGTTGATTTCGACCCAACCCGGTTGACTTGGACCCGTGACCGTTGACTTTGACCGTTGACAAAAAGAAGAAGAAGAAGAGGACAAGAATGTGTTTCTTTTTTCCCAATTAAGTCTATGTGGATTATATGTAATCTCTTATTTGTTTTACATTTGTTATAGGAACAATGCCTCCTTGTAAGACGCGCACACCTATTCGCACAATTACAAATGAACAAAAGGAAAGGCTTTCTAGGTTGATAGCTGAGTTGACTGATTATCGATGGGAGAGTGGCGACTTAATTAATCATATTCTCGAGGTTAATAGGAAAATACAAGAGGTTATATGAAATGGTCGTCCCATGTCATAATCTGAGATGATGCGATTCTTTATGAACACTTCCATCGATATGGCAAGGGGTATTGAATCGCCTATGGGAGGTCAACCAAGCCACTCGGTATAGGAGTCTAGTAATGACTTTTATAGATGAACATTACCGGATTGAATCACCCGTGGTGGCGGCATGGTGGTTGAGCGCAGGTTCCTTTCTGGAGAGGTCCTGAGTTCGAATCGTTGTGTCGTTTGCCTTGCGAGAAAGGAATCCATGACTTACCCGGAGCAGCAAGAGTGGTGGTGACTCTATTGCTCCTCCAGGGTTTACTCCACCACGAAGCGGTGCACGAGGTTCTCTGGGTACCAAAAAAAAAAAAAAAAAAAACATTACTGGATTGAAGCCATAAAAATTGTGACCCATGGAATGACTTCAATCCGGCTGGGAATGAATGTGCGAAGGAGAAATCTTAAGGAATACCCGTTTGTTTTACCGTGGCTGCCTAGAATGTCTAAGGAATTTAAAGAAGAAAAGATCAAGAAATTGAACAAAAAGGAATCTTTTCCAGTTCATATATTGTCTTGGTGTTAGATGTTTTGACTAGTCTTTATTTAGTATGTAAATGTTTTCTATCTAATTGTTGTTGGTGTAGCAACTGATATGTTAGTTACATTATGTGGTTGCATTATCATTCTATCATTATTGGATGTCAAATATTTTTTATTTCTATTATTATTAATTGTTGTGGATAGTTCATAAAAGTTTTTGTAGCTTCAAAGAATTTATTTTGCATAGAAAATTATATTAATAATAATTCCAAGTTAGGATTTTTGGATGATGATTGGAAACAAAGTGAAATTTTGATTCTGAAACCTTACTTAAAATTATTCATTAATATGATGGATTTGTGCAAAATGGATGCATAAATGATAGGCATTAATAATTCGTGCATATGTGTCTGATATGTTCAGATTGATGGCTTCAGCCACAAAGAGCATAGTCGTTGAGTTGAACAAAGGTGAGAAGCTCAATGGCGATAACTATGAAATATGGCATATGAAAATCCAATATGTGCTGGAAGAGCAAGAGGTACTAGAAGCTCTTAACCTAACCATGGAAGAACCTGAAGATGGAAACACTGCACAACATAAGAGAAATAATGATGCATTTGCTGTATGGAAGAGAAAGAACTCTCTTGTTCGCATTACGTTGCTGAGTAGCATGGAAAATGATGTCATACGAGAGTTCATGCGTTTTGAGAATGCTAAGGAAATGTGGGAAGCATTGGCAGCAAGATTTGGTCATACTTCAGTGACCATATTGAGGCAGCTCACTATAAGGTTTGACTCTTACAAGAAACCTCATGGTCAGACCATGAAGCAACACCTAAGAAAGATGTCAAACATGATTAATGAGCTGAAAGATGCTGGCCATGTCTTGACTGATGAGCAGCAAGTGCAAGCAGTGATTCGTTCCTTGCCTTAGAGTTGGGAGCATATGAAAGTGCACCTGACTCATAATGAGAATATCAAAACCTTTGAGAATGCAGTGCGTCATCTTGAGCTAGAATATGACCACCTCTTGGCGGCTAAGCCGAAAATTGAAATTTATCATGCTGGTTCTAGCTCACATGGAGCTTCGAGCTCCAAACGCAAACGTCTTGACTGATTCAATAAAAGGAAAGGCAATGGAGCAAATTCTTCAAGGAATAAACCAAAAGTTGACCAATATGAAAGATGAAAGCGTTCTCGAATGAAGAAATTGACAATGGTGAAGTGTTACAATTATGACAAGAAAAGTCACTATACTAGCGATTGTCGCGAGCCAAAGAAGGTATACACCCCTTGTACTTTTGAAAACTTTACTTATGTGTCAAGTTCTGTATTCTTAAGTAAGTCTAATCCTTTGTGGACTGTAGATTCGGGAGCAACAGACCATATAGCGAATGATAGAGAATCCTTCATGGAATTCCGACGAGTACCAACTGGAACTAAGTGGATTTATGTAGGAAATAACTTCAGAGCAGAAGTAAAAGGGATTGGCACCTATCAACTGAACATGCGTGGTGGTGGACGCACTTTGTTCTTACATGATGTATTGTATACCCCGGAGATTCGTCGGAATTTAGTGTCTGTTTTAATGTTGGTTAAGCTTGGTTTTAATATGAACTTCCATAATAGTGGTGTGGATTTGTATTTGGATACAAATTATTATGGTTGTGGTTGTTTTCTAGATAGTTTCATTATATTAAATGTTGACTATAGTAATGCCAATATTTATTATTCTCTTTTCATGTCTCCTAATTTATATGATAATGATGTGAATGCGTGACATGCTAGACTTAGTCATATTGGCTAACAACGTATGAATAGATTAGCCAAAGAGGGCTTATTAGGCAATATTGAAAAAGTCGATTTGCCCATATGTAAGCATTGCCTAGCAGGGAAAACGATAAGGAAACCATTTGGAAAAAGCACAAGAGCTGAATTTCCTTTGCATTTAGTCCATTCTAACGTCTGATCCAATGAATGTGAGAGGAAGGCATGTGGCTATTTATTTCATCACGTTTATAGATGATTATACTCGATTCGAATATATCTATTTGATTTCTCATAAATCTGAAGCATTGAGTTGTTTCAAAAAGTTTATGAACTTGGTAGAAAATTAATTAATTAAGAAAATAAAAGTATTGAGATCTGATTGATGTTGTATTTTTTTTTTTTTTTGTTAAATAAGGAAGAGGAGGATGGACTGCATTTATTTTTGAGTGGCAAACTGGTTAATAAAATTTAAATCATTTTAAACTTAATCTGCTATGACAAAATTTTATTATTAAAATATATTTTGCTATATGCTCGAATAAATAGTATTGACATATGGTCTATAAGGAGGGTAACCTGTACGCATCAAATTTATGTGCGAACAAACTTTGTTGACACCGACATGCTCATGGTGTATTTATTTAAAAAGTACACGTCTTATTATTGTATTAAAAGCCCCTTGGAAATTGGAATGATTGCCACGATACTTGCATTAAACATAAATTTCATTCTATTTAACACTTCGTTTGTTCCACGAAAAATAAATTTCTTAAAATATATATTTTACAAAATGATTAATTATTTTGCTTAAAAATTAGTCAATAAAGATATTTTCATTATCAACAATAATTTATGTCTAAACATTTTTATGAATAATGAGAAAAATTTTGTTCATTCATTTTTGTGAGTGTTATAAGGGATTAATTTTAGAAAAATATTTTCCAAATCATTCATTTTTTGCGAAATTAATAGATCCTAAGTATTGTCATCATATCTATCTATCCAATATTAGTTAAATCCTAACAAAGGGCTTGATGGTCCACTTGGAAATTTAAATCAACGTTCTATATTTAATTTGACATTATAAATTTCTATGTAATTGGACAACTTCTCTTGTTGGTAATATTTATGCAATCAAGATTTTTTTGCTATTGACACTGTTAATATATTTATGCAATGTGTTGGAGCGGTAAGCTTTTATTTTTAAAAAGGAAAAATAGTTAATTGCACAAAAAATGTCAAGAGGATAAAATTCAAAAGCTAGATAAGTTGTAGGGGTTGAAAGTGAATTAAATCCTAAACCCTCAAATGACATATATTCATGAATCGCGAAGTAAACACCGCTCATTCTACAGAATGAGAAGAAAAGGATCTTCACAAGTACTTGAAGTAAAGCAATATATATGTGTGTGCTGTGAAAGGATCTTCACCGAGTGAAAGGATGTGTTGCGCAACAATTGTATATGGAGCAATAAGCCAAAAATATGAGACTTTCCAACGTCCAAATCCAAAATTTGTTTGGTTTCGACATTTGGTCGACTCGTTATATCAAGTTAGGCATATGACCGATTGATAATTCTTCTTCTCCTAACGATAACATTAGCATGCACAACTTTTCTTTCTTGTTATTTTAATTCAGTCGAAGAAAGGGTGCATTTGTTTCGCTAAAAACATTTTTCAGGGAAACGTTTTCCTCATTTTTTGGCGTTTGGTTCATTTAGGAAAATATATTTTCCTAATCAACGAAAAATGTTTTCCTATCAAAGCTTAAATTTAGGAAAATAATTTTCCCTATAAAAGAACCAGAAAACGTTTTGTGAATATACCAAAACTTGGTTTTCAGGTACTTCCTTAACAAAACGATTGTTTTTATAAAAATGTCTTTTTAAAAATTTGAATATATTTTATTTTTTTCTTCCTTTTTCATTATGCTTCTTCTCAACTTGTTGCTGACTGTCATGGTCAAAGAGCTCGTGGCCTTTTGGGGTGAGCTGGCGAGGCTCAAGCCTTGCAGTCTTCGGCGGCAAGGCTCGAGCTTGGCTCTTGCGAGCTAGCCAGGGAGGAACTGCCAGAGGAAGTAGATGGGGATGGCGTGCAAGGAAGCAGACGAGTGGTAGAGAAGGAGAAGGAAAAAATAAAAAAGAAAAACAGAAAAGAAAAAAATAAAAAGTAATTTAAAAATAAAAAATAAAAAAAATATTGATTTTTTTGTGAGATAAAATTATGAAATTAAAATCATTTTCCAATGAGGTCTGAACATTAAAAAAACGTTTTTGGTCATACATTACCAAACAAAGGAAAATTAATCATTTTCTTGAAAAATGCTTTCCTAGAAAATATTTTCTTTTTTTATTGAGTTTTTTGTGAAGCAAACGTATTAATCATTGAATGTACATTGTCCTCTTTGTAAGTGGATTACTCATCACATAACTTCAATATAGCACACTATGAAGTACCGTGTGTGAAAAATTTAATGTTGACATCACCCATTACTTTTTGCTCGTGTCTTAGGTGGTCCAGAGGATTATCAGATTACTTCGCGAGCATATGATTTATTTGGTGGCAAAAGCAGATAGTTGGAAGAAATTCGTGTAATCAAATACAAAAAGTTAAAGTATACGCTGCCAGTAGAAAAGTGGTCTTTGTTGACCCTTGATTCTATCAGGGTTTTAATTATACATTTTCTCGACAACCATTAAATCACGGGTGAAGGAGAAGACTGCTTTCAAATAACTTGAACCTCGTTTGCACTTTTATACGAGGGATGTTTCCTATAATTACTCATCAAATAATAGTGAAATTCAAACCACAATGACTGTCTTTACATTTAACTCAACAACCACATTTAACTCAACGTCCAAAGGTTCTCAAAGGAGAAAGAAATTTCAGAACTGAGATATTTAAAGCGAGAGCTAGAGTCAAACTATGTCTCCTTTCATCACACTATTCTTATGCATATTTATTGCCAGAGCAGTGCTCGAGTATGACATTCGATATAATTTAAGAGCTGTGAAAGCGAAATCACACATCCTTCTTTGTATGTTGCTGCATTACATTTTTTTTCTTTTTTCTTTTTGGCTTGGCAATTTCGTCCCTTTCCCCAAACCCCCAAGAGATGAGAGTCGAACCTCCAACATGTCGAGATAGATGTGGCTTAGGAATTCATGCGCCGCATTACTGATAGGGGCCACGCCAGTAGTAATCGATCGAGAATTCGGTGTATTTCTGAACATAGAGAGAATTGACTAGGTGCGGCAGGACTTTAGAGATTAGTATTCTCGTTGGGTTAAGCACACAAAAAAAATTGGCCATCTCTGATTCCAAAGGTAGATTGCAAATATTAGGAAAAAAAAACTTCGCATTGAATCCTTTTTTAGGTAGCTCAGGATGTGTTTGTTTAAAATTGTTTTTGTTCCTCTGAATACAAATTTTTGTTCTTTTGTTCCAAGGAACAAAAAAAAGGATAGAAACGCGTTTGTTTACAATTTTGTTATCGGAAACAAAAAATCTATTTTTTTATTCTTAGGAACAGATTTGGAATAGAAATAAGAAGTAGAAAAAACTTATTTCTTGTTCCCGGGAACACTTCCAAGAAACACTTTTTTTTTCTTCTCATTTTTCTTCTTCTTTTTTCTCTTTCTTTTCTTCTTCTTCTTCTTCTTCCTCTTCCTTTTGCCGGTCACTAGCCTTGGCCATGGCTGGCGTTGCCGTAGAGGTGGCAAATGGGTGGGTCAGGTTGGGTATGGGTCGGGTCGAAAATGGGTCGACCTATATTTGACTCATTTAACCCGTTTTGACCCATATTCTTGTAGTGTAAATCTAGTGACCCATACCAAACCCGACCCGTATCCGACCCATACCTGACTCGACCCATATTGCTAAAACCTATTTATTGTTGAAAGATTTTTATGTAATACAAATTTTTTAACAATTTTTATGCAATACAAATTTAATGGAAAATTTTTATAATTATTTTTAAAATATTAAAAAAAATGATTTTTTAATTTTTTTAAATGTAATTTTTAAGTGGATATCGATTAACTATGATAGTCCTCCCAATCACGCATAACAAGGATACGAAACTGATGTTGCGTTCTGATGGAATCAAATTTCACCCGGTGCTTTCCTCGTGGATTCTTGTAGAGGCCGTAATTGGACACGTCTCTCTTATCCGAATATGCATCCGAAACCCATTTGTTATACGACTAATTACAGCGTACGTCGACGATACAAAAAGGAAATTTTCACGGGTAGCGTCGTTCATCGTCGATTTTGAGATCAACCCTTGAATCAATGGTGGAAAAGGCTGCCCATGCTCTAATTTTTCTTGTTAGATGTGAATCGATGGATCGATTTTCCAAACAGAAGATAAGCATGAGCCTCATCGGATCTGGCGAGGCTCGAGCTCACCGGCGTCGGGCGAGGCCTGTCACCAGCCGGCGGCCAACCGTCGCCCTGCCGGCCGCCGATAAGGAATGAAGAAAAAGAAAGAAAAAAGAAAAAAAAAGTTGAAATATGAAAAATAATTATAATTTCGATTTTTTATTAAATTTTTTTTTATAAATTTAAAATAGCCAAGGGTTTAAACTTTAAAATGGGTTCCCTTATAACTCATTTAAACTATTTCTTGTTGTGTTTTACATTCACTGACCCATATTTAATTTTCACTTGACCCATTTCGACCCATATTTAACCTTCACTTGACTCATTTTTGACCCATATTTAACTTTCATTTGACCCATATATGACCTATTTAACTAAAAATGGGTCATAATATGGGTTTTTGACCCATATTGCCAGCTCTAGGCGTCGGCAACCGGCCATACGAGGGCCGGCGACCTCGCCGGAGCGTCATTGGCCCCTAGAGAGGCCGAGCCACGGCGAGGCTCGTTGGCGTGGCCGCGCAAGGCTCGGCCTCCCAGTGGTCACCAGCCACGGCGGTGGTCGCGCGACCGGCCAAAGAGAAAAGAAAAAGGAAAAAGAAAAAATAAAAAAAAGGAAAAATAAAATAAAAATATTAAAAAATTAAAAGAAACAAAAAAATTATACAAGTTTACCATACTTATTTCTGTTCTTTTTCTATTCAGGAATAAAAATTTTGTGCGATTACCAAATGCGTTCTTCTGTTTAAAAATTGTTCCCAAAAACAGAAATAATTTGTTCTATTTCTGTTCCCGGGAACAATTTTTGAACATAAACATTACCAAACGCACCCTTACTTTCAACTGGACTCGACCAGTTACCTGATCTTGACCAATTGCCACCATGTTTAGCCAAATCGTAATGCCTGCCACGCAGTGCTTTGTTGGCACCACATATCATTTGCATGGGTGCCCTTGAGCACTTAAGTGGCCATTTGAAAAATATAGGACGGGAACTTCATGTCGGCCATGACCTGCTCGTTGGCTGACTAGATCAACGGTGATCTCGTTGCTCCGGCAGGATCCCTAGAGGGGTCCGGCCATCAAATTAGAAGCCCAGACACCCTCTCTTAAAGCTGGGTCCGGCAACGATCTCGATCTCTCATCTTGAATCCTAGAGGCAAGGATTTAGGCCTTATTTGGTTGAGCATTTTTGAGAGGCTTTAGGCCTGCAAAGCTCCTTGGGGAAAATACAAAGTGTTTGGCAAGTGTTTTGGAGACTCCCTTGGCCAAATGTTAGCATTTCGAGTGCTCAAAACTCAATGTATTTAGAGATTTACTTTGGGCTTTCAGCATTTCGGAGATACTAAGGGTGCGCATGACAACGCTTCTTGGCTAGGAAGAGTTTTTTTTTCAAAATTAGTTCTTTTCTATTTTTATTCCGGGGAAGAATTTCCGAGTAAAAGAATGCATTTGGTAACTACACAAAATTTTTACTTTTGGAATAGAAAAAGAATAGAAATGCGTTTGGTAACGCAACAGTTTCTTTTTTGTATTTATTCATTTTTTATTCTTGCTCACGGATCGCCGCTCGCTGCCCGTTGCCCGCCTGCCACCGCCGCTACACGACCATCGGCGGGCGGCGGGCGGCGGCGGGCAACCGGTGACGGAGGCGGCCGGCTACTGGCGGCAGCGACCAACAATCGGTGGTGGCTTCGGGCGGTTGGAGGTGGCTGCGGCAAGAGAGAAGAATAAAAGAAAAAAAAAAAGAAAATTGGCTTATTTCCAGAAATTATTCCCGGGAATAATAAGCAACATTTTTTTGTTTCTCGTTTCTACTCTAAATCTATTCTTGAGAACAAAAAAATAGAGAAATTGTTCCCGGGAACAAATGTTTTACCAAATGGATTTTTGTTCTTTTTTTGTTCCGGGGAACAAAAGAACAGAAATCCTGAAGAACAGAAATATTACCATGCAGATCCTAAGTCCACTGTTCAATGGCACTGTTTATTTTCTTCCCCATTCATCACGGCTGTTTGTCTTCCCCGATTTGCCACCCAAGTCGGACTTCTCTAGCGATCATCATTGTCGCCTAGGGGTTGTGCCACCCCTTGCGACCACCGCAAGGGGTGGCACAACTCGCGACTCGGGCGATGCCACTTGAGTGCATGACCTCAGGTGGTGTCACTTGGATCATCTGACCTAAGGGGTGCGATCGCTTGAGGTTGCGACCCCAAGTGGCGTCACTTGGGTTTGTGTGACCCAGGTGGCATCGCCTAAGGTCGCAGCCCCAGGCGTTGCCTGAATCGCACGACCTAGGTGGCTACCTCAGCTGAACGTTACTTGGGTTACAATCCAAGTGATGCCTGAGGTTGTGTGACTTTAGGCTGCCAGATCTAGCCATCCAATGGTGGTCTGGCAGTTGTTTGGCAGTTAGACGGTGGCTAATCCTAACTGGATTTAATTTTCAAACCTGAAAAAATAAAAAAATATATATATATATATATATATATATATATATATATATATATAGCAAAAGTTCATTATAAATGTGAGTTTCCTCAATCGGTACTTATACAAAGGCTATTTTTTTAATGCTATTTGAAGTTATAATTTAGTAAACAATATAGCATTTAGGAAAATTCCTTTACATAAAAGGTATTTGCATTTTCCGAAAGTCATTTCTTCAAAGCCGAACCAAACGACCTTTAGAGCACTTCAACTTTCCTTTTTATCTTATCCGATGATGTTTAGCGAATCTCATCAGGGGGAACACAGTCTCGGGACGAGTTAAACTTTAACAATGTCAAGGTCTTCTCTAGATGTCGAACTACTCGTGCGAAGAATCGCCAGCGTCAAGCCCGAAGTCACTGGGGCACCCATCGAGTTTACTGGCCAATGGATGGTCAATTAGAATTGAATCAATTTACTTTTCCCACGGTGTGGATCGGACCACCCCCTTCGCCCATCCAATTTTTCATGGGGAGAGATGGAGAGAGCGAGTAGAGAGATGGATGAGGACGCTACATAAGACGTGCACAGCGGTGCGGGGAAAGAAGTCGATGGTGTCGGAACTGCATGGTTCGAGGGAATCGTGTGATTCGAGGTCAACTTTCCAGCGATGGGCGGAGCGGGCTAGTGAGACGGAAGACATGGCTCGTGGCGCTAACATCGAGGGATGCTGCCTTGGAATGGGTATGGAATATCTGTAGGACTTTCGTCAAGCAAGCTAATACGTTCCAATACTGCCTAATCACTTCACTACCATTAATAAGCGACAACAAAGAAGCACGTAGATTACAGTAGCAAAGCTTGGTGCTTAGAAGTTGCTGCTAAGGAAGTTGGCCTTGCGGGATGCATTCGTGTCACAGAATACAGCAACTTATGACCTCATAAGTCATAACAAGGCTCACTCAACCACACCAGCACTCGAGCTCTTTGACATCCATGGCCGTTTCGCTTAAGCACATGGTCGATGAAGATGCTCTTCAATCACAACTTCCTAGTCTGGCAGAGGGATATCGGCCAAATCTTTTCTGTATGGGATTTCTTCTGCTTCCTCTTCCCCATCAGCATCCTTCAACCCGCTCTCTATGTTGCCAGATTTCATCAGGTCGTGCTTGGTTGGCTCTACGAAAGTTACAACGGTGTCCCTCCGGAAGGTCAGATAGATTACTGCGAAGATATAGACTGCCATTAAGGGAAAAACAATGATCCCGACAAACACGTTCGCCACTCTTGGTAGACTGTTGTGAATCAGCCAACCCACAAAACCTTTGCTCAAGTAATATATGTTGATGGCGATTATTCCGAAGCCAAGAATCCATGAGATGACCATTATCTGCATGAAAATTTCATCAGCACCAGCGTTGTTTATGCTTTAAAGGTCAGCCTTTTGGTCTAACAGTTCTTGTACATAAGGATGAGTTCACTGGGTGCACTTGCAGACAGTGCTTGTGGACGCACGAAGCAAGTGGCGATTGCTTTAAACTGGAACATATCAACTTACAATGACGGAGTTCTTGTGTGGTCCCATCTTGCTGGTGCTGCTACTAAACTTGAGGAGAGGGATGAGAGCGAACGGAAGTTCAAAAGAAAGAATCATCTGCTCAGTTCCACATAAAAAGTTTTGCAATCAGTCAAAAACTGGAAGAGAAACATGGAGAAAGGCATATTTTGGAGGTTCAGGTCGACTAGTTACGAACCGATGCAATGATAATGAGTTCCCCTGCACCAGAAGATCCGCCTATAATTGAGACAATAAGACTAGGCGTGATGGCGATGCACCTCGTCAACAAATTCCTCATCCACTTCTTCATCTTTAGGTTTAGAAATCCCTACATGTGATGCATACCCCATTCAATTAGCAAGCTTAGTTTAAAGTAAATAAATATGAATTGAGTATCCAGCAGCCCTTTTATCCCTGAAGAGACCTGCATTATGTATTGCCCCGCATAGGTGCCTGTGATGGTGGAACTCTGGCCGGACGCCAGCAGTGCGATGGCGTATATGGTCGAGCTTGATCTTCCAAGCACATTCTACATATATTGACTTAAAAGAATTATCAAAGGGAGAACTCTCGGGATAGCAACCGATCTTGTATTCCAAGAAATCACAAATAATCATGCACCTTTAAGAGATCCGATGCATTGTTCAGTGTGAGATTATTGCACGTGTCACTATTGCTATTGGAGATATTGTTGGCCGAGCAAACGGCACCCGAGACCGAGACAATTGAAACATTTATCAGAAAGGCTACTAGCAACGCGAAACCGCTTTCTATAAGGAAATATCTGCAGGCATCCTGCGAAGTCAATGTTTAGTCGGTCATTGACTGTCATTTCCCGAAAAAAACAACAAAAGAAAAAAAAAAAAAGAAAAAAAAAAGGAGCTCCCATATATCGGCATTGTGGTAGTTATATAAACATGCATATGCAGATTCATGTAAATTGTTCCAGTGGATATCATGCTTACATTGATGCCACGGACAGATCTCGGTACTTTCCTGGACAACACCAATGCAGAGTGGAGAAATAGGTTGTGACTGTCATAGAGAAAGAAGAGGACCGGTCAGAAGAGCTGATCCAAAGACAATACGAGAGCATGTCGAAGGTCACTTCATGGTGAGAGGAGATGTTTCTTATGTACAGGAGGACAGCTTACGGCATGACGAGGGCGCCCAAGAGAGCAACGGCATTGCCAGTGGCTCCTTGACCGCTAAGCCTAGGGATAAACATGCCCTTCAGGACATCGGATGCGGGAGGTTTCACATAACTCATTTCCCCAAAGAAACATGCTGCCATTGTGAACACCAGCAATGCTATCAGCATTTCCAGCTTCCTTACCTGCAACAATTTCACAAGAAACCAGAAAATTCTGAGCAACACTAGTTCGAATTCTGCATTGAGCCAGTACAGTGAAGGGCTGTAGAAGGATCCTCATGCGGGCCAGGTCAGAGGGGAATTGATGTTGTAGTCCGTGTGCTCCTTTTTCATCAGGCTATTGATAGGCCTTACATTAAGTAACATGCTCGGTCCGGTCTAACACACCGGCCATCCATCAAGATCATGTGAGTATTACATGTATTTGTACAAGACTCTTTGTTTGTAACAGTCCCCTTAAGATGTACAGCTCGATTGATAGATTTAGATCCTAGTATGGCTCTATTTTCCGGTTAACAATGCCAAGCTGCATTAGTAACATTTAGGTAAATATAGAAGGGAAAATTTTAAACTAAAGTCTCGGCCAACTTAATCCTAAATAAGTTGACCGATTCATTCTTCTTTAATTTGTTTGCACCACAAAGACACTTCTCTGGACTTTGCCATCTAGTTTTATGACTCCCCACCGGATCAGCATCAAGCAAAATTATGCCTCAAGTGCCGGTTTGAGACAAAGAATTTCTTTTTTGATTATTATGCATTACTTGTGTAGGAATTAGTTTACAAATTGTTAGTTAGACGCATGACTTGGATCCTTCAAAAGTTAGTTTAGCTCTGGAATAAAGATTCAACTTTTTCAAATTTTGGATGGTATCGTTGCACTTGGAATAAAGCCCGTGCAAACTAACAGTACATAGATTTGAAGTACCAAATATACGAGTAGAGTATGAACGACAGAATCAAGCAAGGAAGCGGGTCGGCATACAAAAGGCAACCAAGAGCAATCTATAAATTAAAGAATAACAAGAAGAGCAAAACAAAACAAATTGCAGGCGTACCCCATATTTTTGTAGGCCAAGAAGCAGGAGTGTACTACAGCCAGTGAGCAGTACCCCAGCAAACAGTGGTATGTGGAACAGAATATTCAATGCAAAGGCTGTCCCAATTACTGCATATCAACGAAATACAGCAGATATCATTTACTCTATAGTCAGTGGAAATAAACAAGATTATAAATGACTAAAAAACTGATGTCCTGACAGAACATGCCTTCAGGTATGTCCGCAGCAATCACAGCAACTTCAGCTAGCAGCCAGAGGCAATACTTCACCGCTATGGGATACTCAGCCTTACATAGCTCTGCTAAGTGTTTCCCTGAAAAGATTCAATTCGAATAATAGAACCGAAAGAAGCCATGGAACCTATGTCATCTTTATTGAAATTTGTATTGTGTTCTTCTCTTTTACCAGTGCTCACACCCAGATTTGCAGCAAGCGACTGGATGATTAGAGCAAACACCATTCCAATTAGTACGACCCACAGAAGCTGGAATCAACAAACGCAAGTGTCAACGACTTAATTCTCTCTCCCTTTGCTCCCCTTGCAATTTATGTCAATCCTTCATTATAAAATGAGGAGTATAGTAGATCTACTAGGACTAATTTATTTACCTCATACCCATAGGTAGCCCCAGCTTGAAGATCTGTTTCCACTGTAGCACAGAAAACCATAGTTGCATCTTTGTGAATCAGGAGGGAAAAAAAAGAAAAAAAGAACCAGTACTACATCATATTCAAACTTGATTTTGACTCGAATAGTCAAAGCTCGATATGCTATCAGTGCTTGGTCAATGGGCTTCGTTTTAAAGTTCGAGTTAAACGCAATGAGGTATTTCACGATCTTGAGCTTGGTGCTAAAGTTCTGAAAGTATGATGAAATCCAAAAAGGATGTGCCTATATGGACACAAACAAAGATGTTCAACAACCTGATTAGGATATCGAGCCATCCGGTCAAGTATTTCGAATGCTCAACTTTGATCACTTCAACTTTGGATCTCTTCGAACCTTAAAGGATTCGAGCCAAACATGAGTAATTTGCAACTTGAGCTCGAGTAATTCACTTGATACTCGACAGGACATGACAAGTCCTTAGCCATGTGTCCATGGTTAAGCAAGCAAATGGCAAAATGGTTTCGTTTCTATCCAATCTACAGCAAGTTTTTCCATTCAAAATTTGACGCTTGATCTTACAGAGTTGGTGTTTTGAAAATATAAGTACCTTTGCGGTTAAAGTAACTAGTTGATTGATGTTAAGTTTTGGATGAAGTATTTGTCAAAGTCGAGCAGTCTCAAGACCATCGAAACTTTTTTCCTAGCCACGTTACATGTAGAGATAGGGATGGTTTACGGTTTCCGGGGTCGAGGTAAGCGATGGAGACGATGAAGCCAGGGCCCACGTATGACATGAATTTTCTCCACCCGGCTTTCTGCTCGTCACGAAAAACAACGGAAGCTCGTCAGTCACTCCTCAAAAAGTTTTCTTTCGACGCTGTTAATGAGCACCTACGCGTAACGGAAGGAGGTACGCGACAGCTCTTCGTACTGTGGCAGGAGAGCTTTTGATAGAAAGGTACCTGGTGGGGCTGATGATGCTCGTCGTGCTCATCATGATGCTGATGATGATCCACGCTTTTGTTGTCGTCGGTCGCATGAGGCGGTGGAGGCGGCGGGGTGCTCCTCCCCTTCGAGTCGATGGCCACTATGCGGTTGCTGCCACTGCCACCGCCATCACCGTGACCCGGAACTGCATCACCGATCACCTGCTGGTCCTGCATCCCTTGCATGCTCCTCTCTCTGTCTCTCTCTAGGTGAAGACTTCAATGCTGTTTACTGTGGCCAGAAGCGGCATTTATACCGTAGGGAGTGAGAGTCAAAGAGCATTTAAAACAGATTTGTCTGGACTCCCCCATTAGGACTCCCCCGTTAGGACAGCTTAGGAGTCCCTAGTTTGACACTTAAATGGCTTTCGTTCCCTCCTCTACCCTTTGCACACATGCCATGCCATGGGAAGTGAGAGGTCACATCTTCCTGCTGCAAAATTTATTTTACACAACACAACGCCCCTCTTTTCTTTCTCTATTTCCAAAATTAGATTGTGTACCTCTTGAACTTATAAAATGCTAAACTTGATTCTTGGGACGTTTGAATCAATTCTCAAGATGTAGATTAAGTTATCATAAAAAAAATAAAAATTGAGAGGACATAAACTTGCACACGACCTAATCGTTGTGAAGATGACATGGAAATTAACAAATTCTGCAAGTCAAGTTAAATGCGGGAAAAGGAAAATATCAGAGAAATCAATGGAAAATGATAGGGAATATAATATATTTATGTGATTTGATTCTAGTATTGATACCTACCTAGCCTTAAATTAAACCCATAACAGTTGGCAAGTTTTTATTTTGCAATCTCTCACAGAAAAAAATTCACTTAGAAAACCGACAAAGAAAAAAGCTAATGCTCCATTTGACCCTATTCCCATCAAGTTTTTAAAGTTAAGTTTCATACTTTACTTAATTTTTATTTCAATTCTCTCTCTGCTCATCCCCACAATCAATCCTCTTTGTGAGGTATACCTCATATTTTATGCATTCCTCACATGGAGCTATTGTGATGTGGCGGAAATACGATAATTAAAATTGGAATCGACACGATATCCTGAATTATCGGCCATTGATCAAGGGAGAATTGAGAATTCTTTTAGGAAGATATCTCTCGCCGTGACATTCTCTCGAATTCTTAAAACATCTGTTGCTCCATTCCCGCGCCCTATCTCGATTGAGCTAGCGGAGGCTCCGGCTGACTTTTTGATGAGTTGTTGTTGCCCGAAATACATGGACTCTGCTGTAAAAATGTCACCTCATGCGACACATGGTAATCATGTTAGTTTCGTTGAAATATTAATCGATGCTGATTAAGGGCATAAAGTACCACAAACTTGAATTTTTGATGCGTGAGTGACAGAAACTCAACTTTAAAGAAAATTTCAATATATATTAAATGGGAAAGTGGTACACCCCGCTTAAATGTTAAAATTCATTGTGTATATAGAACATAATTTGAAGAATGAATCATTGATGTCCAATTTTTGGTTCTGACTATCAACTATTCGTATTCTGATATATTGATCAACATGATGATAAGTATAAAATTTTGTTTAGTGGAAAACTCATGATTCCTAAACATAATTGCTTGAATTGCTTAAAAAAATATATGAACGAATTTTTTTTTTTTGATCATTCATGAAAAAGTTTAGATATGAATTATTATCGATAATGAAAATATTTTTTTGTTGACAAATTATTCCAAGCAATATAGTCAATTATTCTTAAGATTTTTTTTTTTGAAAAATTTATTGTTTCGCGAAATAAACCGACTTAAATGCATATAAATTTGTTCATAAATTTAGCAACTGCGTTTGTGGACTATTTATTTAGGAATTTCAGGAATCATAAGTGAGGCAAGATTCATTTGACCTTTACGCCTAGAATGTAACCTTGTCCTTTCGCAGAGAGTCTTTACAATTTTGTTCGACCAGATTCTCCATGGTGCTGCCACGTCACTGGTCGCACAGATAGGGGAGGCGACACGTCTGACCCTCCCCTTAAACCGGTGGAGTTGCGCAAGATGTCTCAAAATTTCTGAGGATGTGTCCAAACTTATGCAGCGCGAGTTTCGAGATTTTCTATCTAGATGTGTTGCTTGCGTTTAAGCTTCGCTTGTGCAAAGATAAATCCAAATACTTCACAATACACAACTTAAAAATAATGATAAAACTCTTTCATTTGGACATTACCCTCCTCCCCCTTCTGCAACATGCATCTAAAGACACCTCCATCTTTGACTGAATGATTAATCAAACCATATTGATTCGAATGGAGCTAAACGAGCAGCCTTTGTCAAGCAAGAGTTGCAATATGATATTCCAAGCAGTAAAACTCGACCCGCCACCGCATCCACTTTGCAGAACATTGCTCCTAATGCTTTTGGAGACCTCTAGTGCGGCTCCTCCGAACTCTTAGAAAGCCCCATTTTACTATTTTAGTTGAATCTGACAATTTGGAATTTCATGGAGTGGGGACAGCATGAAGCATCGATGGAAAGGGACAAGGAATGGAGTTGACATGTTACATCAATGAACCCGATAAGATCGTAGCTTCTTCTCTCAATCTCTACTAAAATATTGTCTGACGTCTTTGCGAGGCAAAACTGATTCTCTCATATGGCAAGGCCCATGCCACTCTTCGGTCAACTCATGCTGTCCATAAAGTAGGAATGGTCCATGCCTTTCTCACCGTTGTCCTCTTTTAATACGCCTTCTGCTGTATAGAAAAATAAAAGGGACTGTACTTTAAGATACATTGGTGAACCGCATTTTTCTTTCTAAATTTTAATTCGAGAGAGTTTTGGATATGCTTTAATGAAATTTGACGGACCAATATCACCCCCTTTTATGTTGAGAGTTGGATCCTCAGCAAAAGGGGCCGATTCCCTGTCTCGGGGGTTCTAACTCTTGTTGAAAGATCGAAACTTCTATGTCTAGCCATAATTCGCTCATCGAAATAGAGAGGGTTCAACAGTCGATTGGGCATGGAGGGACAGGCAGGCCTTAGACATGGGTTCAGCCTTTTTGGTTGGGTTTTGGGTATTGGGTGGAGGGAAGATTTTGTAAAATATATATCACCAATATATACCAAACTTTATGGAAAATCTTTAAGCCCTGTTTGCCACATCAGGTGTAGAAAGGATTTTGTAAAAAATATACCTCCAAAATTTTACCAAACTTTAGAAGAAGACGTCGTTGGTTTTTTTTTTTTTTTTTTATTTATAAACTGGCAAATATAAGACAGGATATATACCACCAAATTTTACCAAACATGTACAATTTAAGTCAACTTAGACCTTGCACCTCAAAAGAATTTGAAGTCTCAAATTTAAGTCATATTAGACAGAATCTCTTCGGTGAGACTCTATTTAAGTATCTCATCCTATATATTAAAAAAATTAGTGAATGATGGCTACACGTATTGCATCATACGTGTCGCTCTATGTAAGTATCTCTGGCTATACAGGTTACATCATACGCGTTGCTCTGTTTAAATATCTCATCCCATGTTTTTTTTGGTTGATTTCATCATATATATATATATATATATATATATATATATATTTATATATTAGGGTTAATATCCTAAAAAATTTCAAACTGGTACACATGTAATAAATTTACCCAAAACCAATTTTTTGACCATAAAAACCCTCAAACTGATACACCTATAACAAATTCATCCCAAAATGACCACAAGAAATCATAAACTAATATACTTGTGACAAATTTATCTCAAATTAATTTGTTTGACCGCCAAAAATCCCAAACGGTTACATTTGTGACAAATTAGATTAATACAATAAACAAACCACAAAAATTGTATAACTATGATAAATGGAGAGTAAAATCCCAAACAAGTATACTAGTTAACTGTCATGTGTCATTCAACTTAATAATTTGATGGTGAAATTTAACGGAAACTAATAGATGATAAATTTATCATAAGTGTACTAGTTTGAGGTAAATTTGTCAAATATATAGCAGTTTATGGTTTTTTATGGTCAAAAAACTAGTTTTGAGTAAATTTGTCAAATGTGTACGAGTTTAGGATTTTTGATGGTAAAAAAATTAGTTTGAGGTAAATTTGTCAAATGTATATCAGTTTGGGATTTTTCAGGATATTAACCATCCTATATTTTATATTCCAATAAGTGGAGCTCGAACACATTTATAGCATTAATCATCCCGTTCCTCCTATTAAATTATGGCAGAACATGTGTTGATTCTTACACATATAAAACATCATCGCTCTTCTTGCTATGTCATTGTCATTACAGTGAGTAATGGGGCAGGCTAATTAAGTCAAATATTACTTTATTGTACAGATATTTCTGCAATGAGTTATATATATATCTTTTAGCTGATTTTGATATGGACAAGAAGCAATAATCTGACTTTTGGGTAGCTTTCAATTCGAGAAACTTATTCCTATTTACAATAAATATTTTGCAACTTGGGTTTATAAGGCTCTGTTTGATAACCATCCAAACATGGCTAAATTCTGATTCTTTGTTCCCGGGAATAGTTTGGGAACAAAATCGCATTTGGTAAAATTTTTGTTCCCGAGAATAGATTTAAAGTGGAATCAAGAATAAAAAAATGATTCTTGTTCCGAGAACAAATTTGAGAATCAAAATCAACTATTATTCTTCTTCCCTTTCGCCATCTCGTGACCGCCGTCCACCACTGCCCGCCGTAGCCCACCGCCCGCCATCGTTCATCGCTGCCCGTCGGTCCGGCAAGCTCACCGGAGGCTCGCCAGGCCAAGGTGAGATTCGGCGAGCTCGCCGAAGGCAAGCCTAGCCCCGCCGGTGGCCAGGCAGGCCTTGCCCAATTGTCAGCGGGGCTCGGCCGATGAGGGCTAGCCTCGCCGAGGGCCGGCGACGCTCCGGTGAGGTCGCCGACCCTCGTCTGGCCGGTTGTTGGAGAAGAAGAATAGGAGAAAAAAAAAAGGAAATAAGTAAAAAAATTATTTAAAAATTAAAAGAAATTGATTTGGAACAGAATCAATGGGTACGGTACCAAACGCAATTCTATTCCAGAATTAGAAATTTTGGACAATTACCAAACGCATTTTTTTACTCAGAATTAGTTCCCGAGAACATAATAAAAAATAATCATTTCTGATCAGAATTTGTTACAGGAAATAAAATCGTTACCAAACGCGCCATAACTTACTAGAATTGTACATATCATTAAGCCTAAGATATTTTTTCAACTACCCTCCACGAATATGATCTGATCCACTTGGACCTACAAAAATTCTCAATTTTTTTTTTGTTAAATAAGGAAGAGGAGGATGGACTGCATTTATTTGTGTGTATACATTGTGCAAGGTGGCGAACTGGTTAGTAAAATTTAAATCATTTATAACTTAATCTGCTAATGTCTATAAGGTGGGTAACCTGTACACATCAAATTTATGTGCGAACAAACTTTGTTGACACCGACACGCTCATGGTGTATTTATTTAAAAAATACACATCTTATTATTGTATTAAAAGCCCCTTGGAAATTGGAACGATTGCCACGATACTTGCATTAATCATTTTTTAGGTAATGAAAACATAAATTTCATTCTATTTACCACTTCGTTTGTTTCACGAAATATAAATTATTTAAAATATATATTTTTAAAAAATGATTAATTATTTTGCTAAAATAATTAGTCAATAAGGATATTTTCATTATCAACAATAATTTATATCTAAACATTTTTATGAATAATGATAAAAGTTTTGTTTATTTATTTTTGTGAGTGTTATAAGGGATTAGTTTTAGAAAAATATTTTCCAAATCATTCATTTTTTACTTAAATAAATAAATCCTAAGTATTGTCATCATATCTATCTATCCAATATTAGTTAAATCCTAACAAAGGGCTTGATGGTCCACTTGGAAATTTAAATCAACGTTCTATATTTAGTTTGACATTATAAATTTCTATGTAATTGGACAACTTCTCTTGTTGGTAAGATTTATGCAATCAAGCTTTTTTTGCTATTGACACTGTTAATATATTTATGCAATGTGTTGGCGCGGTGAGCTTTTATTTTTAAAAAGGAAAAATAGTTAATTGCACAAAAAATGTCAAGAGGATAAAATTCAAAAGCTAGATAAGTTGTAGGGGTTGAAAGTGAATTAAATCCTAAACCCTCAAATGACATATATTCATGAATCGCGAAGTAAACACCACTCATTCTACAGAATGAGAAGCAAAGGATCTTCACAAGTTCATGAAGTAAAGCAATATATATGTGTGTGTGTGTTGTGAAAGGATCTTCACCGAGTGAAAGGATGTGTTGCGCAACAATTGTATATGGAGCAATAAGCCAAAAATATGAGACTTTCCAACGTCCAAATCCAAAATTTGTTTGGTTTCGACATTTGGTCGACTCGTTATATCAAGTTAGGCATATGACCAATAAATAATTTTTCTTCTCCTAATGACAACATTAGCATGCACAACTTTTCTTTCTTGATATTTTAATTTAGTCGAAGAAAGGGTGTATTTGTTTCGCTAAAAACATTTTTTAGGAAAATTTTTTCCTCATTTTTCGGCATTTGGTCCATTTAGGAAAATAAATTGACGGAAAATGTTTTTCTAATCAACGGAAAATATTTTCCTATCAATGTTTAAATTTAGGAAAATAATTTTCCCTTTAAAAGAACCGAAAACATTTTGTGAATATACCAAAACTTAGTTTTCAGGTACTTGGCTAACAAAATGATTATTTTTATAAAAATATATTTTTAAAAATTTGAATATATTTTATTTTTTCCTTTCCTTTTTCTTTTCTTCCTTTTTTATTTTGCTTCTTCTCAGCTTGTCGCCGACTGCCATGGTCAGAGAGCTCACGGCCTTTGGGTGCGAGCTAGCGAGGCTTGAGTTTCGCCGGACCGGGCCACCTCGCGGTCTCTAGCGGCAAGGCTCGAGCTTGGCTCTTGTGAGCTAGCCAGGGAGGAACCGCTAGAGGAAGTAGATGGGGATGGCATGCGAGGAAGCAAAGGAGTGGTAGAGAAGGAGAAGGAAAAAAGAAAAAGAAAAATAGAAAAGAAAAAAAAATTGATTTTTTTGTGAGATAAAATTATGAAATTGAAATCATTTTCCAATGAGGTCCGAACATTAAAAACGTTTTTGGTCATACATTACCAAACAAAGGCAAATTAATCGTTTTCTTGAAAAATGCTTTCCCAGAAAACATTTTCTTTTTTTATTGAGTTTTTCGCGAAACAAACTTACTAATCATTGAATGTATATTGTCCTCTTTGCAAGTGCATTACCCATCACATAACTTCCATATAGCAGACTATGAACTACCATGTGTGAAAAATTTAATGTTGAGATCACCCATTACTTTTTGCTCGTGCCTTAGGTGGTCCAGAGGATTATTAGATTACTTCGCGAGCATATGATTTATTTGTGGCAAAAGCAGATAGTTGGAAGAAATTTCGTGTAATCAAATACAAAAAGTTAAAGTATACGCTGCCAGTATAAAAGTGGTCTCTGTTGACCCTTGATTCTATCAGAGTTTTAATTATACATTTTCTCGACAACCATTAAATCAAGGTTGAAGGAGAAGACTGCTTTCAAATAACTCGAACCTCTATTGCACTTTTATACTAGGGATGTTTCCTATAATTACTCATCAAATAATAGTGAAATCTAAATCACAATGACTCTGTTAACAATTAACTCAACGTCCAAAGGTTCTCAAAGCAGAAAGAAATTTCAGAACTGAGATATTTAAAGCGAGAGCTAGAGTCAAACTATTCCTCCTTTCATCCCACTATTCTTATACATATATATTGCCAGAGCTGTGCTCGAGTATGACATATGACATAATTTAAGAGCTGTGAAAGCAAAATCACATAGAATATAATTAATGGGAAAAGTACCAAAAAAGTTCTAAACCTATTGTATTAGTATCAATTCAGTCATAAACTTTTCAATTGAACCAATTTAGTCCTAAACATTTTAATATTGGTACCAATTCAGTTCATCCGGCCAATTTTGGCCGGCCAGTGGTCGGACGCTAACGTGACAATTTTTAAGATTTTTTTTTTTCCTTTTCTTTTCCGGCGGTGATCGATGAGGGTTGCGAAGCCCTCACCTGCTGCCGACGAGGGTCGCAGCCCTCACCCGACCTCTCCTAGGCTGCCGGCAAGATGGCTTCACCCGGATCTGGGTGAGGTTGGCCTCGCCCTCGCCTGTCGCCGACGAGGGTTGTGGCCCTCACTCGGCCTCTCCCAGGCTGCCGGCGAGATGGCTTCACCCGGATTTGGGCGAGGCTGGCCTCGCCCAAGCCTTGCCGCGAGCGAAGGCGGCCTCGCTTGCGGCTAGCAAGGCCATGGCGATTGGCCCTCGCCTCCGCCCTAGCGATGGCCACCATGGCCTCGCCGGCCACTGGGCAAGGGCCTTGAAGCCCTCGCTAGCTGCCAGCGAGGGTCACGGCCCTCACTCGGCCTCTCCTAGGCTGCCAACGAGGCGGCTTCGCCCAAGCGTTGCCGCAAGGGAAGGGGACCTCGCTCGTGGCCGCAAGGCCCCCTTCGCCCGCGGCAAGGCCCGGGTGAGGCCAACCTCACTCGGATCCAAGTGAAGCCGCCTTGCTAGCGGCCCGGAGAGGCCGGGTGAGTGCCGCGACCCTCGGCGGGCGGCGGGCGAGGGCTTCGTGGCCCTCGCCCGGTGGCCAACGAGCCTCACCGGAGGCTTGCCGGCCACCGTCGAAAAGAAATATAAAAAATTAATATAAAAAATTCGAAAAAATAATAAAAAAAAATCTTAAAATTTGCCACGTTAGCATTTGGCCACTGGCCGGCCAAAATTGGCCGGATGGATTGAATTTGTAGCCATATTAAAAGGTTTAGAACTAAATTGGTCCAATTGAAAAGTTTATTACTGAATTGATACCAATACAATATATTAGGACTTTTTTGGTACTTTTCCCTATAATTAATTTTGAGAATTTGAAAAAAAAAAAAAAAAAAGGAAAGTAATTTTCAAGGTTCTTCTCTTGTTTCCCGCATTCGATGACATATAATAACAAAAAATATTGAATCCGGTCACGTGAACTCGGACGACAATGTTGACTTGACCAACTTCTTTCGAGTCTATATTATTATATCTTCTGTCTTTCCTATTTTCCCTTGTGAAAAAACTGCCCTCTTTCTTTTCGTTCTCATTTTCCCCTCTCGTGAATCTTATTTATTTATATATTTTTAATTTACCATTTGAAGCGACTTCTAAAATGGAATGGGAAATTCGACGAAATTAAATATTTACGTAAATTTTAATCATAGACATTTGGATTGCATCTTATGATATTAGCCTCCTATGTCATTTTCTGTTAGGTACAAAGCACAAACATTAAATTGTTCGGATTACAAAATAAAGGTAATGTCAGAATAGCTTATTTTAAACAAATATTTATGCTGCCTAAAACTTCGGGGCATGAATACTTAGAAGCAATCTTTTATTGTCTGACCAGTTTTTAGTATAATGGTGTTGTTTAGGACTGCCAAAGGGTCGTGTACTACCGTCTTACTTGATATTATATCGGGTTTATATTATAAAGGAAAAGCAAAAGTGTGACATAATCCTAACGTGATGCTTTCGAATAAAAAAGATCAATGTAACGATCTTAATTGGGCAGGATAGGATATGGACGGATCCGTAGCTCACTTTTCAGTGCATTGGCAAGCTAGAATTCGTCAAAATCTTGAACATGGAGTGTAGTTAGTAATCAACTGACGAAGACAATCACATCGAACCAATTGTGTCTTGTTTGCACATGAATCATCTCTCACGCGTAATTGGCAAGACCCATGCAACTTTTTTCCCAAAATCTTCGGCGATTGACTAGTTGATAATTATGCAAATTTCTTTATTGATGTGATCCATAGTTTACTATGATTTTGCGTTCGTGAACTAGCACCCAACCCCACTTAACAGTTACTAGCTACATACATGCACACTTATATTCTTTTCCCAGGCGAGACTCCCAATATACTTCGATCACGCAAAAGAAGAATGATCTAATTTTAGGAGTCTCGCCAGAGAAATATTCCTATAAATCTAGGAATATTTAAAATATTTGGATCACGCAAAAGAAGAATAATCTAATTCTAGGAATCTCTCCAGAGAAAAGAATACATAAATCCGTTTAATTACCATTTCAATAAGGAAATCCGAACCTCTTTTTTCAAAACACATTACGTGATCTGGCTCATGTTTTTCATCTTTCTATTTTTATCTTATTATTTTTATGCGCCATCGATTCTTTTTGAGTACTGATAAACACGCAACAACTACTTATGATAGTTGTTTTCTCCAAGCACTTTGACAAATTAAGCAGAAAGATTATAAGATTCAAAACAGTCATTGTTGCATACACAAAATTACTAATCATCGACTCCTTGAGTTGCGTGTGAAGCTGGAGAGAAATCTTAAACTAAATTAAGAATTTTCGGAGTGATGAGATCAACAAAACTCAAAAAAATCTTGCACAGTGTATAACTGAGTTATTTAACATTTGAGCAAGGTTTATCTATGTGAGTAGTTTGGATATGAGATCCCACAATTAGGAAAATTGTCAAAAAAAATCTTAAATCTATTACACTTTTATTAAGTCGGTTCTAAACTTTTTAATTGTACTAATTGATTTCTAAACATTTTCGCGTTTTGTCCAAAAAAGAGCACGTTGAAGGTCACTTCATAGCAAGAGGATATGTTTCTTATGTACAGAAATCCGAAAAAAAATAAGATTGTGCTTACATGAACATTAGCAAAGATATTCAACAACCCAATTAGGATATTGGGCCGTCCAGTCAAGTATTTAGAATAATCCACCTTGACCAGTCCGACTCTCATCAAGGCCAAAAGTTGCTCGTGGGCTTCGCAAATTTGAGATTGCCCACTACAACAGAGAGTCTAACAAGGTAGTGGATTGGATCACAAAAGTCAAAGGAACAAGTCCCTTGCACACAATTGGTTACCCAAATCCCTCGAAGCCCTTCACACTTTACTTTGTTCCGAATCTAGTTTTTTGTACTCGAATTCTTCGATTTAGCTAGTTGAACGTGTATTTTCTGGGGAAAAAAAATAGAACTAGAAAGGAATCGAGCCGAACTTGAGTAATTTCCAAGTCGAGCTAGAGTGATTCACGAGATACCTGACCGGAGTTGCACGCCGAGCGCTGACTTACCACATTAATGGTTAATGTTGCCGAGCACATGCCAAGTCCTCACTAGCTTTAATCCGCCATGTGTCCATGGTGAACAAGTAAACGGCAAAATGGTTCTAATTCCATCTGCTTCATTAAGTTTCTTCATTCATAATTTGACACTTGGTCTTGAAGAGAAGAGTTGGTGTTTTAAAAGTATGGGTGCATTCGGGAAAAACTTTTCTAAAACTCCTCGGGCGTTCAATGCCCCTTGGGCCAAATAGAGAGTGTTTAGCAAATTTTTTTTAAAACTCTATCTTCCTAATGCAAGACTTAAGAAAGCTGAAAGCCCAAGGCAACTGGTTTTCTCAACATGCTGAGCCTTGGGTTAGTAAAAAAAATTCTTCCGAAATTATCCTCACTAACTTTTTGCTTTTTTGGTTTTGCCCCTTGTGACTATTCATCTTCTTCTTCTCTATTGAATAGGACCGGCATGGCTGCACGTGGTCATTAGCGAAGGGTAAGCAATTGCTGGCGAAGTGCAAGTGGTCCAGTGAGGGTTGTGTGATAGGTTTTGGGTCATCGCAACCATTGCGTAGCCTCGGCGACCTCCATACAAAGGTTGCGGCGCGGCAAGTTGCGCGACTAGATCGCGATCTAGGTAGCCGCGACCCTCGTCGGACCGCCTGCCCTTCATTGGCGATCGCTTGCTCTTAGCTGGCCAACTCTTTTTTTTCTTCTTTTTTAATAACAAAAGTCTTTTGCAAATATAATTTCTCCCAACATTATTTTGCTCAAAAGTATTTCATAATGTACTTTTACAATACAATTTATCAAACACAATTTGCATTTTGAAAAATTCCTTTAACTCAATGGCCTTTACATGTCTCCAAAAACTTTCCTCGATAGCCTTCCCACACGCACCCTATATACTTTTTATGAAGTATTAATTGAGTCATAAATCTAATAATTTGACCAATTTAGTCATAAATATTTTGAAAATTTGTCAATGTCGTTCTTTGGACCAATATTGGCTAGAAATTGTTAACAAGGCAATCCATAATAGGCAAGGGCCAGATCACCACTTGCCAGAGGTCAACAAGTGTCTCGGCCCTCACCTATGGCTAGCAACCTTTGCCAACCATTGTCAAGGCTTAGGGACAAACAAAGTGAAATGAAAATAGAAAGGGAAGGGAAAGAAAAAGAAAAAAATTCAAATTTTTTTATAAAAAAGTTGCGTGAATTATTTACATCGGCGCGGCCATATCATGTAAGACAACTGGTATCTACATCAACAATTACATGCCAAAATTGGCCTAAATGATTGCATTGATAGATAGTCAAAATATTTAGCACCAAATTAGTTTTTAGACAATTTGTTAATGTAGTTTTTTGGATCAATTTTGATCGAAAATTGCTAACATGAGAATTTAGAATAAGCGAGAGCTAGATCACCAAAGGTCAACAAGTGTCGCAACCCTCATCTATGGCCATCAACCTCTTCTAGCCATTGCTAAGGCTTGGTAACCGATGGAGTGAGCTTCGGGAAAAAAAAAAATGGAAGGGAAAAGAAAGAAAAGAGAGGAAAAAATTAAGATTTTTTCTTTAAATTACATGAATTGTCCACATTGGTGCTAGCCGTATTACGTAAGTTGATTGTCATTTATATTAATAATTTTCAACTAATATTGACCTGAATGGCTACATTGACAAATAATTAAAATGTTTATAATTAATTTGATTAAATTGAAAAGTTTATAATTGAATTGACATTTGCATAATAATTTAAGATTTTTTTGGTAAAAGCAACTAGTTGATACATAATAACTTTTGAATGGGCTGTTTCGTGAGAATCAAGTAATCCTAAAACTATGAAACATTTGCTTTTTAAAACATTTTTCGAGATCAAGGTAAGTGAGCGAGACAAGGAAGCCAGGGCCCACAATTGACACGAAATAATGAAAAACACATTATTTTATGAGGAAGCCAGTTGATGATTTTACTGATTCATAATTAATAATGAGGTGACAAATTAACATTATAAACTGACTGTGAAATTAGTTTTTAAAATGAACACGTGATTATGGTATAGTAAAAATATAAATACGGTTGCCATCAGATCTTCTTGGAAAATATAACGATTTTATAACCTTATATTTTTGTTGACTATAAATCCTTATTTTATAAATTATTTTAGAAGTGGGCTATGTCTATATCATATCAAATATGAGCATAAGCTAGATAATTGGAACTGAGTTGTAAAACATAAAACGGAAATTCTATTCCTAATTATACATCACGAAATTATACTTTGCCATCTCCAAATTATGATAATTCTTTAATTTATGTAGTTTTCAAAAAAAAAGTTATAAATACAACATAAAAAGGGCCTCATTTTTACTTGGGCATTCTAGGGCTTGCATGGTAATATTCTCTTTTCTTTATTTTTCTTTTTTGTTCTTTTATTTTCCGGAATAGAAAAAAGTATAAATCCATTTGGTAACGTCAGTTAATTTTTCTATTTCCCGAAATAGAAAAGTGGCTAGGGAATAGATTTGGAACATAAATAAAAGGTAGAAAAAAGCTATCTCTTATTCTAAAAAACAATTTCTAGGAATAAGTCATTCTCTTTATTTTCTTTTCTTCTTCTTCCTCTTCTAATCACTTGGTGGAGACTCATCGCCTGCTGTCACTGATCACCAACGACCGATCACCACTGCTAGTCTCCAATTGCCAGCCATCGTCTTTGCTGATCGTTGGTCACCGTTATTGTTGTCGGCTAGAGGAGAAGAAAGAAGAGGAAAAAAAAGAAAAGAGAAAAGGAAAAATCTAAAAAAAAAATTATAAATTTAAAAGAAATTCCACAACACAAAAAAAAAAAAATGTAGTTTGTACCAAACGCATTCCTATTTTTTTTTTCTATTCCGAGAATAGAAATTTTGTATAATTACAAAACGTGTTATTTTATTCAGAAATTGTTCCAAGTAATAAAAATAGAAAAAACTGTTTTTGAAAAGAAATTATTTCCTAAAATAGAAATGTTACTAAACGCATCCTTATTATTTATCATGATTTACTTCCCATGAAATTCTAGTGAACCAATAAAGACATGCTTTGGAATGAAACAAAGTCATATTTTTGGAATGACTACTTCATCTTGCATACCGAATAAGACAATATACATTCCATTGTTAACTTAAGGCGTGTTTGGCAATCGGCCACACAGTAAAAGTTTCTATTTTTTAGTTTAAGGGAATATTTGGAACAAAATCAAGGAGTAGAAAAAATATGATTCTTTATTCTTATGAACAATTCTAGAATAAAAGCCAACCCATTTTTTCTCTCCTCTTCTTTCTTCTTGTTCTTCTTTCCTCTCTCTCCTTCTTCCACTACCATCACCGTCAGCTACTGTTGTTGCCGCCGTTCACCACTGCTAGTTGCTAGCAATCGGTTGGGTGAGATCTAGTGAGCTCGCTGGAGGCTCGCCTGGGCAGGGTGAGGTTCGCATGAGCTTGCCCAGCCACTGGTGAGGTTCGCCAAGCCGGGTGAGGCGCGACCGAGCCATGGCTGGGAGAGGCCGAGCTCACCTAATTGCCAGTAGGGCTCGACCTTGCCAAATTTGAGTGAGGCCACTAGCCTATCCAAGGCTCGGCCGAGCCTTGCCTAGCTGTCGGTGAGGTTCGGCCGACGAGGTCACCAGCCCTTGTCTAGCTAGTCGCCGATTATCTCCTGGCCGACGACCGACCAAAGCTTGAAGAAGAAGAAGAAGAAGAGAAAGAAAAGAAAAGAAGAAAAGAAGAAAAGAAGAATAAAGTAATAAACTTATTTAAAAATTAAAAGAAAATGATTTGGATTAGAAATCTTGAATGGTACCAAACACTATTCTATCTCGAGAGGAGAAATTTTGAACAGCTACCAAATACTTTAAAATGCTTAAAAATTGTTATTGGAACAGAATAAAAGGAATTATTTCTAATTAGAAATTATTCTCCGGAACAGATAAAAATAATCATTTCTGATTAAAAATTGTTCTTGGAAATAGAATGGTTACCAAACGCATCCTTATTAGCAGCCTGTTTCCATTTCACAGACCATGCTTTATGTATATATTGGGTATAAACAATCGATTGTTTAAAAAAAAAAATGAAAACGGTATGGAACTTTGGTGAACAATATGAAAGAGAATGTTCGGTTTAAGTAGCGATAGTCCCCAAATTTCCGTTAGTTATGCACAAGTTAGTTAAAATTTATCGTCTCTCCCCCATCAAGTTTAAGGTAGTGGATTTGCCCACTCATATTGGGCAAGCATATCACCCCACTTCATGACGATGCAAGTGGAAAGCCCAAAATTAGTGACACGTGAACCATATCATCCTTTATAGATCAATTAAGGTTTCATGAGATCGAGCATAAATTGATAAATTAAACTTTCAAACTGAGCCTTGGACCACTTTACCAACCACCACATTGGTGCATGACTATTTTTACTTTTTTTAATTTTTGAAGTTAAGATGCGTTGCTAACCAATGAAACTACGTTTACCATAATAATATTCTTAGAAAATGGTGCCAAGTAAACCACTAGCTTTTGTTAGACGTTGTGATTACCATAGTGAACAAATTTACCTACTCAAGGTGAGCTTTTGCCAGGTCATGAAAAAACACTGTCCAAGCCTATGAAATTAAAATAAACTGATAAAGATAATGAATTCCATGCATGTAATTCATGAGTCATGTAAGATTAAAAAATGAAATAATATATAATATGAGCAAAACCTCTTATAGAGCAAGGCATGAAAAAGGATGGCCGATTTTTTCAGTACACGAGTATGAGGAAAGAGTAGGTATCCATCTATAAGTGTTCTACTCTATATTTGATGCCTTGCGACTATTCCACGCGAAAGAATCCCGAATCTTTCTTAAGTTGTCAATGTGGACAATATGAGAGGCCTTGTTGAGCTCGTCTTTGTGATTGGAATCATCAAAAGGTGGCCACGAAGTTCAGGGAAAATTGCAAATCTCGGACAGTGATTTTGTCATACTATATAAAGTGCCCGGTGCCTCGGGAAATTTTCCTGGTGCCTCGCTAAGCTTAAAATCGTGGCAGAAAAAGACAAAGTAGATCGTTCAGTGACCGTTTCAAATTCGAATTCAAAAAAGCAGCCCGGCACTTCAGCGACAGGGCTGTGACCTCGTCTACGGCGACCGACAAATCGTGCTCCCCGAAGCTGGCGAGCCGGAGCCTTCGACCAACCGAAACCGGTCCCATTCGTCCGTGACGCGAGCGACGCTCAACGCGGGGGGGAGAAGGGAAGCACGCGTGGGCCCCACTCCGCGACGCTCCTCCCCAACGATAACCGAGCCCGATGGACGGCTAGGATGGCCCCCGCAGTTCAAAATCTCCCCGCCTAAGGCGCACGATGGGAATCAATTATTAAAATCACATTTCAAAAGCTCTCTCTACCTCGCTCGAATAAAAACCTCAAAAACCCCTTTTTCCAAAATTGCCGAAAAACAGAGAAAAATAGAATCGAGAAAAGTCCCTCTCCATTATCGCCGTTGGGAAACGGAGAGGGGTTACCGGAGCGGGCCGGGGGGGAGAGAGCGATTCGTGTTGAACTGCTGGTCTCGCCGCCGCCGCTCCTCGAGATGTCGAACCAGCACCGGCGCTCCTCGTTCTCGTCCTCCACGACGTCGTCCCTCGCCAAGCGCCACGCCTCCTCCTCCTCCTCCTCGGAGAACGCCGGGAAGGCCGCCGCCGCCGCCGCCGCCGCCGTCCCGTCGCACCTCGCCAAGAAGCGGGCCCCCCTCGGCAACCTGACCAACCTCAAGGCCGGCGATGGCAATTCCCGCAGCTCATCGGCACCATCCACTTTGGTGGGGTTTCGTTCTTTTTTCCGTTTTGTTTTCTGTTTTTCGTTTCGTTTTCTGCTTTTGCCTTTTCATTTTGATGGTTCTGTTGCTGCGTTCTGTTCGGTTCAGAATTGGGATTCCTGTTCTCTCTGCTTCCTCCAATGGACGAGCGACTTTCGTTGCGTTCATGTTTTTCCTCCGTGTATTTTGACCATTTTCTTTTTCCTCGTGACGCACTTTTTCTTGTTCGATTTTCTTGGGTGATCGACGGTCGGGTGGTCTAGGGTTGGCGGATCATGACGTGCTCGAAAATGTACGGAAAACCTTGCAAGATTGAGTTTCTTGAAAAGCTTTAGGTTCCATCTCAAGAACGTAAAGCTTGTTCTGAGAACCGACGTTTCGCACCGATGATCCCTGTTGGTTCTCTGATAGACCGGTGCAGTCGCTGTTTCAGTTCTGCTCATGAGAAGTGATGTTTAGCAATGTAACTCTATAGATCTCTAAACTGGTTTGGTTCAGTAATTCTCGAGAGTTGCATTGCAGATTTTGTCCAATGTTCAAAATGTTGGCGCAATTTACAGGGATCCCTTTAATGTCTTTTGAGAAAATCCTAGGATGGCCTGAATGCCTAGGAACTGTAGAAGTCGTGTGCAATTGCAGTCTCATATGATTGTGTTCGGTATTTGACCATAGTATGGCTGTTGAATCTGTTCTGACGTCCTGTTTATGGAAAAGATGAGCTGAATTTTGAATTTTGAAGGTGGCTAATGCGACGAAACTGGCAAAGGCGAGGAAGGGATCTTCTACTTCCAGCTCGAACATGGGCCTCTCGGGAAGTGCTTTTCCGAGATATGCTAGCACGAAACCCAGTGGAGTTCTTCCTAGCGTTAATCCTTCCATTCCAAGAATGGAGATAGCCGTTGATCCCATGCGGTGCAGCATGGTTGTTTCGCCCAGTAGATCGGACATGCAATCTGTTTCGCTGGATGAGAGCATGTCCACCTGCGAGTCTTTCAAGAGTCCAGACGTTGAGTATATCGACAATGAGGATGTTTCGGCAGTTGATTCTATCGACAGGAAGACATTTAGCAATCTTTATATCTCAGATACCGTGGCAAAAGCAGGTAATTCTTCAAAACCTAAAATTTAGTGTGCTTTTCATGTGTTGTTCTATGGTTCACAGTGTTTACCAGTCAGATTGACATTAATTCCTTGGCTACCCATGATTGGCCAGCGGTTAACATTTGCGAGAGAGATGTACTCATGGAGATGGAAACAGATGAGAAGATCGTCAATGTTGATGACAACTACTCGGATCCGCAACTCTGTGCAACCATTGCTTGTGACATTTACCAGCACTTACGTGCATCTGAGGTCCAGCCTTTTTTTCTATCTATTCTAATTTCCTTCTATGAGTTTCACTTCCTAATGTCTGATGGTTTGAGTAATAGGGTTTTCTTTGCATAATCAGAGGAGAAAGCGTGCACTATTAGTTCAGCTCAAGTGTCAAGTTGGTATAGAGTCCAATTTAGAGAGACAGAGTAGGGGCCTGGGCATTAGTCACTGCTCTCCCCTCAAGAACAAAATCTTGGCAAGGCTGGGAGATCATGCTTACTAAATTAAAGTTATGCTACTCTGTAAAGCTAGATGATCTCATTGTACAGTTTGCACTTGGTTGAGTATCGAGGTTCTTGGCAATCCTGATGCTGCTGATGACAAATGAAACAAATTAATGGGATGGGGCATTCTAGATCATTTTTGTTTTGAAACAATGGAATCTGATTTTACTTCTTGCCTTTCCATACTTTTCAAAAGTTTCTGATGTAAACGGATGGTTTATGATGACTATTTGACACATCATTTTCTTTAACATAGAAATTCAGAAACAGACATTTGTTTTCACAGGCTACATAACGTACTAAATCACTGTTTGGAAATAAATAGGCAACTGATCGATACCAAACATGGGCCTATGGCTAGACAGAATCTTGTTGACTTTGGATTTTGTTTTTCTTGGAGTTGGCTAAGCTTACAAAACTTTTTGAGTTTATATACAAAATCAATGGCATTTTGGGATTCTCTATCATAATATTTGTTCATCTTGGCTATTTTGCAGGCTAAGAAGAGACCTTCCACTGATTTTATGGATAGAGTACAAAAGGATATAACTGCCAGCATGCGTGCCATACTAATTGATTGGCTCGTGGAGGTAACTAAGGCTTTTAATTTATCCAGGGCTGAGAGTAAGTTCCTAGTTGTGATGTTGTTTGGAGGCTGAAGTCCCGGGTTGTATCGCAGGTGGCTGAAGAATACAGGCTCGTACCCGATACACTGTACCTGACTGTTAACTACATAGATCGGTATCTTTCAGGAAATGTGATGAATAGACAACGTCTGCAGTTGCTTGGTGTTGCTTGCATGATGATAGCTGCGTAAGAAACAGATTTTTGCATTCCAGGCATTTTTCTTTTACGAGTGTTGCCGAGGATCTTCTTGTAAAGCCAAATTATTTAAGTACTCATTCTTATCATGGACAGCAAGTACGAGGAGATCTGTGCGCCTCAGGTGGAAGAGTTCTGTTATATTACCGACAATACGTACTTCAAGGAGGAGGTTTGCATCTATCATTTTCGTGCAGTAGGCATTTGATTGGATTTTCCCTGTTTCTATTCTTATGACTTTTATTAATGCAGTGGAGCTTGATGTTCATGTAGGTATTGCAAATGGAATCTTCTGTGTTGAATTACTTGAAGTTTGAAATGACTGCTCCCACTGTCAAGTGCTTTTTAAGGTATGTCCGTGCTAATTATTACTTGCCATAGTTTTCTTTTTCTCATTGCTTCATGAGGTGGTGACTGTTTATTCGGCAATGCAATGTAGACGATTTGTTCGTGCTGCGCAAGGGGTGAATGAGGTATTTATCTTCAGCTTTGCGACCTGCTTTCTACATGAACTTAATCTCACGTCATTTAACTGTATACACTGTTGTGCAATACATTTGCTTCCACAGCTTACTAATTTTGTTATTTTTTTAACTTCTGAAAATTTCTAAGAACAAAATTTGTTTTATGAACTAAAAAATCTACACTATAGGGTCTTGCTGGTTGTCATTAGGAATGCATGATCTTAATGCTAATGAGACTCGGTATTTCTGGCTCTGCTATTTTCTATTTCCAGGTTCCATCTTTGCAACTGGAGTGCATGGCCAACTATATTGCAGAACTCTCTCTACTAGAGTACGATATGCTTTGTTATGCTCCATCTCTTGTAGCTGCATCAGCAATATTTCTGGCCAAATTTGTCATCACCCCTTCGAAGAGACCATGGGTATGACCCTAACTATTTGAATAACTTCTCTTCATACAGAGAGTATGAAGTTGGCTGAGGTTACTTATGCAATATTGCGCAGGACCCGACATTGCAGCATTACACTCTCTACCAGCCTTCCGATCTGGGAAACTGTGTCAAGGATCTGCATCGGCTGTGTTTTAACAGCCATGGTTCGACCTTACCAGCAATCAGGGAGAAGTACAGCCAGCATAAGGTACTGAGCAAGACTTTCTTGCTATCTCTTTGTTTGGAAAATGTGGATTTTTAAGGTTCTCATGCTAAATGAAAGCATTAGTATGGTTTATGGTTTTTTATACTTATATATTGGTATCTGTTTTCAGTACAAATACGTGGCCAAGAAGTATTGCCCTCCCTCGATACCTCCGGAGTTTTTCCACAATCTTGTCTATTAGCCGTTGACGACACTCTGCTCCAATGCTCTGTTGGAACCTATCCTCCATTTGCTCACCAGCAACTCTTAACGCGCTTTTGCCCCATAATCCGGTGATTGTCAAAGAGAGTTGATCCGTATTCACTTCGTAAGATTTTAGGATCTCTGTCTCTTTCCCTGTCTTCGTTGCTGAAGTGTAAATCCCCTCCTCTCTTTCGAGTTCCGTCATTTTATTTTGCACCGTTGATGATGTTGTACTCTGGTGCACGCGGTTGATTTTACCCCGGCTGCATGGCCGTACGGAGGATTAGTAGCTTCTTTATGATGAAATATCGTGGCAGATTTCTTTTTTTCTTTCTGTTCTGTTTTGATTGCCTTTTTTCCTCCATAGAATGAGCTCACTTCTGCGCAGAAGTTGGTGAAGATACCGGTAAGTTGGCTGCTAATGTGAAATTTGGGCTCCCAATCTGACACAAAAATATTACCCATTCCAAAAGATGGTTTCTTAAGTAAAATTACATGTCAAAACATCTCTCTCAATTCTCATTTGTTGCAGACTACACCATCTTCTAGCAGAAAAAGCTCTTGGTTATTCAGCTACCTTTCTTAACAAAGTAAAATTAGAGTACCCGATCCGGTCTATAAACTTAGAATTCTATGCGGCGTGATAAACTGCAAATTAATATTGGAATAAACAGCTTGTACTTGATGTTCAGCAAGATAATTTGTAACTCAATTTACGACCATATTGACTCAATTTATGTGGCCCAGTTATATATTGTCTAGTACACATTCAGGACGAGAACCCAAAATGGTGTAAATGCATCTTATTGTTTTGTGTTGTTATGAATGTCTTTAATTTCTCTCATCATAAGAAAAAATTAAGACATTACTTCTTTTTTATTTTTGCTAAAATTAACATTGTGATTAGCATAAATGAACTTGCTTGTAATGCACACACCGCAAGCGAACCCAATAGATTTTCCAAGTCATAACATCGGATGAGTCACATATGAACAGAGGCTTTAAGTCACCAACCGATGCATGGAATGAACCAATCTCTTTGAAGGCCATTGGTCTCACTTTTTGAATCATTTAAACTTCAGGTGTTTTGTTTACTTCACTAGTATGAAATATTTAATTGGGAGGATAAATAGAGACCAGAAAAGATTTAAATGTGGAAATTCTCGCTTTGATATCATGTGAGATTTTATGATAATACTGTCAATTATTCTAAAAGTTTAAACCGTTAGATGAATGTATATTTTAATATTAAGGTATTCTATCACACATGAGAGTAAGATCCCCATAAGTAGATGGAAACTGATCCATTTAGTCGAAGGAGTACATTTTTTTATATGTTCAGGTCAGAGCAATACGAAACACTGTTCACTCGAAGACAAAAAAGAGGTCCATACAGATGAACATAGCTTGTTAGTATTACCTATGTTTGGACAACCATGGCAGATTCTTTCAAGGATGTAAGATGTTTGAGCACTACCGTTCAGCTCTTATGGCAACGCTGGAAGAGGTCACCTTATAAATCACCTTTACAGTCTTTGCTTATTTCAAGGAAAAATGATATTATTGATCCCTAAACTTTGACTCAAATTATATTGCCATTTTTATAACTTTCATTCGTGAACGTGGTTGTGCTGTCATCTTTTTGTTTGATCAAACAAGTGTGAGAAGTCACCGCAAATTTCTAAATCATTACGAAACATGCCAATTAGTTCATAAACTATTACCAAATATGCATTTTAGTTCCTAAACTTTCAATTTTTTTAATCTAATCTCTTAACTTTAGATAACAAAGTCAAATCAGTCATTTGGTATTATTCACAATTTTTCATGATTACACTATTCCCTAGATTTTAAAATGTTTTTTCATTTTAGTCCGTTTCCAAAGTCCACAAAAATATGATATGTTTTAGTATCCTTTTACCTTGATAGTTTTTATAAATATCAAGACAATGCCGTTTTAATATAAGCTTATAATCTCAAAATGTAGAACCTAAATTAGAGTATAGCGAGTTGATATCTCTTGCTATTTTAAGTCTAGGTGTTTTCTAGGACATCTAGAACCGATAGTTCTTCATTATCGTTCCTAATTTTTTATATAAAATTTCGAACTTTTTTATTTCGTTTTTCATAATTAAATTTAGTGAAGTCTTTCGCTTTCAAGCTCTGCAATTAACGACCTAAAATAAAATATTTTTGCAAAAATAAAACACAGATTTACCTTAAATAGAAAATAAGCACAAACAAGATGTAAATTAATATAAATGAGTTTTTATTGATCAATTTATATTAGGGAAAAAATTACAAAAAAACCCCAAACTTTGACCAAAGTGACAAATTTACCCCAATTTTTTTTTGTAACATAAAAAACCACAAACTTTGCAAACCAAAACACATTCACCCCACCAAAAGCATTTTAATCTTATTTTTTTTATTTTATTTTTTTCTTCTTCTCTCTTCCCTCTGTCGGCCATGGCGGAGGGAAGCCGGAGCTAGGCGAGGGTCGTCCTCGCCTAGGGGCTGGGCCTAGGCGAGGGCAACCCTCACCCGATGCCAGTGAGGGCAGCTGGTGAGGGCAGCCTGAGCCAGACTCCAGCTTCCTTTTGCTGGCTTCACCATGGCCGGCCGAGGGAAGAGAGAAGAAGAAGGAAAAAAAAAAGAAAAGAAAAATTAAAAAGTAAAAGACTAAAATGCCCTATAATTTAAGGTAAATGTGTCACACGGATAGAAATTTATGATTTATTTGTATCATGAAAACAAATTTGGCAAAGTTTAAGGTTTTTAAGGTTTTTCATGTCATAAAAAAAAAGTTTGGAGTAAATTTATCATTTTGGGCAAAGTTGAGGATTTTTGTTGGTATTTTCCCTTTGATATATTTATTGAAATACTTAGAACTAAAATATCAATCAGATACAACTCCGATTGAGATTTTTCTTTTACTATTATAGAGTTTATAAACTAAAATATACTTAAATGAAACTACCATAATTTTCATTGGACCAAAATGACAAAAATTCAAAAACCTCATATTTTTTGTTTTGTATGAAATAGATTGGAATGAAAAGTATTCCAAAATTTAGCCAATTGAATATCTAAGAAAATTTGTGATTAAGTCATACGGGTTGATTTAATTTATTATGGGATGTCAAGATAGATTGAACAAATCAAATTTAGGGATTAGATTTCACATTTAATAATAGTTAAGAAAGTTGTGACTCCTTTTTTTTTTTTTTTTCCCATTTTGTGATCAAATAAAAATACAAAATTGAACATTTATGAGAAGTCTACATACCGCAAAGCTGCAAATTTCACACCAAGATCATCGACTAAATATCCAAAGATGAGATTAACATTATTAATGTCATTTTCCCTTAATGACGCTGCTGCTTTATCTCGGCCTTATTTATCGGCAGGGGCCACTGTTCAGACATTTGATTCCGCTTTCTCCTCCGGCACACGCGACTTGCCCCCGTCGTCTCCTGCTCCGCCATTCTATGCGACGTTAACTTTGGCCGCCGGCTTCGGGGCTGCATTCTTGTCGACTTCATCCGCCTTCTTCTCGCAGTCCTTCAGGAGTTCACTGATCCTCGAGGCCAGGTTCGTCTTAGCTTCAGGAGATACGCCGTGCTTGCCAATCATCGACTCGAATACCGCCTCTGTGAGTTGTCTGTTCTCGATCACTGTGTTCGAGGCTTCAGGCACGGATCCATCTTCAGAGAATGCAACCTGTAACCCAGAGGAGGGAAAAACAGTTGATGTTACATTAAGCCTCAAAGAACTACTTTCCCTTTAGATTTGGCAACAATCAAGAAAGGACAGCTGAGCAAGTCAAGACTTTCGTATTCGTAATACTTAATCACTAACCGTCAATGAGCCGTTGGGCGATAGTGTGAATAGAATCGAGGCGCCGGGCGGGAAGGATTGGTCCTTGAAAGCCTCACGGAATTTCTCAACCGCAACAGCCTCGGCATCGGTGTAGGTTCCAACAGATTGCCAGTATTTGACGCAGTTCTCCGTGACCTTCTCTGCGTATTGAGCTCCCGTCAATGGCAATATCATGGTCACCCGGGAGAATTTCTCGTATGGACCTGCGGGGATTCGCCACACCGGTTAATCATCCCAGTCCAGACTTTAAAACAATCGATCACGAGAACAGAGCTGAAAACCGTTTCCTAAGTGAAAGCTGTGCAAAGAGGGAAGACACAATCGCAGTAGTCTTCTCCATAATAAATCAGATACGAGCCTGAAGGCGAATTCATTGTTAAATGTCGACATCTCTGACTCTACCGAATGATGCAACTGGAACTGTTCTAATCTGCAATTTATGGTACAGCACGCACAAGTCCCCTCTGTTTCCCACACGAACAGTCTGCTCATTCTCAGCCTCGTATTGGGGAACTACGGAGCGGAAATCGAGGCCAGAGAAAACTAAAACCAAAGCTACCTTAATGAGACCAAAGTGAACTATGAAGAACAGAGGGCTACCAAAGAGTTGGATATTCATCTGTCATGCTTGTGTCGTGTTCGTCCCCTACACGACACAAGCATGACAGATGAAAGAAGAGAAGCTCCTCCTCCTACGCCTTGTATCCTCAGCAAGGTTTACATGACGATCATGAGGCCGACAAAGCTTTGCTTGCACGGAATCTTTGGACAATTAACCATACATTGGCACATGCCGGGCGAAAACGATCTTGTTCAACCTGTCCGTGCATCAATCACGTACAGATGGTCTTGTTCAGTCTAGACCAGCATATTGAAATCAGGGTTCGACGGACAACCAACCACCGGGACCAAGATCCGCTTTATGGTCTGGTTCAGTCTACAACAAGAACCAGATCGAGCAAGTGTCGAGTTTATTCAATTATTATTTTTCTTGACTATCGGTTCTAATTTAATAGATTAAAGATACAAGAAAAATAGATCATACAGTCATTTGATCTTTTCAAAGTTCCGTACATGGTAGACATTTCAACGGTAGCTTATATGCTATTTTAATACTTTTCTATATTAATTGACCTACCGTCATTGGGGATTAATTAATTTTTGGAAATTCAGAAGAAGAGAGCTGACGTCACGTGAGGTGGCACCACAGTTCCTGAAGTCAACTCGCCAATCAGGTCTCCACACCGTAGGAAACCTGATCGTGGAACCCACGAACGTGATGAACGGGCGGATCGGAGCTGGCTCCGACGACGCGAGAGGATCCGGCGCGACGGCCGGCGCGCGTCCGCCGTTCCGAACACGTCCACGAAACGTCGCCGGGAGCCAAAAGAACAGACGCCAAAAGTCTCCAAATTTTACTCCCCCTCAGACCGAAACAGAGGCAGAAATAAAGAATGAGAAAAAGTCAAAACCCACACTCCGCATCGGCCAGTGAGAAACCGCCTCGGCCTCGGTCTCTCGCGAGTCACCGCCCGGCGAGTCGCGTCATCATCGGATCGCTCAATAGGAAAAAGAACACGGACCTGTGACGACGTCTCGGAAGAACTCGACGGAGTCGGCCAGCTCCTCCGCGCTCTTGCCGCTCCACTTGGCGGCGAGCGACGGCAGCGCCGCGTCCTCCAAGTAGACCCCGATCGCCGTGAACTTGATGAACTTCCCCTGGATGTCCAGGCCTCTCGCCCCTGCACCATCCCCCACAAACCAAAAAGCAAAAAAGGATATGATTTTTTTTTTTTTTTTGGACTCCTTCTCGAGTCTAAGTGAACAGATGACAACAACGACGGGCGAAACCAGAAATCCGACGGAGCACCTGCGCCGCCGAGGAAGAGGGTCTTGGCGGAGCCAGGCGGCTTGACGGACGGCGGGAACTTGACGGACTCGACCTGGACCTCGCCGACGGCGACGGAAGGGGCGGCGCCATCGTCTGTCGGCTGCTGGTTCGGTGGGGGTCTTGGAATGTCGACGGCGGAGATGTGGGGCGGAACGCTGCGAGTACAGGGCTTTATGACCGGACGGAGAGGGATGGTAGTTGGTAGATGCAGGTCCACGTGCGTCGGTTCGGATCCCGCCATCCCCATCCACAGCGGCCGCTCCACGCTCCCACGTGTACGGCCAGATCTCGCTTCGCCAGTTGACCATCCATGTGCACCGTCGGATCAACAAATTTCCATCGGGAGAGCCAATGATCGAACGCCCTCGCTTGACTAGCTCGCGCGCGTTCGGGACGGGCGATGTTACGCTACGGCCCTGTGTTTCTATGCTTTCACCCTAATGGTGCGACCCAATGCCTGTGGGCCGTTGATCCCGACGGACCTCGGGGTGTCCACGTGATCTGACTGCTCATGTTTATCTTGGGTTGCGCGAGGACGTAAAAAGGTCAAACGGCGACTTTCGAGCGGGCTTCTCGTGTTGATAGCCATAGGAGTTTTTCTAAAGGGCTTGGATAATTTCATTTAGGTAGATAATAAATTTTCAAATCCCAAAAGGGTAAAAGATCAGTGTCCCCCAACTCAAGCATAGCTCATGATGGACTAAAGATAGAGGAAACGTTTTATACATGAATTATATAAAAATATTTAATATTATCCTTGATTTAGAATTAATGAAATGATTAACGTCAATCATTTTTATATATTTTAGATACTACATTGGATATGTAACAAAAATTCATGGACTATATTGAATAAGTATCGAAAGTTAGGAGATCGCATCGAACAAATTAAAAATTCAAAAATCACATTTAATATTAAGCTAAAATTTAAGGATCACATAGAAAAAAATTAAAATTTCAAGGACTACATCCCATTTATGTCATTATCCCTATTATTTTATGGCGGATTGAATTAGGCAACAACCTATTCATATGTATTAAGAGATTTAACAAAGGAAGAGAACTTATTTTTGAACTTTCGATATAATTTTGCACTTTAATTTTGGTGACCGGACGATCCTTACATTTTATGGAAATAACTAGAGATATTCTCGAATTGTCATGGTAATAAAGAGAGGAGTAGGGACATTGATAATCTTTAGATTTTTGTTCATTTAACTTTTTAATTTCTACTCAATGTGATCCTTCCGCTAAAATTTGATGAAATTATGCTTACATAATTGTTAAAGTTCTTTACTTATCATTTTCTTTTATTCAATTCCATCCTCGAACTCTATTTGTTTATTCAATTCCCTTTCTTCAATTATTGATTCATTTAGCAACCTTTTGAGCCTGATGAAGCTCGTCCGGTATTTTTCATGTTAAACCTCGATGACCCTCCTAATCTAAGGACTTAATACTTTCGGCACAACCCGTTGACAGGACATACGCTGCACTTTCGTTTTCGCCACGGAGAAGAAACTTCAATGCGAAACGCGTAAAGGAGGATAACAGAAGAGACGAAGGGAGATGGGGTTAGGTGGTGCGCGCGTGATGGGGGAAGAGGTGAGGGTAGGTCGAAACGTGGATGCAGAACCCCCATGGCCTTCACCGGTCGCTCTTCTCCGCCTGTCTATCATCCATCATAATTCTCTTCGTAAATTCACTGTTCCGCCTATTCTTTATGGATGACCAAATGCCCCAACAAAACACTTCTACCATTCAAACGAATTAAAAAAGAAAAAGGAAAGAATCAATCTTATTAGTGGCATCACAATACCCACTCATTAATATTAGAACTTCGCGACCCGTGTCGGTCACAATTAAAAAAAAAAAAAAGCTAAAGAAAGAAAAGAGGAAGAAGAAAAAATAAAATAAATAAATAAAAATCGCCCACATTAGTGTCGACCATGACAAAGTAGTGGATTCCGGCCAAAATTGGCCGGATGGATTTGATTAACAAAATATGAAAATGTTTAGAATTGCATTAGCAAAATTGAAAAAAAATTATTATTGAATTGGTAAAAGTGTAATATGTACGAATACCAATTTATTCCTAAAAATCATTTCACAATTTGTTAATGCAATCTTTACTCTTTAGGGCAAATTTTGGTTGGAAATCGCTAAGGTGACAATCTAGTCAGCGTTGACCGATCCGGAGATGGTCAAGATTGTATGAATACTTTTTCTATTTTTGTCAATTTAGTCTATCTGATCAATTTTGACGTAGATAATTTTTAATAATATTTTATTTTTTCATTTTTTTTAATTAATTTTTCTTATATTTTCCTTTTTCTTTTTTCTTTCTATTTTTTTTTCCCCTTACTTCCTTCTCCTCTAGTTGGTCGCCATTGGTGACTAGCCAAAGGCGAGGGTTGGCAAGGCTTGCCCTCATTGGCCACTGATGAGGCGCAGATGCGTAAACCCTCACCTTTGGCCAATCGCTGTTGGTGATGGCGACCGACTGAAGGAGAAGGAAGTAGGAAAAAGAGAAAGAAAAAAAAAAGGAAAAAAAAAGGAAAAAAATTAAAAATTAATTAAAAATTTGGAGAAAAATATTATTACAAAATTGTCCATGTCAACATTTGCCGGATGGCTTGTGCCAATTGGAGTCCACGTTAGTATGGGCTGACTAAATTTTATCGGATGGATTAAATTGATATAAATACAAAAGACTTTGGACTAAATTGGCTAGAAAAAAATGTTTATGATTGAATTTGCACAATTGCAATATATTTATAACTCTTTTTTTGTTGTTGTTGTAATTTTTCCCTTTCATTGATGCTATTTGGTACTGTATAGTCATTATTTGACTTATAATAAGCCGTTTCTATTGAAGACTTTTTGGGAAAATTTGATGTTAGGAATTTTAGAGACATAATTTGTTAAACTATATTTCTTTGAACCCATGATACTAAGCTTGTCAATCAGGTGGGCTGGGTAGAGGTTGGTTGGTTTTGGATATGGATTTGTGACCCATTTTGATAGCTGTATATATTACATACTGACAAACCCAACCAATCTGCATATTCATTTTTCTTTCTCTTGGCCATTCAATTAGTATAAGTAGGCATTGACTACATGCATGTGTTAGGTCTTGAGGTTTCTCGTGAGCAAAGGACCGTACTTGATTGAAGAAGACCGTGCAAAGCCGTCTAGGATTTCCAAAACATTCTCAGAGACAGGATGACACGATAAATGTGTAGGGTTCTAGAGCATTCTCAGCATAAATGCCGGAAGTTGGTAAATAGGGAGATGTGATCTTATCCAATAGATTGAATGTCAATTAACAGTTGTAATGGAGGGAGTTCTTGTATAAATAATAGATCTCTTCCCGGATTTTATATCCATCCAAACATTTTAGCAATACAAAGCATTCTCTCTCATAGATTTTCTCTCTAAAACTTTCTCACTCTGATCTAGATGAGAATGATATAACTAATTAAATGAAGACTTTAAGAAAGTGTTCCAATTAGTCTTTCACCTGTGCTATTTGGTAATGTATGGTTGCTATTTGACTCATAATAGGCATTGTTTTTATTGAAGACTTTTTGGGAAAATTTGATGTCGTGGGTTTTAGAGACATAATTTGTTAAACTATATTTCTTTGGTTCCATGATACTAGGCTTGTCAAATAGATAGTCCAGGTCAGTTTGGGTTTGGATATGGATTTGTGACCTATTTTGATAGCCCTATATAATACATGCCAACAAACCCAACCGGTCCTACATTTATTTTTCTTTCTCTTGGCCACTTAACCAGTATGAGTAGGCACCAACTACATGCATGGTTGAGACACAGAACTTAATTTTTCTCAGCTACTGGTCCTAGGATCACGACCAATATTATGTTAAACTGCACATATGAATCCCTAGAAAAAAAAAGGCATTTGGAATGGATGGAAAAAGCTATTTATAAAAACTACCTTATCTACTCCTTGATGTCAAGATTTTTCACACTTATAAAGACTATAATCCACGTTCTCCAACCTATTGCAACTCGCCATATGAATATGAGATATTGATATTAGTCGCTTTTTGGTTGCCCTTGGTCTTCATCTTCATTATTTCCAAATGTAAATCGTGTATTGCATTTCATATTTCCGCAAGTAGTATTATAAAGTTAAGTTTAGAGATATTTTGGTCATTATCTTAAACTCAAAAGGGCATAATAGTCAATATCTAAAATCCATGAGGGTATTTTAGTCATTTTGAAAACCTGGGGATATGTGAGTAATTTCCATGAAATTGGCCCAAAGGTGGTGGTCTGGACAAACCACGGCCAGTTCATGGCCTTGCCAGGCTAGGCCGCCCAGTCGCGGCAAGCCCTTGACCATGTCTGACCATCTATTTCTCATTCGCGTTAAGATAAGAGCGTGTGCCTTATTTGGGCACTGTTAGATAATTATATCTCGCATCGGCAACGATAGGAAAGCAACGTCTCTTCGATGTAAACAAGCAAACTGATGTTCGGCCAATAACTAATTTTGGGTAGCCACATCAATATATATATATAGACGAAGGCATATAGGCATGTGTGAGAAGGTAGTCCTAAATTCTAACAGCCCAAATCCAACCATCGAACTATCGAAAACTGTATGTACTTGGATTAAAAGATATCCTTCTGATGATGTTCCAATTTGTCAGGAATTGAAGGCAAGCAAGAAACGAATGTTGAAGAAAAGAAGAGCAAGTGGAAGATTTTCTTGTATTCGATATATTGAAATGTACATGACTTCTCTGTTTATAATACAGAGTGTATACACAAAGAAAGGAAATGTAATATTCTACAAATCAATCTAATTTCTAATTGATTTTCTACAATCAGAATATGTATCAATCAAACATTCGATATATTACAAGAATATTTGCATATCTTCCAACACTCCCCTCAAGCTGGTGGCTTGTAGATGTCCAAGACGCCTAGCTTGCTCGGTAGATATGCATGTTGTTTTTGACATAGGGCTTTGGTAAATACATCTGCAGGTTGATCAGTAGTTCCAATCCCTCTTGTCTCGACTGTCCCTTCTTGAATCTTCTCTCGAGTGAAATGACAATCCACTTCTATGTGCTTGGTCCTTTCGTGCATTACAGGATTTGCTGCAAGTTTCAGGGCTGATTCATTATCACGAATAATCTCGTCGGCCCCTTTAGCTGTATTCCAAGATCACCAAGTAAACCTTGTATCCACACAATTTCACACGTGGTCTTTGCCATAGCCCGATATTCTGCTTCAACTGAGGATAGAGAAACCGTCGATTGCTTCTTGGTTTTCCATGAAAGAAGAGAATCTCCCAGCTTAATGCAAAACCCAGTTATAGATCTTCGACTCATAGGACATGTCGCATAGTCTGCATCACAATATGCTGTCATTTCCATGTTGCATCTTCTAGATAGAAGTATCCCGAGTCCTGGACATCCCTTCAAATACTTCACCACTTTTAGAGCGGCATTCATATGAGATTCCTTTGGTTTGTGCATAAATTGACTAAGATTTTGCACTGCATATGATATATCCGGCCTGGTCATAGTCGAGATAAATAAGTTTTCCAACGAGCTTTTGATAACTTGTCGGATCCTCGTAATATGGGATCATCCTGAGAACTTCCTTCAGTGTGATCCGCTGTAGTTTACCTGATATTCTGCTCAATTGGGATGACAGATGGCCTGCATCCTGATAAACCAGCCTCTGATATAATTTCCAACACAAACTTCCTCTGACTGAGTGAAATTCGTTGATGAGATCGAGCAATCTCAATCCCAAGGAAATATTTTGGCGCTCCCAGATCTTTTATATGAAATGTAGTGTGCAAATATTTCTTCAGGCTCTTTATTGCAACTTCATCATTTCCCATTATAAGAATATCATCTACATATATCATCAAGTAAATAGATGACATACCTCTGGTCCACGTGAACAAAGCATAATCATACTTGGATTGTTTGAAGTTTGCATTGGTGAGAGCATTAGCAAATTTAGCATACCATTGTCTGGAAGCTTGTTTCAGCCCATAAAGGGATTTGCGGAGACGACATACTCTATTCTCCCCCTGTCTCCGTAATCCCTGAGGAATATCCATGTAAATTTCTTCATCTAGATCACCATGAAGAAAAGCGTTATGAACGTCCATTTGGTGCAATGGCCAATCATGAATGGCTGCAACTGACAAGAATGAGCGGACGGTGACATCTTTAGCAACAGGGGAGAAGGTTTCGTGATAGTCGAAACCTTCTCGTTGCGTATATCCTTTCACCACTAATCGAGCTTTGTATCGTTCGATTGATCCATCAGCTCTATACTTAACTTTATAGACCCATTTACACCCTATGGACTTCCTGTTTGTTGGCAAAGGAACTATCTCCCAAGTGTGATTATCAGTTAAGGCCTGTAATTCTGCTTCCATAGCCTTTTGCCAACGTGGGTCATTGCATGCCTCATCATAATTAGAAGGTTCTTTCTCATCTGATATACGACTAATGCAACATCTATGCTCCGACGAAAGTTTGTCAAAGGAGACATAAGAAGATATTGGATAGTGAATACCTGGTCCGTTAAGTAAGGCACAGACATAGTCCTTTGTCCAAGTGGGCGGTTTCGTAGCTCGCCCCGAACGTCGTGGGTGATCCATTGGTGGTGGAGGTGGAGAAAGTTCCACAGCTGTGGGATTGCCAATCATCTTCAACGTTCATTGGAATAACAGGGTCATTGGCCAATGTGGCTGGCGTTGTTGAGTGATCAATGGAAGAAGATGGAGTATCTTGGCCTGGTGATACTGCAACAAAATATTCAGGGAATATATTCTCCTCAATGGAGGAGCGATGAGGACTGGTGGAGACATCCAAATCCTTTGGAGATTCACGAAATGGGAAGATAGTTTCGTGAAAAATGATATCCCTGTTTACAAAAAAATCTCCTGTAGATGGATCTAGAACATAATAACCCTTCTGGAGGGTAGGATAACCCATGAAAATACACCTCCCCGGCACGTGGACTCATTTTGTCTCGAGGCCCCACAGTTGCAGTATAGCAAAGACAACCGAAAACTCGTAGATGATTTATTGCTGGTTTTTTATTATAAAGTAATTCGAAGGGTGATTTACCAGCTAATATCCAAGTAGGCATACGGTTGATGAGATAGGCTGCGTGAGGACACAATCTCCCAATATATTGCTGGAATAGATCCTTGAAACTTCAAAGCTCGGGCAACCTCCAGCAAATGACGATGTTTGCGTTCTACCACTCCATTCTGTTGTGGAGTATAAATACAGGAGCTTTCATGTAAAATGCCATGAAGTGAGAAAAGGGATCCGCAATCGTGACTAAAAAATTCCTTCCCATTGTCAGTTCGTATTCGCTGGATTGACTTCCCAAACTGATTTTTAGTCAGAGTGATGAACGTTTTCAATTGAGATGGAACCTGTGCCTTTGATTGCATCAAGAACACCCATGTGGCCCGGGAGTGATCATCCACAATTGTTAGAAAATATCGGGAACTATCGCGATGTGGTGTGTGATATGGTCCCCAGACATCCACATGAATTAAAGAAAAGATAGTGGTGGAACGCGTGGTATGTAAAGGGAAAGATTTGCGAGACTGTTTTGCAAGTGGACAAATAGGACATTTAGAATAAGGAAAGAAAATACTATGTCCCATTCTTGAATGTAAAAGAAAGTCTTTATCATTGGCAATGGCGTTACACAATGACAGTTTATTGAAAGGAATTGAATTCAAATCTAGATGACTTGGAATAATATTCCAGAAATATAAACCTTCAAAAAGACTACCCAAGCCCATCAGTTTCCCAGTCGAAAGGGCCTGAAAAAAACATGTGTCAGCATTGAAGAGAATTTGATAGGAATTTTCCTTGCAGACTTTGGATACGGAAATGAGATTGAATTGAAATTGTGGAACATAAAGGACATTTTTCAGGATGATTTGAGGACTAAGTTGAACGGTTCCTGTCAATGTGACATGAGTAATATTTCCATTTGGAAGCTGCACGTAAAATAGGTGTGGCCAATTGCCTATGCATTTTTGAGAAAAATTAATGTCACAAATGATATGATCACTAGCTCCCGAGTCAACTATCCATGCCCTTTTGAAATTGAATTAATTAGGCAATGGGATATACCTGAAAAACTTGCTCCCTTATTTCCAATATCTGTTTTTACTGTAATGCCCGCATCAATTGCTGATATTGCCCATAAGTAATTGGCCGGTCGGTGCTTGATCCAAAGAGGTCCGATTACGATAAGCTGCAGAATATTCTTTTTTTTGCCTTTTTCTCCTGGCTTTCCATGTAATTTCCAGCAATTATCTATGGTATGATGTTGACGTTTGCAATGCTCACAGTATAATTTACCTCGCCCCCTTGAATTGTGACCAAAATTCCTAATTGATGCGGAATAAATCTGGCCGTTGGATGATTTGATTGTGGAATAATCTCCACCGTCCGATGCAGCGTATGGATCAACTCCTTGCGGACCGTCAGATCTCCGCGTGAAAGCAAGACCGTCAGATCTCCGCGGGTAATCGAGACCGTCAGATCTCCGCGTGAAATCGAGACCGTTGGATCTTCGCGAGAAATCCGAGCCGTCAGATCGCCGGATTGCATCCCCGCCGTTGGTTCCTTCCCTTTTAAAGAGTCTTTCTTCATTTGCGAACCCTAGCCCCTCACGAATTTCTCTCTCGCGGGCTAGGGTTCTTGCCCCCGATTCTCGTTCGCGGCGTTCTCCGCGAAGGGCGAGGGCAACGGACTCGCTCCCTCGTGTCGTCTCCGGTGCTGTGAGCCGTTGGCTCTCTTCTTGGACGACCAACTGGAAAATCTGGCCGAGAGGCGGCACGGGGTCCATCGCCGGGATCTCGCGAACGAAAGGTTAGATATGTTTCGTTCAATATCAAAAGAAATCGAGTGGATTTCTCCCTCTCCTTCATGGATCTATACTTTGCCCGAGGGTTTCGGGGTTCCCTCAAGTTTCTCTTACGTAGCCTCGAGCTCGTTCCGAGCGATGACAGGTTTATTGTATATTGCTTTGTGACGGATAAATTCCCTTGCTTGAGATCCGTGAGTTCTTGCATGAGACAAAAATTTTTTGCTCTATCAAGCTTCCCATACATTTCTTTTATGTTGTCCCACATGGTTTTTGAATCTTCCGTCGGTGGGAGGCTTGCCGCAACGTCCGGTGAGACGCAGTTGCCGATCCATGTGCGGATCAGGTGATTGCACTTTCGCCAGTGCCTTGCCAGCCTCTCATCCGACGGAATGGGTATCGTTCCGTCAAGAAAACCGTCTTTATCTTTGGTCACCAAGGCTCGCCGGAAGTCGGCCGACCATTTGTTGTATTTTTCTGGCCCGGTCGGTTGTAGGCGATCGCCGCAACTCGGGACCGTCGGCGCTTGATACATGCAAGGGATCGCCCTCTGGTCGGCCGATGAGGGCCGCAATTGGGAACGGTATGAATCCGGGTGATAGGTTCGGGTAGGGATTCGTCCCTGTACCCGACCCATTGAATCCAGTCCCAAGACCCGCATTGAAAATTCCCGGATTAGGGTTTGTTCCTGAACCCGCTTCTCCAGACCCGTTTGTTCGTTCTGCCTCGGCGGCTGAGTTTGCCCTGCTTGCGGCTGGTAGACTCCCGTCAGGTTGAATGTTGCTTTGGTAACTCGTTACCCCCGGCAATGATGGATTCGGGCCTTGCCCGACGTACCATGGATAAGGTACCCATTGGTAAGGATGGCTCGGAATGGGTTGCCCCATATTCGCCTGAGCCGGTAATATCTGCCATTGAGTCTGGATTGGTTGTTGGGTTGTGGAAATTGTAGGTATTGCAGGGACGTTGTGACCTTGATTCTCTTCTGTTGGCGTGACTTCGCCTGTGGGAGGAGGGGCAGATGTTCCAGAGAGCAAATTCTCTGGATTCATGGTAAGATTTTGTTTCTTCTTCCTTCAGAATTTGATTCTTTCGTTAATCAAGACTTTGATCTGTCTTGCAGCTTCGAAAGCAATCAATTGCGGAAGATGGAGCTTCAAGCCTGGCGCTCTGATACCATGTCAGGAATTGAAGGCAAGCAAGAAACGAATGTTGAAGAAAAGAAGAGCAAGTGGAAGATTTTCTTGTATTCGATATATTGAAATGTACATGACTTCTCTATTTATAATACAGAGTGTATACACAAAGAAAGGAAATGTAATATTCTACAAATCAATCTAATTTCTAATTGATTTTCTACAATAAGAATATGTATCAATCAAACATTCGATATATTACAAGAATATTTGCATATCTTCCAACACAATTGCCAAATCTCATGGTGTCATCGTCCAATATAATGATTAGCATCTTTCTATTTAAAGGAATCCGTACTTAAGAATCCTTCTGTTCAAGCACGACACATCAACTATATAAGAGCAATTAAAATTTCTGTCTTGTGTTCTAGTCTGATTAGAGAATCTAATTAAGTCCTCCTACTTCAGCTCTTCGAGTCGCAATTTTTTCCATGGCTCCAACACAAGTGATGACTTTACGCGCGGACGTCTATTCATCAGCAGACGAGACCCCTACGGGGCTGCCAGATGATCGAGAAAACATGCAAAGAGGCGAGCTTTTCAGCAAGTTCACTATGGTTTTTTTCTTGATGCTCGAGTGGGAAAATGTCCGACGTTGCGCTGAGGCGATCGTGCCGTTAAAGCGAAGATTGTTCTGCGAAGGTCGTCTTTTTGAAGATTCCGAGATGGGTTCTCCTGTTGAGATGGATACGAGCTATGTCGACGGTGTCTTGCTGGAACTAACCATGTACATTCGAGGGGCGCTGGAGGACGACGGCTGTTCTCACCTCTGGAAAATGCCAATTTTTGTGAGCTGCAAGCTCGTTCTGGTGCAGAGAGAGCAATTGGAATCGGACACGTGGACACTTGGACCCCAGACCCCAAGCAAGTTCCAGCTGCGAGAGCCGCCATCGATGCTCTCCATAAGGCGCTCGGCGATTGTACGACCATTGAGGGGATTTGGTAGATTTGAATTCAATTTATACGCTAATATTAACGGCAAGATTGTACGACCATTGAGGGGATTTGATGGTCCATCTGATCATGCCGATGAAGGTGATGTTATGATATTTGAGGTCATAAACACTTCAGTGGGTCGATGGTTTGAATAATGTATATGGAGGCTTTTGGTTAAGTATGGATGTAGGGACGATTGTTGGCCTGACCTTCTTCTTAGTATTTGGAAGATGGAGGTAAAAGAAAGATGTATAAGGATGTTATTTAAACTTGTTAAATTTCTATTACTAAATGATGTTATTGCTTTATTATGCTTCCGGGTGTTCAAAAGAATAATAAACAAGTTAAGGAAAGATCTTGTGTTCCTTGTGATGTTTTGGGTTGCCACACAAGCGGCATCGACCCGACCAGCAAGGAACAAGACTTGACCGTTGGTGACTTGAATGCAAAACTTGGGTACTTGGGTATGATTGTGAGGACTTGGGCACGGATGCTAGGTTCTTGAGACCAGCCTCTGTAGGCTTGGGCCTGGCCACTGGTGACATGAGTATGGGAGTCAGATTCTCAGGTATGGCTATTAATGACCTGGGCACATGTATTGAGGTTTCGAGGACGTAGGCCCAACGTTAATCGACTGGGGCTCGATCTTTGTGGACTTGAGCTTGTCCTCTATAGAATTTAACTTGGCCTTTATCGACTAGGGCCTAAGTGTTGGTGATTTGGGCACAAGAATCAAGTACCAGGCCATGGGCGCTAGGGATTGGAGTATGAGCACCCAGGTGCTGCCTTGGGCACAAGCACTAGAATCTTGGGCATGGCCTTTAAGGTCTAAGCCCTGAGCATCAGAGTTTGTTACGTGGCCTTCAACCTAGGAACAACCATTGAGTCTCGGACATGGCCATTAGGATCTGGCATAGGCATCAATGTCTCGAGCTTGACCTTTATTGACCAACGGTACTCGCACACGACTAATGAGGACCTTAGGCATGGGCACTGGGATCTTGGGCCTAGCCTTGAGGGACCTTGGCCCAACCTTGTGGAGTCGGGCCTGACCATTGATGAACTGGTGTCGGCCTTGATGGACCCAAGCCACCAATTAGGTACCTCGGGCATGGTTGCCTATTACCTAAGCATAGACATCGGGATTGCGGGCATGGCCATTGGGATTTGAGGCCTAGGTGCTCAGGACTTGAGAATGGCCGTCACGGTCCCTACCCAATCACCAAGGTCTTTGGTCCAAGCATCAATGCCTCGTCGTATTTCGGAAAATGAATTCTAACTTTTAAAAAATAAAATATATATATTTTTAATTTAAGTGTAATTTTTCCGTTGACTGGAAAAAGTTTTTCTATTGACTTAATTTCTTAAATAATTGAAACGTCGGAAAATGAGTAAAACATTTTCTGACAATATATTTTTCGTGATAAATAGATCCTAAATTCAAATAGATATTGGTGTCTTGCACGCTAAATATAGATAGACTCAAGAGTGTATACTTACATTTTTTCTACTAAGCCCGTCCGTAGAATATGTTATTTAACTTATATAAACTTTATTTTTATCACAAAAAGCCCACTTTCGATATATGGATAAATCTTGGGCACATCAATATCTTGCTAACCTCACAGATAGGATTCTACCAATAAAAAAAAAGGTTAATACCATGAAATGTACCAAACCGGTACATCTATGATAGTTTCCATTAATTTTTACTATCAAATTGCTGAGTTAAATGATACGTGGTAATTGATGGGTGTACTTTTTAGGGTTTTACCCTTCATTGGTCATAGGCTATGAAGTACCGACACTCTCTAAGAGCCTTCGTGTCGTGTCGGACACTTCGACGCGTGTCCGACATTCTTCTACACTCTCGGACACTTTCCGACACTCGGTCAATACGTGTCGAAAAATCCGACACCTGGTCAACTTTCTCGACACTCTTCGACACTCGAGTTGGAATTTTGACATACGAATTTCCAACGCGTGATTCGAATATCGAGATCAAAAATATATATATATATATATATGTGAAAAAAAACACAATAATAAAAATAATAAATGGAGAAAGAAGAAAAACCTAGTATTCTCTTCTCTTCTGACTCCTACTTCTTGTAATACACAATTCACACCTTAAGTTTTTTTTTCTCCTCTTCCAACATATCTAACATGCGAGTCTAGAATATGGATCACTTGTTTTTTCTCCAAATTTTATGAATTATTGAAATAAAGTTGAATTTGTCAAATTGAAACAATGAATGATATTAATCAATGGCGGATTAATGTTTTTAGTGTATATTCATTCTAGGCCTTTTTAATTATTTATTTATTTATGAATTTTTTCAAATTAATTTGATTGAAATAATCATAAAAATGATAATTTATTATGCATATATAAAAATATATATTTAATATACAACGTGTTCCAACGTGTTGGAATACTCTATTTTTTTAGAAACGACGTACCCGCGTGTCGTGTCGTTTCACGTGTCTTGTGTCAGTGTCGGTGCTACTTAGGTCATAGGTATATCGGTTTGTGATTTTTTGCGGTATCAATCCAATTTAACGAAAATCAATAAATGGTAAATTTGTCATAAATATATAAGTCTGAGGTTTTTTGTGGTTAAAAAATTAATTTGAGGTAATTTTTTCACAAATATATTAATTTGAGATTTTTAGTGGTAAAAATATTAGTATGAGGATAAATTTGCCACAAATATATTAGTTTAGAGTTTTCGTGGTATTAAATTCTAAAAAAAAAAAAACTCATAGACCATATGTAAGTCTAAATTTGAGTAGTTGCCTGATCATGTAATTATTTGGCATTCGATAATGTATGGAATCGAATAAGTAATCCACACACATATTTCTTGTTCTTTACTACTAAGCCCATCTCATAAGGCTTTATATTACCTATAAATTCTCAATTCAAATGATACACACAAGTTGATTGCTATTGAGCTCGTGCCCTAATATATACTCATTGAAGAATTTCCTAGGATGCCACCATGTCAATGATTCAGTAGTTGTCAGCCGTCCTATGTAACACATCGCCACGTTAGTGATTTTTTGTAAAAAATGACCAAAAGGATTATTTTGAAATTTGGCATAAAGGTTTAAACTAAATTGATAAAATTTAAAAGTTAAGAATTGAATTGACATCTATATGATAGATCTAGAATTGATTAGATAATTTTCTCAAAAATTTCTGCCAACTCCTAGATATTCATTGAAAATCCTTCTTTTTTTGTTTATGTGATATCAACGTATATGAGATTGATTTTTTCTCCGCTCAACGCGTGAACATGATCAGTTGGTTGTAAGCAGCCAATTTGTAGGCCGCGTTTGTGTTAGGGAGATTAGGGCATAGTTGAGTAAGTCTCTAGTAATTTCATGGTAATGACCCTTCAAGCAAACAACAAAAAGGCAAGATAAGAATATCGTCATGTGAACGTCTGAATTATTTAAGAAATTTCATCAATAAAAATTTGGTTTAACCAATATTTTTATGCATGCAGTTCTGGTAAGTACTAGTCTGTTTGGTTATAATCTAATATATTCTGATTTTACTTTCTTTGAAGTGCAAAATAAATCTTTCATTTGAAAACAACGTTTGGATGACCATAGGTTCAGAAACAAAAACCAACTCAGCCTGATGATAATTACTATTGTATTTCATAATCAAACTGCCCATTTAAATTATATTTTTTTATTGGGAAAAGAAACTTGGTGCCAGATGAATATAATGTATAATCTATTTACATTTTTCATTTCGAATTTAATAATTAAAATCTGCTTGGATTTTGTCATCAATATGCCATTGTCCTGTAATTAAAAAATAAGTAACAAATCAATGTGCTGCTTTTAAATTTTTTTCGTCTTTGCTAGTTTGAACTTCTAAACCCTTTACCAAAAAAAAAAAAAAAAAAAACTTCTAAATAGTTGATTTTACCAAAAAAAAAAAAAAACTTCTAACTAGTTGATTTTATATCAGCTGCGTTGAAAGATATGCTTAGTGCAATTAAAAAAAAAACAAAGTTAGAATTTACTCATTTATGACATAGTTTTTTTTTTTTTTTATCGGTCTTACGCTAATCCTACTCTAACACTTACTCTCAGACTTTTGCCCTGCCTCCTTGCAGGGCGTGAGAGTCGAAACCCACTCCTGAAATGAAAGCTTCCCCACTCCAATCCCCCCCGAGAAGGTGGGGATTTGAACCCCCAACCTCCCACTTCCAAGATAGAAGGGTGGCCACTGAGGTGAACCCCAGTGGTTATTTATGACATAGTTTGTAATAGGGAACTTTGTAATAGGGAACTTTAAATATAGCTACAATCTGGTGTAATGAAGCATTAATTTTATGAAGAAACGTTTACATAGGTAGATAATAAATTGATCGTTTTTTCTGATTATTAGCAAATACAAAAATAAGTAAATTCAAACGGCACCTTAAATATCATTACTTTTGACTGAAAAGTAGTATGGAGCAATATGTAGAATCAAAAGTTATAGCTAACATTTACACTTTATAAATGTTGTTGATTGAAATGATCTTGAATAAGCAATTTTCCTGTAGTGTAATTAAACATCATTTTTAATTAAGAAATGTTTAAGCAAGCTAAAACAAATCAATTCATTTTATTTTTTGTATTTAAGGTGAAATCAAGAAAAAAAAATCCGAAAGATACCCTGTCACGCCCCGATCCTCGAACACGTGCCCATCCCTCACCTGGTCGATTAATGGCGACGTCCCAGGACGCATCGCCGACCCTGTTCATTTTTTTTTATGCGCAAGCGGAAGTATAAAGAAAATCCCCAGACAATAAAGCAATGAGATAGAAAAGTAGGGCAATACTTTCATATTGAAACTAATAACCAAACCTTTATGCATTGTACAAACCATAGTGCTTCACAACTATTCACAACCTTTTACTCTAGCTCTATTCACATCAAAAAGAATTCACAAAAGAAGATGAGATCTCAGTCCATCCGGATTGTACTTAAGATCCCTCTCTATGCTATATTCTTCTTCCAAAAATCCTTCTTCTTCTCAGATTCCTCCTCCTCAGCTCCTCATCGGGAATCTGAAATGTTATCCTATAACCGGAATGAGACTACATCTCAGTGAGTTCTACCCCACTAAGACTCAATTAGGGAGTCAATACACTACTCGGTTGTCTAAGCACAGCACGAGTCAGAGGACTTACTTTAGCCTTATATCCAACCTGCAAATTAAGGTTATATATAACGTTTCATAAATCACAGCAAACAATCAATCAAATCACTGTCAATCGAACTAGTTGATTACATGTCAGACGGACTATTCTAGGTCATTGACTCCACACCACAAAACCTCCCATAGTGCACTCGGTCATAGAGCCATATCAGTGCTCTCAGGCGTCAAGTTCGCCAAGGTGATTAATCCACTAGACAATTGCGTGCGTTCTTTAAGGCGCCGTTTTCGCTAGTGATATTCCACATCACCAAACCACACATGCCTATAACCATGTACTCACTAGACAACTGTGTGCGTTCTTTAAGGCGTCGTTTTCGCCAGTGATATCCCACCTCACCGAACCGCACATGCCTATAATAATGTGTTCAATAGACAAGTGCATGTGTTCTTTAAGACGCCGTTTTCGTCAGTGATGTCCTTAATCACCGAACCATGCATGCCTATAACAATATGAGTACTAGACCGATACGTGCGTTCTTTAAGGCGTCGTTTTCGCCAGTGACATCCTTAGTCACCGAACCACGTAGGCTACACCGTGCCCGATCACCCAACCCCAAGGTACTTCGATTCATTCTCACCATTCCACATATTTTACAACTCAACAACGCATAAGAATGCTAAATAAACAAACTTGGCCAATTTCCAATCAATAATTCAATCTCAATCAATTTCAAACAATTTAGGGTAAATCCCTAAAATATCACAATTTAATTAATTTCAAGCAACGTAGAGCTCAATTAAATAAACGGACTGCGCCATGACAATCAGCACGAAATTTCAGTCGCCGGCCATCTCAGCCTTAATTTCCGAAAAATAATTAATTTCGAAAACTAAATAATAATTATTAGAAATTCAATTTAGTTCAAAATAAAGCCCGATTAAATAAACAGACTTCACCACTATCATCGCATAATATTCCTAGGTCTCTACCATTACAGTTGAATTTTCGGAAAATAAATAATTAAATAATTAATTTCAAGAATTAAATATATAATTACAATAAATTCAATTCAAGACAATATAAAAGTTCAATTAAATAAACGCCACACCACGATCATCAGCATAATATTCCTGGTCATTCCATCCAAGTTGAATTTTCGGAAAATAAATAATTATTTAATTTAATTTCTAAAAATAATATTTAAATACCAAAAATTTCACTTAAGTTCGAAATATCAAATCAGCTCGATTAAGGGTCGGAAAATTTCCGCGCTACCCTCAATAAATAGTAGACCATGTCTACTTGTTAAATATGCATTCAATTTGACTAATTTACATAAAAAACAACTAATAAACCCTAATCAAAACACCTAAGCTTAATTAAATAAACTTAACAACCAATTAAACATAATTAATCCACTAAGCAAGCATTAGTGTGGTTACCCACTAGAATCGTGCGCAACCGGTACCAAATCGATGGGCTCGGCGCGAGGAACAATAAACCCCAAAGTGGGCCTCGGGTCCGGGGCCCGGAAACGGCCCAAAGCGGCCTTGGAAGTGGCTGGAAACCCATTCGTGGGTTTGCTGTGGTGGCTGGCCGGAGGAGTTCCGGCGGCCAAGAGGGCAAGGGGAGGGTCGGTGGAGGTGAGGGGGGTGCCGGGGGAGGTAGGGCGGCGGTTGGGCGGCGTGCGGCGGCGGTTGGAGGCGTGCGGCGAGCTGGGCGGAGGCGGAGGCCGAGCGCGCGGGAGAGGGGCAGACGGCCGGGCGCGCGGGCGGACGCGCGGGCGGCGGCGCGGTGCGTGGGCGGCGACGCGGTGCGGGCGGCGACGGTGGCTAGCGTCGGCAAGTTGCAGCCGTGCGACTCCTTTTTCTGGTTTTGCTTCACTTCCACGAAGAAGAAGAAGAAGAAAAGGGGAGGGGGCTTTTGTCACGTGGGGTGAGGGGGAAAGAGGGAGGAGAGAGAAGAAAGAGATAAGAAGGAGGAGCTTTTTGATTAGTCAAAGAGGAAAAGAAGGGAGAGAGGGAGGAAACCAATTTCAATTTTTGCAAGGGAAGTCTCAGTGGGGTGGGGGTGTGCGCACGGATGGGGGAGAGGAGAGGAGAGAGGGAAAGGAAGAGAGAAAAAAAAAAAGAAAAAGAGAAAAGGGAGAGAGAGAGAAAAAAAGAAATTAACAAATCAATTAATTCTTGTTTTTCTTTTCTTTTCTCTTTCCCTTTATATTTCCTTTTGGTCTTCGATTTTTCCTTTCGACAATTTCTTTTTCGAAATTTCAGACTCGTCAATAAATTGACGGACGATGAGACAATGTCCTAAAAATAGGAATTATGACGCGCATAAAATTCGATTTCCGAAATCAAGTTCAATTTCGTGGTTAAAATCAATCAGACGCGATTTTAGTATAATCCAACAAATTAAATAGCTTTTAGGGATTTTATCGCGGATATATCCCTTAACGGCTTCACTCAATAAATTAGTTAACTCGTGAGTGATCAGCTTAGAAAAAAAGGATTGTAGATACGTTGACGAAAAGCCCATTTCATTTTGTCGAAACGGGTCGAATTTTCGGGATGTCACATACCCCACTTACAAAACAATCAGAGTCACCAAAAAAAAAAAATTGAAAAAAATGCACCCATGCGGCCATATAAGAAATTTCTCTATGGTAGGAGGATGAAAAAAAGACTTTTTATTTAACCAACAGGGTCCTCGACCTGATTCGAAATGCAGGATATGATTGTACAAGTCCTCGAACTCCTAGTACTATTAGGATAGTAATCCATTAAGAAGTCGAAAAAGGAAAGTAGTTGGAAGCAATCAAAATGAGATCATCAACTCTTAGATTTCCTTTTTTAATAAAAAAAAAAGAATTATTGAGAATCCTACTTGTTCTCAGATAAAAGCAAATAATATAAGTTTGTGCACATAAGACTCAAGTCCAAGTCCATTCTCGTAGTACCCCTCCAAAATCCCAACACAACCCAAATATTGGAACTCCTCTTGAGTCCCTAACCCTTCCATCATCAAGAACCAAGAAAATCTTTGAAGTTTCCACCCCATTCATCGATGGCCACAAATATTCGCATCCATGCCCAGATATGTCGTCGGAGGGCAAATGGGGATGCATTACCTAAAGAGCACGAGCTCATCCAAAGCAGCGACACTATTGATGAGTTCACCTACATTTGTCATGTCACTCTTGATTGATTCAACTTTCGAATCAACCTCGAACGTCAGATGAAACAAAGATTGCTCCGCCATCATTATCACATCATCTTTGGTGACGGCGAAATAATGTTACCATGGAATGGCGCACCCCGAACCTTCTCGTGCTAAGAATGGCCGTGGAAGCCGAGAGACTGCGAAGTGCAGAGGACCAAGCTCTACTTGCACTTGAGGAAGATACCGGTCCGTACGGTCTTGGAGGTTTCTGTCCATCTATTAGAGCAAAGGGAGATGCAGGCGGTCCCTAGGGAATCGATGGAAGTTTCCAATGCCTTTGAAGCAATCCCGACGAGTTGAGTAGCCATTGACGCGCTTGAGAAAGCAAAGCTCCACGAGGTTTTGGATTATGGCAATGGATGGGCGCGTAATTTGCAAGGAGGAGATTTCGCGTGACGAAGAAGTTGTGTGCATGCCATGCAAGCATATGTTTCACCATGAATGTGTCGTTCAATGGTTTTTTTATTTTTTTTGGTCGGTCGTTCAGTGGTTTAACGAGAGCAATTTGTGTCCACTATGCCGTTTTCAGATGCCCACGAGATCAGGAGACTTGTGATTGAATTAAACATTATATTATGTTCACCGTCAATGATTTACTTTTTCCCCGCGATGGACGACAGTTGCAGTCAATCAACGGGAATAAATAGCATTCATTTTATTGACTACGATACCAAAGCGTATGATTATTCTTTCCCTGTTCGACTTTCATATCTTAACATGATTAATTGGTCCTTGATCGTGAGCTACCAATTTATAATTAGCAATATACATTTATGTTTTTCGAAATTAGGGCAAAGTTAGCAATATGAAAATCGGACTTAGTAATCGCTATTTGAGCAAATTATTAAAATGGAGCATACGAGTTAGATCCATAAGTTTAAAACCTCTTGTTCTCAATAAAAAGGTACAGTTAGCGCTTAGACCTTATTTCTGACATTGTTTGCAATGAGGATCTTCAAAAAGACTATAATTTGGTGCAATCCGATATTACTATTCATTTTTTAGGAAACGTTTTAATAAATTAAAAGTAAGTTAATCAACTTTGCTGCAATTGATAAATAAGCTAATAAATGACATCTTTAATAGCAAAACTTACGAGCGAACGGTCTCCAGGAGCATCAAAATAGAACAACGAAATGGCATTTACGTTAAAAAAAACTCATACCAAAATTTGAAATTAACAAAACTTTTTTGTTTTAACGGTTATATTAGAATAAATTTGGTATAAAGTATGTTTCTGAGCTATTGTTGAGGATTTTTGTCAAACTCTATTCTATCCTAGAAACATATCCTACTCTCATGAGTTTAGAATGTGTCAAGGCCAGAATGAGGAAAAGTCCAGAACTGGACTCATCAAGGTTATGACATGGATCTGGAATGAGACCAATTTAAAAACTAATCAACAATAACTAGTTTTTTGACAAAGGATTTCACTTTCTATATATAAATATATTGATTGAGTCAATCACAAATTGACAAAATCAATCTTGAAGATAAGTTCTAAATGGGGAATTATAACTTATGGAAATCAAGATTTTGTTTCTATGGGCGACCATAATCATTGTCTTCAACGGCCACAAGATTACTTTGAAGCATTATGTCCAACGAGTAGATTGGAAGAAATTTCTCCAGTGATTGACTAATGGCTAGTGTAGTTTGGAGGAGTATTTAAGGGGGTTATTTAATCAAGAAGAAAAGGGACATGAATTTGAATTTCTAAAGTTTGAAACTGTTCTTAATTACTTGTCTTCGTTTGTGAGCTTTTTAAATTGTGATCAATAGAGAATACACAAAAAGAGTGTCTTTGTGAAATAATGTGATCTACCATTGAATGTTTGCACTCATAACTGTAATCTCTTATTGATCCTATAGTGGAATCTAGTCAGTAGGTTATTAGCGTAGGAGAGTGGGTGTAAACTTAATTTAAGTCGAACCATTATAAATTTCATGTGTAATCTTTTCTTCTCTTTGACTCTTTTTGATTAAGTCTATTGCACTCTTACAAGTTATCTCAGAAGTTTGGTGACTTGCATAGCAAACCCTGATGCTTATTCAAACTTCGATAGCAACTTATATTTTATTTAAACACTTATTCACTCCTCTCTAAGTGTTCATACTAGTTTTATCAATTTACACTCGACAAAACATTGTTTATTGAAGACGATGTTGAATAAGCATTTTACATTCAGTATATTAGTTTTTAATTAAGATATGTTTTTATAAGGTAAAAGCAAGTGTGTCAATTTCATTCTTGTTAAAGATGAAATCAAATCCACTTTTTATGGTTTAAGTCAGAATTGAGAAAATGTTCGCTCCTACGCTTATCATCTGGCAATTAATTTTGCTTATGTAATGGCTTTTTCACATGGTCCACATTCGAGTAATAACATTCGCTTCTTGATTTCTTATCTCCACAGATCTATCTCCTATTTAGTTTATATTCCAAAATATGAATAAAGAGACAAAAAAATTAAGCTTCTATATTTTTATTAGTTTGAATGTCCCAAAATACATAAAAAGAAGTATTGTCTTCCTCAAAAATAGAAAACTCTTCCAATGAAGAAATTTTCTTAATTTAAAACTTAGCAATACGCAAGAAACTAATTATACATCTTATTATTCAATATATTGTCGTTAATCTAAGGGATAATCTACTTCATTAAGGCATAACTCGTTTACATTATTTGGAGTTTAAAACAATAAATGAAATAATCTAATTTGTAAATTCCTTAAGCTTGACTTCAAAGTTTTTCAAAGATGTCGATGACGATAAACTTCATGAGTTCTAGTTTGTTGGGTTACAGGCTTACAGCGTTCTCCTTCAATTTAACATTTCAAAGAAAATTCAAATAAGTGACAAATTTCTATTGTTTTGTGCATTTGCTCCAAAGATACTTTGATTTAACTTGACATTATACGTACAGAGAGTGAGGTTTCAGATTAATTCTCTGTTTTCTTCCTTACACGTTATAAAGAGTGTTTCTTTTTTCCCCCTTACTTCCACATAGCTTCCCTGCATAGAGTTAGACTTTCTAACATTAAGATTCAAGGGGTGATTCAAGAAGGTGAAAGAGGAAATAGTTACAGGATGCGATATAATAAGGTGGTTCGTACTCTAATTCAAGATAATCTACTTGACATAATCTTGAATGCATCGTAGATCCCTATTTCTTAACTAGGAAAGATAATTAATTAAGTAATTTTTGTAGAATCATATAAATATACTTCGCTTATTCACTAAAACATTGCGACACCATTGTCTTCAATATCATTCAAGAAACAAGGTACTTCCTAAATCAATCTCTCTCTCTCTCTCTTCCTTCGTAAATTGTTGTCTCGTCAAATCCAGATCAATCATGGCTTGTCAAGTTACGGTATATGTGAACGTGTTTGCATCTCCGATAGAAACAGACATTTTGCCGTTCGACGACCAAGAGAACATTCAAAGCAACAACGACTATATTAAGTTCAGTCGAATGTGTTCCTTTGTGGTCGAGCGTGGCAACCATCAGCGTTATGTTGAGGATCTTTGCTCCCTGAAGCATAGGCTCTGTCGGCAAGGCTCGCATCTCATCACCGACCATGACACGGGTTGCCGTGTCTCGCTCGATCCTCTCCAGATCGAGGGCATCATCCAAACCATATCCGTGCGCGTAGGGAGGATGATGATGCAAAACTTGCACCGGGACAAGATGCCCTTTGTCGTGACTTGTGATATGATTTTGCCGAGGTACGAACAGCCGTGGCAGAGCAAGGCGGCGATGGGGACCGCGGATTTCTCGGACTTCGGAGTTGTTTCGACCATGAAAGCCACCGTTGATTTGATCGAGAAGAGGAAACGCGACAAGGGTTTCGACGATGATAACTTGAAGCTGGGGATGGGGCTCGAGCAATTTGTTAACGGGTGCAAAAGATCGAGGGAATGCTAAAAGGAGCGACTAGCAACAAAGTTAAGTTAACGTATATACGTTGGTCTACTCAGAGACGTAGACTGTACGAATGAAAATATTTTCCCCTACCTTTTCTGTTTGAAGTTTCTGAATTGAATTTGATTATATCTATTATCTTCGTATGTGATCCTTAGTCGTAGAATAGCCGTCTTAGAGTGCGAATGATAACATTTATGTTCCGAAGAACAATTTCTTTTGAGAAATAGTCATTTTCTATTTCTATTCCCCGGAATAATTTCTGAGTAAAATAAGACGTTTGGTAACTATACAAAATTTTCATTCTTGGAATAGAAATGTGTTTGGTACGATCAACAAATTTTTGTATTTTTTTGTTTTTTCTTCTTACTCACGGACGACCGAATGCTGTCGGCCGCCGACCGTCGATCGTTGCCGCCCGACCGCCGCTCGTCGCCTGTTGTTGCTGCCTGCCACCGCCTGACCATTGCCCACAGCCCATCGGCCGTTGTCGCCGCTCGACCACTGCCCACAGCCCACCGACCGTTGCCCTCTCCCGCGGTTGGCGGCCGGTGGGGGTTAGCAGTGGCTGACGGCGACAACGGTTGGGTGGCGGCGGTCGGCGGCGGGGTCGATGGTCGATGGCTGCGCGGTCGGTGGCGCAAGCGGTCGGAGGACGGCAGTGGCTGGCATCGGCAGTTGGTGGTTGGGGGCAGTGGTTAGCGGTGGAGGCGGCCAGTGGTCGGCGGTAGTTGGCGGCGGTTAGCAAGTGACAGAGCTGGCTGACGGTCGGAGGAAGGTGGTGGTCAGTGGCGACGGCATTGCCGGTCGGCGGTGGCTCTGGGTGGCCGGAGGTTGCCGCGTCAAGAGAGAGGAATAAAATAAAAATAAGAAAGAAAATTAGCTTATTTTTAGAAATTGTTCCCAGGAGCAAGAAGCTATTTTTTTTTTGTTTCTTATTTTTGTTCCAAATCTATTCCCAAGTTACTTTTCTATTCCGGGGAATAGAAAAATAAGTTGGCATTACCAAATGGATTTCTGTTCTTTTTTTGTTCCGGAGAACGAAAAAACAAAAAAATCAAAGAACATGAACGTTCGCATGCAGTGCCTTAGTTGCCCGGCTACAATTATAGAAACTGCAACTTTTAAGGGTGCAAAGCAGCAAAATGGCGTTTCACCGTCTTCAAACTGCAGTATAATATTTTCATTCATCGAAAATTTTTCTCTATAGAAAACCCAGAAGCATATGCAAATTGGACTTTTCAAATAAAATTAATAAACTGACAGATTTATGGTTTTGATTTAAATTAATTTAGATATAAAAAAAAGAAAAAGAAACGGACTTTGTTTGTATTTTAGTTATATATATATGATATACAAGTAGTTCAATGCGTTGAATAAAAAATAAATAATATTTTCAAAAATCGAAAATAAGAGTAAAAAAGGCTTGCATATCGCTATTTAATAAATGTATTCCACTGGATGAGAAAATTTAAAGCCAAAAATAATCAATAGGGTACTTTTTCAGTTTTTCTCGGGTAAAATATCAAAGACAATTCAGCAAAATTCCATAAATTAATGCAAGGGATAATTCTTCAAGTCCTAACGTATTAAGAAGGTGAAAAAGGAAAGTAGTTACATGTGCGTCTCCTAGACGAAAATTTATAAGTTTTAGTTTCTTCTTTAATTTTTCTTTTGTTTGTGTGCAAGGAAGATAGTATATAGTATGGCGGTTCATACTTTGATTCAAAATAATCTTCTTGACATTATCTTGGATCCATCATAGATCCCATACTTAACTAGGAAACTTTCGTAGAACCATATAAATATAGTTGGCTTGTTCGCCACAACATAAAACACCATCCACTTCAATACCGTCCAAGAAAATCTCTCTCTCACGTTCTAAAGTTTCGTCTCATCAAGCCCAGATCGATCATGGCTGGTCAAGTTATGTTGTACACGAACGTATTTGCATCTTCTGCAGAAGCGGATTCTGTGGCAGTCGATGATCAAGAGTACATTCAAAGCAGCGGCGACTATGTTAAGTTCACTCGGATGTGTTTCTTTGTGGTCGAGCGTGGCAACCATTGGCGTTACGTTGAGGATCTTCTCTCATTGAAGCATAGGCTCTGTCGTCATGGCTCGCATCTCTTCGCGGACCGTGACACAGGTTGCCTTGTCTCGCTCGAGCCACTCCAGATCGAGGACATCATCCAAACCATAGCCAAGCGCGTACAGAGGATGGTGATGCAAAACTCGCACCGCGAGAAGATGCCCTTTGTCGCGACCTGTGACGTGATTCTGCCGAAGTACGGACAGCCAGGGCAGAGGGAGGGGACGGTGGGGTCCGCGAATTTCTCGGACTTTGGAGTTGTTCCGACGACAACAGAAGCGGAGTTTGATCTGATCCAGAAGAGGAAACGCGATGATGGTTTTGACAATGAAAACTTGAAGCTGGAGATGCGGCTCGAGCAGTTCGTGAACGGATGCAAAAGATCTAGGGCATGCTAAAAGTAGCGACAAGCGGCAAGTCGAGTCAACCTATATAGTTCAGTTTACTCAGAGACTGCTGAGACTTAAACTGTGCCAATGTAAATAATTTGCTTTGCATTCTTTATTTGGCGGGGAACGACGAACGCCCAGCCACAAGCGACCAAATTTGTATTTATAGCCTGGCTTGTCATGTTAAACAAGCTACGAACAAAAGATAGAATGAAGTATTGATGGTGTATGTTTGCTACCAACTAGTGGAGGAAGACCTCCTAAAGATTTTTCATCTGTTCTTTTAGTGTATAATGTCAAGGCAAGTCTAGAAAAGAGTCCTGGCTTTGCTGAATCTGAATAAGCAGGCTGAGGATGGCCATTAGCTCTCTTGGTCTCTTCAGTTCTTGACTGGCAGAAGCTTAAAGATTGTCCCGATAAAACTAGCATGGAATGCCATTATAGATAGTATTTGGAAGGAGAGAAACGGGGTTGTTTGCGAGCAAACCACTCCTCATGTAAACAAGTTGCTGCTTCAATATACTCCTCGGTCAAGACTGCCTTTGAAGCTTCAAATGAGCGATGGAAGAAAAGTGGTGGATGATGTAGCCAAAAACTTATGTTAGTGATAAATGGAGAGTTGAATATTAGACTGAAATCTGATAGAGTTATGGTTTTGTTCATTACCTTAGCCAAAGATACCTTGATTTAGCTTAATTTAGAACTGGAAATGATGGAATAGATTGTTGTGTATCTACTGTTACTATGCGCGTTCAAGTAATTCAATTCGTTTAATAAATAATAAATAAAATTACAAGAAATTATAACCTATTATACATACAATTCAATATATTTCCAGTTTTAAAGTACAAGGAAATCAAACATAATATATAGAAAATGTTACATCAAAGTGAGAAAAAATAAATATACATTTAAACGTACAATACATATATCTAACATCTGTGTCATAAATTAAATCTTATTTTAGATCATCAAATCTACATTTTATTACTATCTAGAACAATAACTAAAATAATATAATTAGAAAATTCACTTAATTTTACATTTTTCCAATATGTTGATGAGACCAAGTTTATGTCGTCTTCTGTGCTACAATCTTTTCATTTGATCTCACCGGTCAACTAAATTTCAATAATCGATAAAGATTTATGATCTTTAAGAAATCCTTTAATGTAACTATTGTTAAACACAGAAGCTTTTAGTATATATTTTAATAGGTTAGTAGGTTTGCTTTTGATAATCTTTAAAGCGTCCATGCATGCAATAGATCGAAATACAAATCATGAGCAAAATATCCGATGTAAAATCCACAAAATAATGGAAAAGATGTTCTAGAATTGATTTTTTTACATCTATCAAACTGTTATTTTCTTTGCATTCTTAGGTAAATATTAAATGGATTTCAAATGGCCCCCAACTTGTTAAACAACCACAGTCACAAAATTTTAAAAAAAAATAAAAATTGCTCAAGTGTCGCTTAAAAGCCATTTTGTAAAGCCAAAAACACCTGGGGGCATGTACCGGCTGATTTGAAAATTAATGCAGGAGATAATTCTTCAAGTCCCAGCGCATTAAGATTCGACGACTGATTCATGAAGGCGAAAAAGGAAAGTATTTGAAACCTACAAGCGTGTCTCACAGACGCAATTAAGGCGGTTGGTTCTTTTATTCGGGATAATCTTCTTGAATCGTAGAACATATATAATTTGCTTGCTTGCTGAAACATTCACCGTCCACTTCAATACCATTCAAGAAACAACTTACTTCCTAAAAATCTCTCCCTCCTTATCTCTCTCGTCATCATACAACTTTGTCTAGTCAAATCCAGCCCCAATCATGGCTCGTCAAGTTATGTTATGCGCCAATGTATTTGCATCTCCCAAAGACACGTGCAATGTGTCGTATGAAGATCAAGAGTCCGTTCAAAGTGGCGACGGCTATCTGAAGTTCACTCGAATGTGTTTCTTCATAGTCGAGCAAGGCAACCACCAGCGTTACGTCGAGGATCTCCTCTCGCTGAAGCATAGGCTATGTCGCCATGGCTCGCATCTCATCGCCGACTATGATACGGATTGCTATCTCTCGCTCGATTGGCTCCAGATTGAAAACGTCATCCGAACCATAGCCGTGCGCGTGGAGAGGATGATGATGCAAAACTCGCACCGTGAGAAGATACCCTTTGTCGCGACTTGCGAGGTGATACTGGCGAGGCATGGACAGCCGTGGCTGAAGGAGACGACGACGGGGTCAGCGGTTTTCTCAGACTTCGGAGTTGTTCCCACGACTGAAGCCGCCGTTGATGTGATCAAGAAGAGGAAACGCGATGGGGGTTGGGACGACGATGACGCGAAATCGGAGATGGAGCTCAGGTGATTCGTGAGCGGATGCTAAAGATCGAGGGAATGCTTAAAGCATTGATTAGAGACAAGTCGAGTCAACATGTAAAGACAAGTCGATTAGCACTCTTCTTTTCATGCTTGCGAGATGGTTCGGATGAAAATAATTTCCTTTACTTTCCTAATCTGAAGTTTCTGGATTAAATTGGATTATGTCTATTTTCGTATGTGGTGCTTCGTTATAAAATTGCCGCCTCTGCTGCCGAATTATACAATATTATGAACTACGACAACTTTTAAAGGGTATAAACAAGCAGCAAAATAGGCTTTCACTGTTTTAAAACTAGAGTCAGCAAAATAATACTGATATTCATCGAAATTCTTTCTTTAATCGTACTTGGGACGAAAAAACGAATATGAAAAAAATAAAGGTTTATGCAAAAAGAATCAATGCATAGATTTAAAATTGTTTTATTTTCTCCTAGGAACAATCATACCACAATAGTCCCCCAAGATATATAACGTGTTCCTTAGCGATTACTGTGAAATCACTATTAATCTTTGGGAGAAGAAACTAATCAATTGAGCCCGTTCTCTTATTCAAGTCAAAAAAGTGATTGACCGATTGAATGGAAAGTTGAGTGCCGTTTGGAAGCGATTTCGTGCGAACGTGTTTCACTGCGAGTGTATATAGTCCGGTGGCTGGGCACAAGTCACTTGTGTCCACTATGCCGTTCTTTTATGTTCCCAAAATTTGAAAACCATGTTCAGATTAAGCACAAGACGATTACTCGCCCATTATGCGAATTATCATGTGAACATATAACTCGGAACACAGCATGAAATTATTGTAAAATGTGCACATATAATTAAAGATGTAAAGGGAGCCTCCTGAGGGTTTTTCATCTGTTCTCGAGAGTTTTTCTCTTTTCCTGGCTCTTGGGCTTTTGAGGGTTATTTGGGCTGACTTTTCTGGCCTTCCATTGGGAAGTTGTCCTCCCCATTATCTGGGTTTCGTGCAATGACATTATTTTAGGTAAAAAAGAAGAATATTTAATTTGAATCCTAGTCGGCCCAGGAAAAGAGAATTCCGAACCGACCTAGGATTATTAGCAATATAAATTTGTACGTCCAAGTGTTAAACTCATTCTTGTAAATCCATGTGAGTATCACCACAATAACCCAAATATTGGTACCCCCTCCGATTCGCTAAACCCTTGCCATCATCAAGAAGTCCGCAGAAGGTTCCTCCTTTTCCGCACTACACTTTCAGGAATACTTGTTCTCATCACGCCATGGATATCCCTCGAGAAGTCGTCACAACCTTGCTTCATCAACCAGAAGACCCCATCACCATAACCCTTCGAGTGCTTTGTCCGCGAGAGGACTCGAGCACATTGCCGGAGGACCGCGAGAGTTGGCACAGCAACCTTTTCTGTGATAGGTTCACACGAACTCGCTTCTTCATGCTCCAGCGAGGAAATTTGCGGCGCAGCCTGGACGACCTCCTCTCGGTGAAGGATAGATTGCTCCGTGAGGCCTCTCGTGTGATTGCCGATCGCACAGCCGGCCCCAACATCGAGCTGCGAGGGCCATTCAGGGACTGCATCTTCGTGGACTCGGCCTTGCACTTGGAAAACGTGTTGAGGACAGCGCGGTACTCGCACCTCCAGAAGATGCCGGTCGAGATGGTCTGCAAAGTTGTCATGCTTAGAAGAGACCACTTGGAATTGTTACAGGAGGCGGCAATACAAGAGTCGATGGAGTATCCTGGCGACTCCAGGGCGTTCCCTGCGTCTCAAGAGGCCGTCGCCTCGCTAGAGATGATAAAGCTCGACAGCAGTTCGCAAGAGGACCGAGGTGGTGCCGGAGAGCCGTGCGCAATATGCTTGGAAGACATGAATCTACGTCAAGCGGAAGTCGCCTGCATGCCATGCAAGCACAAGTTCCATCACATTTGTCTCACTCGATGGCTGAAGATGAGCAATTTGTGCCCGTTGTGCCGTTACGCTATGCCGACGAGCTTGAGTGATGTTGACTAAATAGGTCATGGTCGATATTAGATATTCGAGATAGGATTTGCGAATTCTTTTCCTTTCTTTTTTTAATTTTCATTAGGCTCGTGAATAGTTTCTTTCATGAGATTTACAACTCAACTTTGAATTTCCATTTCATGGCATGCTTATAAGTTTGGATTCCGAATGGTCAAGGTGCTTCAAAATCGAAGAGAACTTTTCTATGTAGGATTTAGTATGCCGCTAAATCTCAAAACACTTTCGTCATATTGTTTAATTAAGGTTCTAAGACATATACCATCACAAATCGAATTGATATGAGAATGTTTTAAATTTGCAGTTGCTCGCACATAGCTTTGCTAAAAGATGCAAAACCTTTACTATTAGTTAGATAAATGATGCGAACTTTCGAAACCCTGATTAATCAGCCGCGTAATCTTCTCATGTTCCTTAATCCCCCGCCCACTTAACCAGTAAAGTAGAAAAACATTGATCTTAATTTTCTCTAATCCTGAAATAATAATGCCTAGAATTTAAAATTGTAAACCACAATAGATAGGGGTCCATCTCTTCCCGTAATAAAAAATTGGTCTTAAATTGACAAAATATTAAGTCAAAATGACTATAGGTGTGTTTGGTTCAGCTTTGTAAAGAAGCTTTGAGTGTAATACAAATGCTAAAAGCCAAAGCTATTTCAGAAATATAAATTGTGTTTGGTAAAAACTCTTTACAAGTGAACTTTGAATTCAAGTCGTGTTTGGTAAAAAAAAAATTTGTAATAGGTTTTGAGTATATTTTTTTATAGGAGTAATACTCTGAAAGACCCCAAACTGGTATACATGTGACAAATTTACCTCAAACTACTCTTTTGATCATAAAAAAAAAACCCAAACTGGTACATATGTGACAAATTTATCTTAACTGACCATAAAAAACCCCAAATTAGTATATTTATGACAAATTTACTTCAAACTAATTTATCCAACTGCTAAAAATTCTAAGTTGGTACATTTGTGACAAATATATTCTCTATTAAATTAGATTAATACCACAAAAAATCACAAAATTGTATAACTGTGATAATCGGAGAGTAAAATTGCAAATTAATACACTAGTCAGTTGTCATGCGTTATTCAACTTAGTAATTTGATAGTATAATTTAACAAAAACTAAAATATGGTAAATTTGTTACAAGTGTATTGGTTTGGAGTAACTTTATCAAAGGTGTACTAGTTTTGGGTTTTTGATGGTCAAAAAATTAGTTTGGGATAAATTTGTCACAAGTGTATCAGTTTGGGGTTTTTCAAGGTATTAACCCTTTTAAATATATATATATATATATATATGTTTTATTAAAAAAAAAACCCTAAACCCTTTGTCGGCCGATGACGAGCTAGATCTGATGCCAGGTCGCTTAACTCGGGCAACCTCTGGTGAGGGCCACCTAAGGTCTTACAACCTCGGGTAACCCTCGACACCTGGGTCGTGTGACCTTTGGCGACCCTCACCCGAGGTTGCACAACCTTAGGCAATGGTCACGAGACCCAGGCGAAGGTTCACGCGACCCCAAGTGATCACCGCTTGGGTCTCATGACCTCAAGTGGTGATCACTTGGGTGGCATGCCACTTGGGTCGAGCGTCCCTCATTGAGGGTCGCCCAAGGTTGAGTGACCTCAGTTGACGGTTGTCAACACCAAATTTGGCTCACCGGCGACTGTCATCCTTCACTGGACTGGTGAAGGGTTTGGATCATTCTTTAATTAAAAAAATACAACAAGGGACAGAATCGAAAATTTGAAGAATTGGTGAGAGTAGTTTTGGAAAAAAAAAACTAGTTTAAGCATTTTGCTAAATACTGAAAACCTAATGCTAGTCCCTACTAACATTGAGCTTTTAATTTTCCCAAAGCCGGCATTCGATTGAAAGCCCCTTTCCCAGCATTCCCCAATGGCTTTGGAGGCCGAAGGTTCCTTGAGAAAACTTTACCAAGTGCACTTATCCAATTTTATGGCATACTTGCAAGATTTTGTTACCACGATATAATTCTTCTATTTTCTCGAATTAATTTTTTAGAATAATATGAGAATATCCTGAGAGAATAAATCAAAATATCAGAATTGTCACGTGATACAAAATACACGGCGTAACAAGCTTATACTCTTATGAATTATTAGGCTTCCTAATTTGAGCCAAAGACCACTCATCTGCATCCCTATTTTCATCTCTTTTGTCAATTTCTCGAAAAATAAATTTCTGGTCCTAAGGACGTAGCCGCAGAGAAACACGCCGAATAAGTTTCACCTAGCGATTCGGATGTGAAATTCGAACCGTTGTTTATCGATCTTGAGAAGATAAACTTCAGGAGTAGATTCTTTACCAAAAAAAAAAAAAAAAACTTCAGGAGTAGGTTTATCATGCGAACCGACGATGGCATTCTAATCATGTGATACAAAATACAGGGTATTACCCCAAGCTTCGTAATTCAATAATTGATTACCGGAAAATATTTTAGTCGCCCGGAAAGGTCATCAGTTCGTAGATATTCATGGAAAAACCAAAAAGAAACTTCCCAGATTCTTCTACTTTCCTAATGGAAAAGGCTTCGAGAAGGCAAATTAAGTAAGAAACCTAGTCGATGTTGTGAGTATAACTACTATAACTTCGTGCATGTCTTACGACAACACGTCGATTCTCAAAACATTGTCGTGTCCAAGAAGAGTTTTCACGTCGAAACTCTTCATCAATTCACCATGGTGGTCGGAGCAGGAAGTGTATATATCCATGCCCATTGTCCGCAAGAGGATGCAGAGACGGTACGGGATGACTTCGACAAAACAGAAAGGTGCGGTTCCTTCGACCGGCTCACAAGAATTTGCTCCTTCATGCTCGAGCGAGACAACTTGCCACGCACTGCCCGCAGCCTCGCCTGGATGAGGCGAAGGCTGTTCCGCGAGGGTTCTTGGATCGCGTCGTATGAGAGCGGTGCATGCATCGGTATGGCTGTGTCGGACATACACATCAGCATTGAGAAGGCGGCCCTCTACCTGCGGCAAGTGTTGGCGAGCGACAAGTATTCTCACCTCACGAAGATACCAATCTGTTTGGGTTTCCAAATTGAGATATGGTGGACCGAGGAGGAGGAATTGGCTGCGGCATTACAAGAGTCGATCAACAGCACCGACTTCAGGGCGATCCCGGCGGCTCAAGAAGCTATCAAAATGCTCGAGAAGATGAAACCCGACAAGAGTCCAAGCAAAGGTGAGGTGGCAGAGTCCTGTCCGATATGCTTTGAAGAGATAAACGTGCTTGAGGTGGAAGTTGTGCGCATGCCATGCGAGCACGTATTTCACTATGACTGTATCGCCCGATGGCTAAACACGAGCCATTCGTGCCCGTTGTGCCGATTTCCTATGCCTACTACTGCTCATGTTAGTCAATCGAAAACGATCTAATTAGATTGGGGGTAACGTGGCCTCTTTAAGTTGTCGCGAAAGCATTAGTATTCAGGATATTTTTCCTCTTCGATGAGCTCGAGATTGTTTTGATGCAAATATTAGGAAGATCTTCATAATTATCACATTAATCATATGGTGCACGCTTTCTTCTGAGAATATAATCGAAATTAGTGCCACAGTTAAGTGGGAAAAGAAAAGCGTGGTCTTTATGCTTAATTTGGCAGGTTAAAGTTAGCTGACTGCACAAGATGAAGAATTTCCTCATGGTATCGCTCAGATTTCTTCCTTCTTGATGAGCAACTTTTCTTAATCAATTTTTGCTAATGAAAAGTCCTAGCTTGCATATCATAATCAGAGTAATAAACATATTTTGGATATTTTCGAAATTGACAAATTATCAGGCTTTCATTTGAATCTTTATCTTCTTGATAGAATTAAGTTTACGATAAGATTTCCATTCGAGTGTCGATCATATCAATTCCATTAGAAACTTAAGGTGCGTTTGGTGACGATTTTGTTTCCAGGAATAATTTTTGATCAGAAATGTTTTTTCTTTTTTGCTTCTGTTCCGAGAACAATTTCTGAATATAAGAACGCGTTTAGTAACTGCACAAAATTTCTATTCCCGGGATAGAAATGCGTTTGGTATAATTGTATAATTTTGTTATTCCTTTTAATTTTTTAATTTTTTTATTATATGTTTCCTTTTTTTTCTTTTTTCTCCTTCTTCCTCTTTTGTGGTCGGTCAACGGCCACGACGGCGACTAGCAATTGACTAGGCAAGGTCCAATGAGCTCGCCAAAGCCTCGCTAGGCCAGGGTGAGGGCTGCCGATCTTGCTGGAGGCTCGCCTGGCCACCGTGAGGCTTGAGCTCGCCCGGCTTGGTGCACATTGGTCGGTGAGCTCAAGCTCGCCCAAGCTTCCCTAGGCCACCGCTAGTCGATGCCACCCAACGGTGGCCCAGCGAGGCTCGGGCCAACGAGCCTCGCCATGGCTTGGCATCGCCGGGAGCTGGTGATGCTCCGGCGAGGTCGCTGGCCCTCCTCAACTAATTGTCGACCACGATCGAGGCCGACAACTAGCCAAAAGGAAGAATGAAAGGAAAGAGAAGAAGATAAAAGAGAAGAGAAAAGAAAAAATTGTTCCCAGGAACAATAAGCTACTTTTTTCTACTTCTTATTTCTGTTCCAAATCTATTCCTGTGATAAAAAAAATAGATTTTTTTCTTATTGGGAATAAAAATTTAACCAAACACGTTTTTATTCTTTTTTCGTTCTCTGAAACAAAAGAATAGAAATAATTGTTTCGGGGAATAGAAATTATTTTTACCAAACAGAGTCTTAGTAGTTTGTCCTAAATAATTGCTGTGATGGCTTGATTGTGCTCTTCTGACAAGCACGTCATCTTGAAAGTTGTATAAGTAATATGAAAAAGTTTGTGTAGTAATTGTGTGAACTAGTGTTCATTCATTCTTCTATATCTATATGGAAAAACTAAGGGTAAGCATCGGTCTAAGGTCAATGTTGGACCGGCCCAACCTGACCGGTCCTGGTCTAGCTCCTAAGAAGACCCGACTTGAGACCCTAGACCCTGCATTATGCGGGTTGGTCCTCAATCCTAGAACTTTAGGGTTAGTCCAACCCAAACTAAACTTATATATAATATATGATATATGATATGTATATGTGTGTGTGTGTGTGTTTCTATATATATATCATATTATAAATTATTATTTTTTTCTACTCTAAACATTAGCACCTTCGCCCTATTGTTTCTTATGTGTTTCTCTTGTGCAAATTAGAAAGTAGAAACCTGGCTCAAATTCGACCAAAAAAAAAAAAAAAGATTAATTAGAAATCCTCTTCGCTCACCTTGCTCTGTTTGCTCGCTATTAGCTTCTCTTTGTTGACCTTGCTCGCCTCACGAGTGCAATTAAGCTGGTGAAGTCATTCGCCTCTCTTTGCCCGCCTTATGAATGAAGCTTAATAACCGCAAATGGAGATTTTTATTGTTACCTTATCTTAGATTTATGTTTGATATGTACCAGTGTTCGTAGTTTGGTTACCCAATGTCACAATGTTGATGGATATGTAATTTGAAAGTATATTTACTTTTCTAAGGAATGCAAAAAATGAAATAAAAAGTAATCGATCGGTCTCAATTGACCTTGGAAATGGACCGGACCCATTGGGTCGGTCCGGTTCTTGGTTCCATGCTCAATAGACTCGGTCCCTGGTCCTAAAAATTGAGGGACCAATATTGTTCGGGTTATTCCCTAGGTTAATTACTGAACTAGCCCAACTTAGATCATGTTCACTCCTAGGAAAAACTATCCAATCAACCCTATATCTATAGTACGCGTGTCGTATCAATTTTGTTACTTCAGTCATAAACTTTCATATGAGTGTGAAATTCCAATGTAGCCCTTTCAGTCAATTTTTGCCTAAAACTCCTGACATGGGGTCCAATTATTGCTGACACACTACACAAAGGCTTAGAATTGAATCAACAAAATTTGAAAAGTTTAAAACTAAATTGATATTCGTACAATAAATTTATTATTAATTGGATAACTTCAACTATCTCTAGCATGACTTGGTTTGCTAACATAGTCAGCACTTCAGATAGTTTATCGAACCAAAGGATATGTGTCTATCTGGTAAAGCAATAGATCTTCCGAAATTCAAACCGAAAACCAATTCGACCCTAATTACTTCTATTTGGTTTAATCTCGATCCTTGAAAGCAAATTAAACTAAATTGAATGAAAGTTTGTTTTTCTTCGGTCAGCTTCAATATAAATAAGTAGTCATTTATATTTTTCTGAATAACAAATAATTATTATTTGTGAAGTCATGATCAATTGATGTAATACTTAATATTTATTATAAGGTACTGATGGTTAGGCTCTGGACTTGACTATTAGTAAACTGGGCCTGCTGTCCAAACTTCTTCGTCCATTAAACTGACGATAGGAGCTTGAGACACACCTTAAAAGTTCATATTTATGGTGGTGAAAATAAAAGTAGACCTGCTTAAATAAAATTGTTAGATTAATTGTCTCGTGATGGGCTGGGCCTGATAATGGGCGGCCCAAAAGGTTTTCCCCAATCCAAGTCTATCCATGGCTTAAAATCATCGTCTTTATGAAAATTGCGATATCTACATAAAATGGTGAATTGTCAAGAGAATTAAATGGTCCATCATCGATGTGTCACATGATTATGTCCATTGTGAAAACGAAAATGCGCCTGCGTGCACGATCACTGCCGCCACTCCCTGTCTGTGGTGCGAGGTCAAACCAAGGTCTTCTCCACCCATAGCCGCCATGGGGGGTGGTGGGGCTGGTCCCCGGCCAATATAGTCAACGACAGAGGCGACATGCTTGTGGACTTTGAGGACTAATCGTGTAAAACTTAAGGTCGGAATGTTCCAACGAGACTTTGTTGCATCTGCCGACGTCGGAATCGACATCGTAAGTGATCTGATAAGCGCTCAAATAGTCCACGTATAGAAGCAAAAGTCACATACGTCTCAGGTATTCTGATAATTTTACATAATTATCAGTTCAGCGCCCTGATTATTTAATTATCTCCACGCACTTTAAGTCATAAAATTATAAGTTTCTCTATCAATAACCAAGCACTCATATTTTCATCTTGGGGGATGCAAACGTAATTATGCTATAAACTTGGCGTGCATTTTTGTTGAAAATACGTTTCAAATTTGAGTCAAAAGTAGGTTTCTCCTAGTTGGGATCCAAATACATTGCGAAGCAATCTGAGAGTGTTGAAGCCAATTCTTTTTTAGATTGAGAGTTTATTTAGTGAAAGATTGTAAGAGCTAAACACCCTGTTAGTTATTATGTGTTTATTGGAGACTGACAAATATTAATAGAGATTGAGTAGATAGTTTTAATCTCACACATGTGCTACTCTCCTGCGGAATAGGTCTCATTGGCGGAATTAAGTAAATCCAATATTTGATTTTTTTTCTTGCTATATTTACTTTATTGCTCGGTCGCTCATTTTCACAATAAACTTTCAAATTGACCCAAAAGTAAATGTATATTTGATTTTTATACCATACTTTGTACCCCTAATTCTGGAAAAGAAAATTAGAAAAGATATGGCACTGGAAATAAGGACTTGAAAAAACATCATAAGTCGCACACACTCAACAAGTCTTAATAAGTGCATGGCACACGGGATAGAGTTCACCAATAACACCCCCACCAGCCCCACCATTGCCGGCGCCGCCACCGCCACCACCGATTCGCCGGGTAGTCAATGCCGAGTTTAAATTACCTCCGGCCTGCTGCGGACCTCCACACGTGCGACGACTATGTTTTGGAGATGTTGGCAGTGCCCACTTGCAAGTGGGTTTCGCCTTTTGTTGAGAACAAGCGGGTGGGTTTAAAAAGGAAGATAAAGAAAAATGTTACTGCGGTCGGCTTGTTATATTACCGACGAGATTATAGAATTAATTATTGATATTATTAACACATAAGTATAATATATGTCGTTCTGCAAAAGTTTTATCTTTTAATTCGATTATCGCAGTACGTATCCCGAGAATAGTCATTCTTTCTCTGATATTGTAAGAATTAATTTTAGAAGAAATATTTGCCGACATCAACTTTAGGGAAAATTTCAATTAAGGACCTAAAGTAGAACTGTTTTCTAAAAAAAGAACCCAAAATGGACATTGTCTAAAAAAAGGGCTTGAAGTGACCAACTTAGTTTCAAATAAGGGCCTCAACTTAAAAGCAAACCAAATCTTATTTGCATCTAGGGGTATTTTCGTCTAAAGATTTTTTTTTTTTCCTTTTTTTTAATTTATTTTCTCCTTCTCTTTCTTTTCTTCATCATCATCGTGCCTTCGCCTTTTTCACTCTTTAGATCGCGTTCTCCAAAGTCCATCTCTATCTTCCTTGCCAAATTAGCCATCAACGCCCTCAATCTCATTTGTCATTGCCCTCAACAGCAATTCCAGTACCTTTGTTGAAAGATGGAGGTCAATCCAAGCCCTAGATCGAGCACGAGTGGACCAAGATGTGACGCTCAGCTCGATTCGAACCCCATATCTTGTGGTCATGGTCAAGCACGAAGCATGATGAGGTGTAAGCCATTAGCTTGCTACCCTCGTTGTCATCGATGCTTGAATTCAAATCAGTGCTCACGCAGGCTATAATCGATCTTAGCGAGGAGAAGCCAAATTGAAGTGCCTAAGCAAATTTATTAGAGGTTTTTGAGGAATCTCTACGATACTTATGTGCATTGATTTGTTCGGTGAAATATGTGGTTTTGGGAATTTCTGAGCAATTTTGCACTTTTTCATGTTGTTATTCTCTCTCAAATCTGTGTAGATAATATTTCAGAGTCAGAGAGGCAAATTTGTTTGAGCATGTGTAGACCAAAGTCATTCATTTTTTAGATTGAGTGATGTCTGATTTGAATCGCCACCAAAGGCGAGTATCTTCAATCACAGGTCAAAATGATTCAGTGGCTTTTGAAAATAACCAGCATGCACGACACAATTAGACCCTCTCAAGAAGCCACATATTTCACCTCAATGCAAGTTGTGTCTATGAATATTATGAATAATCCAACCCGGACCCAATAAAACATTCACAAGAAGCTAAGAGTGAAAGTTATCATGGCATAGGCAATTTCATTGGCGGGAAGAGTATGAAACTGTTACTTTAATTGAAATAATAAGTTTTTACAAGCAAATTGAATAAAACCAAAACCCACTTATGGATATTTCTTGATTCCCAAGTTTATTATCGTCATCGGAGAAAGTGAGTGGTGGCGAAAACTTAAAAACTGGCTTATGCCGAAATCGATGAGTTCTTGGGTGAGGATGCAAAATTGCATAATGTAGAGAGCATGCGCTTTGAAGTTTGCTGATGGGGAGGCCGCAGAATTGAAGCACGCAATTTGCAGTTTTGCAAAACTGCATAACTTCTCAAATACCTTTTTGTTTTTTTCTTTTCCTAAATTGTTCAAATTTTTTTGCACCTATGCAAGCTCGTACGTGAGGAGTCTGATGCATTTGTCAAGAAGGAGGTGAGCAAGACGAAAAAAGAAAAAGAAAAAGAAAAAGAAAAAGAAAATCTCTAGATGAAAATACCCGTAGTTGCAAATTAGATTTGACTAGCTTTCAAGTTGAAACCATTTTTTGAGACTAAATCGGTCACTTCGGACCCTTATTTGATACAATGTCCACTTTAGGTCTTTTTTTGATAAAACGGTTTCACTTCAGGCCCTTAATTGAAATTTTCTCTCAACTTTATTATCGCAATGGAGTTAGAAGGCTGCAAGCTCAATTTCTCATCTTCTTTTTCGAGAGTCCATATGGTTTTTTTTTTTTTTTTTTTTCCTTCTTTGATGGTGGCTTCGGCCTAAACGTTCCACCTCTCAATTTCTTTCACCTACATGATCGATTTTCCTTTTTAGACATCACTAGTCTCAATTTTATATTTTTCCGCATGTATCGAGCTTGCAAACCCAAAGTTTTCTCTCATTAATTTAATGACTTTTGGGGTGTTCAAATTTGTAAGATGAGTTTTCTGGCATTTGTGATGTAAAATGTTAAAAGTCAAGTAAATCGTTATCAAATTTGTCGAAATCCTCTTCTATAGGGGTACTTGAAAAAATGATGAACTTGCAATTAGTCTACTAAATTATACACAAGGGGAAAATACTTCATGTGACACTAATGAGCAATGGCATGGACTACTATATTATAAGCAAGTGATGCCACGTGGGATTATTTTAGTGAATAATGCGAAATGTAATGAATTTTAATTTTTTTTTTCATTTAACTTTTTTTGGGTGCCAAAACGTGGGAAATCTCTTTTGCTTTGGTCAAACTGCCCGATTTGATAAAGGCAAACGCACCGAGGGACGGACGAAGTTGACTCGCGTATCAACCTAATTTTCGGACGGGTGGGGTCAACGCCTGTAGCGTTGACTGCGTCGCCACCGTTCAATGAGGAAGAAAGCCTGACTTGATTCTTTTTTTCTTTTTTTTGGGTAGTGGGACCCAGTGACCATCGGTCGTTTTTCACAGCCCTCCCGGCGAGAACAGAGGCAAGCGTTGTTCCCTAAAATATCAACAGGACATTACCCACCGGTTCCAGAAATAGAAACCAACGTAGGAAGAAAGGTCGAAAGCTAGAAAAATGAAATTTTGGAAAACTTATTTTTTACTCAAAATCTAGTTACACAAGCTCGCACAAGCTCGCACGTGAACTGAAGATTGTGTGTATATAAAGCAAATCTAAAATGCGCTTGAATTTTAAAATTTGATAGAAGAGTTTTACCAAATGCCTTCACTATTGTCATCGACTAAATCAAATAAATCTTATAAAAAGAGATAAAAATAAATAATATAGGATTAAGCCGCAACGTTTGATAGCAACTTGTGATCCCGTGACTTTTTTATAATTTTCTAGGCCTTTTATATCTTCGAATTCTATATGTCAAACATATCGTTCTTTTTAGAGTAATTCGAGTCTTAAACATTTCGCTTGGGGATCGTGAGGACCAACTCTTGCTTATGCATCAACTAGAAAATTACTTTATTTTCCTCCTTTGCTATCCAATGCGGTTTATTTCCTGAATATATGCGATCCTTTTATCATCTTTTATTTAGAATTAAAGGTATTATTCATAGAAATGAGCAAACTACGTTGGGTACAAATTTATATTCGTTATCGTTTTCAGCAGAAAGGCAATGGTGGGACAATCAGTACCTAAAAAAGGCCACTGTCATGACTCCAAGACAAGTGAAAGTGCAGAATATATCTACAAATTGCAAAAAAATTATATAAAAAATCTGGAAAATAGCCATACCATCATGGTTCAAAGAAAAGTTTCTGATTCCTTCTTGGCCCGACTCTATTAGGCAAGATGAACGGTTCTCATTCCAAGCGTGCATATCTTCAATTTTCAGACCAAAGAACACATTAAAAAATTCTAAAAAAGGAGTTCACCAACAATCCGTCAAGCCAATGGTTTGCTTTCTGGAAATTTTTATATATTATCTTTTCCCACAAATCCATCATGAAACATTTCGCATCTTGAGGTATCATGCTTTAGAGGAAATAATGGGCTTAGGGTTTAGGTTTTGAAATTAGTTTGGTGGAGTTGAATCGAAGAAGAGGATTCGTGGATGACAAAATGAGTTCAAATATGTGGACAGTGATACATAGTGTGTCATTTTCAGGTTTAGAAATAGTTAGGTTTATATCTAGGAGATATAGTCGGCTCCATTCTTTTATATAGCTTGGGAGGAAACAATGTAATATATTATCTTCAATGGAAAAGTGTAAAGCTAAAGCAGCAGTATTCTGTTGTTCTGTGCAAAAAAAAAAAAAAAAAAAAAAAACTCATTTTTTCTATGCTGGTATGTTTCGGTAGGTGTCAAAAAACCATTTGTGAAAAAAACTACAGGTTACAGGTAATGTGTTGGTAACTTTCCAATACTTTTAGTGAAATTTACCAGTATAAAATTATCAACCTAAATTACTAATTACTTTTGATTGTCAACTCTCCTTTGTCCTACTTACCAATGTTTAATAGTTTTTTGTTTTTTTTTTCCCTGATTTACCAACTTTTCTACTAGGTTACTAATTTTTATTTGTCTCGGTTAGCAATCCCTCACATTTACTAGCTCTTTTTAAAAATTGTCGACCTAAATTAGCGTGACTCGCCGTTTCTCCTATCGAATAACCTCCTAGAATTAGATTATTATTTCTAAATTTTCTATCATTTTCAGACTTTTATCTGTATTTTTAAATTTTAACAATGCCTTAAATTTACCAACTTTTCAAAGAAATTATCAACCTTGATTGAAGTGAATTACTAAGTTTTATCTTATTATCTTACCAACTAATCTGGGTTAGCAAATTATCACTTAAGCTCATTATCAAATCTATTTTTCTTTAGTTACTAAGTTTTCTTATCTTTAACAAATTTGATATGTCTTTTTTAATTACACTTGAAATTTATCAACTCTTATATGAAAAACAAACTTTAATTTAAATGATTTATCAACTTGTCAATGATTAGTTATTAATTAATATTGAGTTACCAACTTTCATTTAAATTCATTGTTGATGTTCATTTGATTTTTTAATTACTTCTTTATTCTATTTTCCAATGATTTTTTTGTTTAATTGGTAAGCAATTCAAATGAAACTTAGTAAATAAAACTAGTTCGTGACCTAGTGGGAGAGAAAATGGTAACTCAAACAAAAAAGAGGTTGAAAAATTTGGGAGAATTACCAAAAAAAGTCATAAATCTATTACAATTGTGCCAAGTTAATCATAAACTTATATTCTTAGTCAATTGAGTTTTAAATTTTTTACAATTGTGCCAATTTAGTCCATTCAGCCAAATTTGGTTAGTTAGCATTGATGTGAATGTTCACCGATGCTGACGCGGACAATTTTTTTCAATAATTATTTTATTTTTTCGAATTCTTTTTATTAATTCTTTGTTTTTGTTTCTCTCTTTTTTTCCCCTTCCTTCCTTCTTCTTCCTCTGGCCAGTCACCGAACTGAGGCAACCTCATTGGCTAGTGGCGAGGCTCACCTCGTTGTGACTGGGCAAGGGCAAGCTTGCCTAGCCAATGGTAAGCAATTCCTTGTTGGATTTGGCGACAGCAATTCAAGCCTCGCTACTAGCCGACGAGGTCACCTCAATTCAACAATTGGCCCTCGCCTCTGGCCAATTGCCTCTGTTTAGCAAATGGCTAGAGGAAGAAGGTGGAAGGAGGAAATAAAAAAGGGGAAAAAATAAAAAAAATAAAATTAATAAAAAATTTTGCAAAAATATATTATCAAAAATTATTCACGTTAGCATTGGCCAGTGTTGGCAACATCCACGTTGGCGCTGACAAGCCAAATTTGGCCTGATGGATCAAATAGGCATTATCGCAAGAGGTTTAGGACTTAATTGGCCAAAAAAAAAATAAGTTTAGAGTTAAATTTGTACAATTGTAATAAGTTTAGGACTTATTTGGTAATTTACCTTGAAAAATTCACATAAGAGTTGATAAATGTGAGACACTTGTAAGAGAGAAAATAGAAGTTAGTAATAATAGAAAAAAAAAAGGTTGATAAATTAAACAAAATAAATGCTTGTAAGTTCCTCAAATAAGAGTTAGTACCCTAAAACTAGTTAAACAATTTATTGGAAAAGAGTTGTTAAGTCACTCAAATAAAGATTAGTGAGTTTATATAGAAGTTGGTAAATTTAAGGTGTTAATAAGAAAGACAAATGAAAGTTAATTAAAGATATAAAATTTCATAATTTGCAAATTGTTAAAATGATTAATAATTTCATAAAGCTCTTGATAATAACCAACAAGATGATTGGATAATGAGTATGGATGAGCATGGTTCGGGTTAGGCCAGTCCACCTCCCTAACCCCCACATAGTGTTGGTCCTCAATTTTTGTAACCAAGGACCGGATCGACCCAGTGGGTTCGGTCCGATTCCAAGGTCAATCCGGGACTAATCGATAATTTTTATTTCATTTTTTGTACTCCTTAAAAAAACGATTGAGGACCTGACTGATCTAATGGGTTTGGTCCGGTTTAGGGTCAACTAAGGACTCACCTTGGGTCAGTCCGGTTCCAGGGTCAACCTGAGACTAACTAATAATTTTTTTATTTCTTTTTTTATACTCATTGAAAAGGCAACCGAGGACCAAACCAACCAATGGGTTTGATGACGAGGGAGGTTAGCTAAGAAAGGCAAGTGGTGAGGGTCGAGTGGGGTGAGTGTTGAACAAAGTGAGCATCGTATGTTGAGCAGGGAGCAACAAGCCTAGCGAGTATCAAGCAATGAGCGGCACGAGTGACTCAAAGCGAGCGAGGCGAGTGTCGAGTGGCGAGTAGAAAAGTTGTTTCTTTCGATTTTGGCAAATTGAAGACTAGGAGAACAAATACAACAAAAGAGAACGATTACCAGATGAGGATGTCGTAAAGAGCTATTTATGCCATTTTGGACACCATGAGGACTCCTCACAAAAACATTTTACTCAATCGTAAATTATAACTATTGACGTCGTAAAAGACATTAAAAATCTAAGTTATTAAATAATAATGTAAAATTACTTAAACTCTTCACTAAAGAGCTGTTTAATATTGTTGACGTCGTTTATTTTAAAGTTTTCTCTATATAATATATATAGAGCCATGGTAGATTCGGGTTGGACCAACCCTGACCTCTCAAGATCGAGAACCAACCCGCACAGTGTTGGTTAAGGAATTTTAGGACCAAGGACCGACCCAGTCTCTCTAGAAACTAGACCAGAACCGGCAAGGTTGGGCTGGTCCAAGGTCGGTTCGGGGTTGACCCTGGACTAATGCTCACCCCTAATAACGAGGCAATTGGTAACTTTTCCTTATCAACAGTTTTTTTTTTTGACTTATCGACTACTTGAGAAATCTATCGGCACAGAGAAAATTTGTTTTTCATAGCAGAGCAGTAGAATCTTCTAGAGGAAGCAATGAGCATAATAGAAGTGTGTTGTCATCTAACATAAATCTGGTCACACAGATCTCGAATTAATTATGCAAATAAACCCAGTCTATTATAAGGTAGAGTTTCTCGTGATCTAAGCAAATACTCGGGGTCATAGATCTACCAATGAACTCAACAACCTGGTGATGTCTCATCTTTGTTTTAATTCCTGTGAATGAATCTAATACCAAGAAGTCAGAATTGCTCTGGTACAACCTCAAGTCGAATCCATACGTTCTTCTTCTCTCTCTCTCAATTCCCATTCTTTGTAGCCACATTCTCTCAAGCAAGTATTAGATACATCAGGATCATGTCAATTTAGTTTGTATCCACCGTTATATAAGCGGATCTCATGTGAAAGCCATCTCATCTGATGGTGCATATGAATTGGGCTCACATATACTGGGTGCAGCAAAGGTTTTGTCCATTCTCCATCCCTATAAAGTTCATAACGCGATATGCCTTTGAGAAAATTCCCGGAGGAAGAAGATAAGTCCACGATGAGCATTTTGCAGTCCTTTTCTCATGCATCTTTCCTTATTCCTTTTCGGCTTGATCGTATCCTTTTTCCTCATCTTCGAGCGATTAGAGGGAATTTCTTTCTAAGGACATATATCTTCGTCAATTTTCTTTGACAAGCTATCCGATCTAAAGCATCTAAAGTGGTTCCAATTCCTATTACTTGTTTCTTCTTCGAGCAGAAAATATAAATGTCATGTACGCAGATAAGGACCTAGCAAGTATCATCCCACGTCCAAAAGATAAAAGGCACCTCGCTTTGCGACAGATGGGCTGATCTCTCCCCCGAATTTCGCGTGCAATATGTTGTTTTTTCTTTTTCTTTTTTTCAAAAATATTTTATAATAATGTTAAAATTATTCCATGCAATGCAAGACGGAGGGCACTCACGTTAGGAAATTCCAACCGAAATTGACCGAATTGACTCAATTGATAAAATGTGAAAATGTTTGGGACTTAATTGACAAAATTAAAAAAAAATATGACTAAATTGGTTAAATTGCAATAAATTTAGGATTCTTTTGAACATTTTTTCATACATGGCAATTGATGGGCTAATCTCACCCCTGAACGTTGCGTGCATTATGTTGTTTTTCTTTTCTTCCGAAATATATTTCTAGCGGAAATATATGATTGCACCCAATTAAAGGTGAACGAAATGGTAGGAGTTGATATATATGAACATTATTCTTCCCATCAGATAAGAGTTTCTACGGGAATTATTCAAACTTAGCCTCCGCGATGGTTCGACCAGTGCTACAAGATGTTGACGGGGAGCGTAAACATTGAAAACATCTCCGAAATAAACAAAAGGACCCCAAAAGTGAGCTTTGTATTGACTTGTTGATGGTGTTGTGAAAACACGTTCGACAATGTTTATGATTCGTTTGTTTCACAAAATGAATTATTTGAAAAATATTTATCTAAAAAATAATTGTTCGTATCATTTAGCACATCTAATAAAAGCATTAAACTTCATTGATGTAAATACACTTAATAAAACAAGCCACATGACACACACAATTAAAATGTGGGGTCCTGACATGACACAATGTATGTGATAACTTGTTTAAAAATGTATGTTTATGCGTACAACACATTTTTAAAAATATAAGTAATTTTACTTTACATTTTATTTAAAATGAACGATGGAATTAAATTTCATTTTTGTGTTAATGATTTTTGTATCCTTAGACATATGTTTTATTCTTTTGACATATTGTTTATTTTTTATCTTTTAATGATAAAAAAAAGTTGAATGTGAGTACTAAATGTGTTAAAACGTGTTTAATTATGATGTTTTGAAACAAATGATTTCTTAATACATGTGACGACTAAATGGGTTAAGCAAAACAATTTATATGGGACATGATTTATCATACGTACGCCAAAATCAAACCTATACATTTGCAGTTGTTGTTATGTCACATAAATAGATTGTATTGAAAATTAATGAGCTCACATATGAGGCAATGAATGTCCAAAATATAAGCCGATCAAATATTCACTCAAAAGATAGTTCGATCCCGTTTATCATTGTCCTACCACGTTCGATTGAGAGAGTCATAGTGGAATGTCGATGATGGGGTTCAACAAATTAGATATGTTTTTCTTAGTTAGGGTAGTGATGAGTTGTCTTCACTAGGAGGTGGCAGGAGGCTCTTAGGGGGACTGTCTAGATCCATTCATGGGCAAAAAATCGTTTTCTGAAAGAGAGTGGACACCAACTAGTGGGGGATGGGAGTGGGACAAAGTACAAATGCCAAAATGGGGCTTTCCATGATCAGCAGCTGGACTCGTGGAATATCGTTATCTCCATCATTAAAAAATGCGAAATTCGGACATGACTTGTCTGACCAATGTCAAGTTCGGTTTGACAATTTGGCTCCTTCCTTCCTACTCACATTCATGCACATGCCTGAGCCGCACAAAAAAAAAAAAAAAAAAAAAAAAGAACCTACAAGCAAAGCAAAATACGATCAGATTACTAGAGAATACGTTTTTCCCCCTCGAAAGAAAATTTAAACAAACATGAAAAAAATATAGGAAGTTTCGAAGCAAAATAGTCTCACAAGAATTACAAAATAAAACAAAAGCCAAATAACCAAAGAGTGTAACTTACAGTTATAAACACAATCTAATCCCAAAATGTCAAATATGTCATAATATCGAAATATAGTTGGTGATTGATTACCAAAATTAGTGATGGACACATGCGGAGATCTTCTCCTCTAGAAACTATTGCTTAAAATGCACCCCTTAATTCAGCATCCTCAATATCATCATCATACAAAGACAACACCAGAACCACTACCAACCCCTTACATATAGATTTAAGAAAAGCTCCAAATTGGAAGATGAGAGCTTTCTTTGATTCCAAAAAGTCATAGAATCATGTCTCGACCATCCTATTGGTTAAATTAATGACGGTATTTTTACAAAATTTTCAATTACAAATAGATTTATTCACTGCAACAAGTCAAGAAAAGTAACAATAATGAGCAAAAAAGACGCCACAAAAAAAAGACTCCATATTAAACCGGGAGGAAAAAAAGGGAAATCAATGCCTAGAAAAGAAAGGCAGAGCAAAGCAAGATCCCAGCTGAGAACCTGCAGGTGAAATTTCTCTGGGTAGGGTTTTTTGGAAGAGAGAGGATTGCCGATAGAAAATTCAAGTTTTATATTAGTTGACTTCACCAGAGAATAGGTTTATTCGATGGATAAACACGCCGATAATGTAATTAATGAGTTCTCACATCAAATATCTTCTTACTTCCATTCGAGATCTTGGCAATGAGGTACCCATATATTTTACGAGTAGAATTCGAGCATATCCGAGGAACCTGCTAAAACGTTTTGTTAGGGTGAGCTATGCTGTCCATTGGACTGATCTCTCTCTTCTCCATGATGCTTGATTGCATGAATCTTTTCCGGGTGGTGGTCCTCAAACACGCATGAACACCTTAAAATTACTGGCCTTCGTTCTTTTCTGATTTCACGTAGTGGTCATTAGCTATATGGAGGACTGGGAACCTGTGTCAAGTGGGTGGTCGAAATTCGGTTCTTCTCTTTTAGGGCCAAAAATCGCGTTGGTCAAAGTTCAAACATTATGTCTTGTTCTTCTCCTTCTGCTGCTATATTCTTCCATGGATCGATGGAGACAGTGACATCAAAAGCACCCCTCCTGTGTTGAGTGCGAGCGAGCACCCAGCAGCATGATCTCAACCTTATTCCAGGGATAAAAGCAGCACAACTTTTCGTATTTGAAAAGAGGAGGAATGTGCAGGGTTCGACTGAGAATAATACCAATACATATTGTCTTAAACATCTCTATTATTGCCTAATGGGATCTTCAGATCTTTAGAAAGATAATCATGAACAAGCTCCCGTTGACGGAGAAGGAGATGGCACGAGTATGCTACTGGCTCTTTTAGCACTTCATAACGAAAATTTCACCTAATTACAACTCCGTTTGTTTCGCGAAATATAAATAAGTTGAAAAATATTTTTCTAAAAATAATCGTTTATGTCCCTTGAAATAATTAGTAAATAAAAAATATTTTCATTATAAATAACAATTTATATCTAAACATTTTCGTGAAAGATAATTTTTTTTTCCTTTATCCATATTTGTAAGCGATAAAAGAGATTATTTTAAAAAAATATTTTTCAAATCATTTATTTTTTGTAAAACAAATGGAGAAAAACAAATGATCAAGTTTTCACCAAAAAAAAAAAAAAACAAATTATCAAGTTCCACCCAACTATTGCCGACCTAATTGAACTGTTGTAATATTGAAAAATATTTAAATTTTCATTATTTTGATTTCCTTCCTGGTCTTACTCATAACTATTTCCATCTTTTCAATGATAACTAGTTTTTGAACTCGACCTTGTCCACGACAATTGGGTGCATCACGAGCCTCGCAATATGATCTTCCATAATATATGACAAATAGCAAGAATTCCAATTCTTTTTCAGACCTGAACTCATAGGGTAAAAAATCGATTTATGAATAGAATCAAATATGCATTATATACTAATAAAAGTATTTAGTTATAGAGGAAAAATCAATATACTTTTAAGGACTGTTTGCTAACTAGCTAATTCTTTGTTTTCTTGTTCCTTGGGAAATAAAAAAAGAAAAGAAAAATTCATTTACTAACATAAGCTAATCAAATGCATTTATGTTTTTCTTTTCTATTTTGGGAATATAAATTTTGTGCAGTTATTAAACATTTTTAAATGTTTAGAAACTTGTCTAGGGAACAAAATTAAAAAAAAGAAAATTATTTCTAAGAAAAATTTATTTTGAGTAACGAAATTGTTCTAAACACGCCTTTTTTTTTTTTTTTTTTTTGTAATATCAATCAATATATTATGTTATTGTCAGTTTTCACTAATTGAGTGAGAAAATAGGTCACATCTAGACTTCTTTGAAATAAAGTAAATCAAACAAAAAACAAAGATAATCAAACAAAGAACAAAGATTCTCTATCACTCTCACTCTCATAAGATACCAAATCAAATGCCTTTTATATTTCCCAATAGGCTGTCTTTTCCTCACCCCTCGGTCATGGAGGATGTAAAGACGAGAATGAGATGCGGCACGCTGCCCACCTCCCAAATGGCAATGATTTTCTCATTTTAAGCGATCAAATCACCAAGGGAGTTCAATGGTGTTATCATTTATGAGTATTTTTTTTTTTTTTTTTTTTTTTGTAATTTGATAAAGCTGACAATTGCTTGTTGAGGGAGGGGGGATTAATAATGAAGCGGAACCATATTCGCCCTCAACAATAAGGATGGACGAGAGGCAATATGCCGCATGATTTTTTTAAGGCTAAGGTGGTCCTTTAAAGATAGAGATTAGAATATTGTTTCCAGTTCGATCTGCTTCAAGAGAGAATATAGTTTCGTTTCGTTTTCATGTACAAACAACTTCTGATTTATTTATTTATTTTCACTTGCCGATGTTAGATCTACGTAATTTGAAATGCGGCGATTTGATTGTTTTCTCCCTTTTCATTCGTTGCCCCGCAATTTTTTTTTTTCGATGACGAGAAATCCCACCCCGGATGGATAAATCTATTGTTGACGTACTAGGGATAAATACAGTAATTGGATTTATTCATTTAATAATCTTGATGCCATGTAAACGCAAAGCCGCTAGAATTCACCAATTTTATTTTTCTTAACCAAATTTAAATTAGGAATATTTTGGTGAATAAAATAGTCATAGCATTTTAGGGTACAGACAGGAAAGCAAGATTGGACGATTTCTATCCAGCGGAATATGCTCGTAAAAGTGAGAAAAATAGTTTTTTTGCTGCATATATCTATACACACAGTGACACAGGAACACTGTTTTTGAAAAGTTCTATTTTACCGGCTCTGCATATTTGTCAAATATGTTGTCAACGAAAAGTTTATATATATAGTTCTACTTATTCAAATAGCCAGATGAGACAATTACTATAGATTTAATATGTATATATATTTCGACCAAAAAAAAATATGTATGTATATATATATATAATAAAGTGGGGGGATTAAATAGGACATTTTTAATTTTTTTTATATGCTATTATAATGTCAGCCAAACGAATAAGTACTTCATTCCACATACGAAGTGCTTTCATTGAAATTAATGATATGATATGTTCTCATCTGGCTACTTTTTATCTTTTTGGTCAGGCACAGCTCAGATATTAGTCGGATTCGGGCACGAGTATAAGCCAAGGAAGCCGATCGAAGTAAACGAGGGAAATTTTAGAGAAGTGAGAACGGTTAAAGCAGGAAATGCCCGTGAATTCCAGTCATCGTGGAGGAAGATCCAAGGAAATTATAAATAGAAGAAACGCGGAGGTAGACACGCTGCTCAAACCATGCCGAAACCCTGCCAAATCTTTTTATCGGAACAATGTTTTTCCGGTCCAGTCTTAGTTCTAGAGTTGAGCTTGCAATTAGGAAAGTTCGTTGTGTATACCAGTGTAGTGCTCATTTCGATTTTGAACATCAAGTGTTTGTAACTTTCCTTTCGATATCCCGGCGATGCATATGTGCCTGTAATTTCAGTTCCAGTGCTTATGCTTTGATTCCTTTTTAATTTCAGTTCAAGTTAATTTCATTTGATTCTTGGACCGTTCCTTTAATTACCTTTAATCTGCGGTCCTTGCACTTTACTTTTCAAGGAATTTGTCTTTCTTGTCGTTCAGGTCGAATAAGCAAATCCATTTCACCCTTTGCTCTTCGGGCTAGCACGCCTTACAAACATGTGCACCGCCTCTAAACTTATTTTGGGCATAGTTTTGATCACTTTGTGGTGGCAAAATTACCAAAAAAGTTTAGACTAATTGCATTTGCGCCAATTTAGTCATAAATATTTTAACAATTTATTAATATAGTTCTTCCGATCAATTTTAATCGAGGAACACTAATGTGATAGTTCAATTAGTGCCAACTGTCCTATGGAGTGTGGCTAGTCCTGATGTGGATGATAATAAAATTAAAAATCTATTTTTTTCTTTTTTTCCTTTTTTCTTTCCTGGCTGTCATTGTTGGCCATAGGTGAGGGAGGTGGCCCTTGCCTAGATCTAACAAGGGTTGTGGCTCTTGCTCGTGCCTGGTGAGGGCTTAGGCAAGGGCCGCAACCCTTGCTAGCCACCGGCAAGGGCTCGTAGGCCCTCACTCAGTGGCCGGTGAGGGTCACTCAAAATAAGAGAAAAAAATAATTTTAAATTCAAAAATTCAAAAAAAAATTAAGTAATTGCAAAATTGTTCACTTCAATACCGGCCGTACCACATACGATGACCAACATCTACATCAGCGATTTTCTGGCTAAAATCAATCGAATGGACTACATTGGTAAATTATCAAAAGAATTGGGACTAAATTGGCTAAATTAAAATATTAGGACTAAATTGATACAAGTGCAATAAATTTAGAATTTTCTTGACATTATTCCATTGTGGTTGAACTAGAACTAGAGAACAAACTTTTGTGTTTGTTTTTCCAATTGCCTGACTGTCATGTTTGCCTAGGTCGATTCAGCAATGTAATTTCATCATTACATACGAGATTGCAAACTTCATATGATTATAACTAATAGCAGTTTAGGTAGTTGTTAATTATGTTGGTTAATATAGTGTGAATTTGCATATGGAATTGGAGGCGATCATATATTAATAATCATTTAAGTCACTAAAAGAATTATAACAAATGTATTACGAAAATAATGATGTTTAGCATTATAAAAGAGCATATTCCAGTGGATATTAAACGTTATCATATTGTTATATATATATATTAACAATTATTCGATACGCTATTAGTATAATACTTACCACAGTTGTATAACATGGAATGGCATCGAGCTCATTATTCTACTTTTACATCATTAATATTATTCTAGTATGTAAAATGAGTATTATCTAACGTCAGTAGAGTATAGAGTGAGAGAGAGAAAAAGAAACGGTATTTGGGAATAACAATCACAGTTTTGCTTGTCTAGCTGTTACATAAGGGTCATTTAATAATTATTACAGCTGAATTGTGCCTTGGTAGGAGCTTATGATAAATTACCGTTATCATCATCATTATTATAGATTAAGTCTCAGTGATTTTCTAGATATTTATTTATTTATTTATGTTAAGTTAATATCATGCATCCGTCAATTGGCTTAAACTTCTATTTGGCTTATAGAAATTGATGATGTGGCATTTTATTTTCTCTCTCGTAGGTGGCATTTTTTATTTTTCTTTAAATTTTATTCGAAATAGATAAAAAAATGCAAATTTTATTTGAAAAAATAAAATTTGGGGGGAGGAGAGAGAGAGAGAGAATGGTAAGGGGCTGGTAGTGTATCACTACTGCCCTTGTTGGAGGGGGAGGATGAGAGGGTGGCTGGCTTGCTAGCCTCGGGTGAGGGTCGGCAAGGCTTAGGCGAGGGTCACTGAGCCCAGGATGGACAAGGCCTCGCCTTAGCTTTATGAGGGTCGTCGCCTAGGGTCGGCATTGCCCAAATCTAGGCTAGGAGCAAGGCAAATCTAGGCTAGGAGCAAGGCAAACCTTGGTGAGCCTCATCGGCCCTTGCCTAGGGCTAGCAAGCTAGTCACCCTTGCCCAAGGCTAGCGGGGTCACTGGCCCCTTCGGGGAGGGTTTTTAGTGCACACATCCTTTTTTAAGATTAACTTAAATAAAATTTGTATCAAAATTAGATTTAGGCTAAAATGGCATCGTTTTGACTATGCCATTGCCATGAAGTGTAAAGAAAATAATTAAAAGAAACTATATCAACATTTTTTGTTAGCCAAGTTTTACGAAGTTAACAGAAAAATTGATTGCATCAATTTAATAAATTTTATGACTTCATTGCACCTTTTACAAATTTTAAAACTCAATTACATGTAAGAAGTTTTAGGATTCATTGTACGTATCTTTGAATATTAATAACAAAAGTTGCTAATATCAAACCTTCGTCAATTAGCTTAAACTTTTACACGTGGTAGATTTAATTAGTCCCCTCTAATAACACAGGCCTTTTCTTTTGATTCCTATGTAAATGGAATAAATGCATTAAAAGTCTTAAAAATTGTCACAAAAGTATAATTGTGTCCTAAAATTTACAAAAAAGTGCAATAATGTCTTAAAACTTGTTAAATTTGTGCATTTGAGTCTTTTCGTTAATTTTGGTTAATGGAAAATGTTGATGTAATTTTTTTTATTATTTTTGTATCCTATGTGACGATGAAGTGCCTAAAACATGAAACATAAGACTACAACGATGTTATTTTGTCCAAATCTAATTTTAAATACAAATTTTATTTAAATTAGCAAAAAAAGAAGTTAAATTTAGGGGCACAAAAGGATATTGGCGACAAACTTGTAGACCTCGCCGTCGTCGCCCACCAACCATCACCATAAGGGCCGGTGACCCTTGCCAATCGCAGGTAGGGCATTATAGGCCCTAACCAGCCCTCCCTAAAGGCAAGAATTGTTGGCCACTAGCTGGGCCCGATGACCTTGGTGGCCATCTCTCAGCCTCACTCGATTTCTCATGCACCTCCATTTTTTTTTTTATATATTTATGCTTGAGATAAGTACACTAGTCTGAACATGTCATGAGCTTGTAAAATGAGTGCAATCAAGTCATTTCATTAATACCATCAATTTGGCTCACAAGAAGTGATGATCTGGCATTTTATTTTCTCTCTCATATATGGTATTTTTTTCTTTAAATTAAAGATTAAAAAATGCAAATTTTATTTGAAAAACAAAACTGGAGAGAGAGAGAGAGAGAGAGAGAGAGAGAGAGAGAGAATGGCAAGGGGTTGGTTGGGTGTCGTTGTTGCCCATTGCCAGAGGGGACAACAAGAAGGTAGTCGGCTTGCCAGCCTTAGGCGAGGGTCGACGAGGCTTAGGCGAGGGTCACTGAGCCTAGGTGGTGGCTAGTGAGGCTCACCCAATTGGGGCTGACAAGGCCTCACCCTAGCCTTATGAGGGTTGCTACCTAAGGTCAGCATCACCCAAATCTAAGCTATAGGGAAGGCAAACTTGGGCGAGCCTCACTTGTGCTCGCCTAGAGCTAACAAGCTAATCACCCTTGCCCAAGGCTAGTGGAGTCGCCAGCCCCTTCGATGAGGGCTTCTAGTGCACATATTCTTCTCTTTTAAAAAAAAATAACTTAAATAAAATTTGAATAAAAAAATAGATTTAGACCACAATGGCGTCATTTTAGTCACATTATCGCCATGTAGTATAAAGAAAATAATTAAAATCAATATTTTTTCGTCAATCAAGTTTTACGAAGTTAACGGAAAAATTTGATTGCATCAATTTAATATATTTCATGACTTGATTACACTCTTTATAAATTTTATGACTTAGTTGCACATAACAAGTTTTAGGCCTTTCACTTTAGCATCTTCGAATATTAATAATAATATGGGCATTTAGTGGATGGGTGTAAACAATAATTATTGGACGCGGAAAAATAAATGGATGCGGCAAGTTTGACCACACCCACGGTGGCGTGTGAAGTCCTCACTCCCTCAGTGCTGTCCTTTTCCTAACATCTCTCTCACTCCCCCTCTCTCTCCCCACTTCCCCTCTGCATCCCCTCTCCCCTATATATAGCCACCATTCCCTCATCCCTCCTTGCATCACTCAATGCATTCTTCTCTTTGCAACTCTTAACGCACGACTCTCTCTCCTTCTCTCTGTCGTTCCTTCTCAGTTTCCCATATCCAGCTCTCTCTCCTTCCCTCGCTCTCTCGGCTTCTTTCTCTCTCAGCAACACAATTCCCCCATTTGAGAGTCGAAGCGGAAGGAAGAGAGCTACCCATTTCGTTCCGGCGCATAAAGATCGAACCTTCTCTAATCTTCCAATCAGCTTAAGGAAAAGAACATTCTCTACGCTCTTCTAGCTTTGCTTCGGTTTAATCTCAAAAATGGGTGTGAACTCTGCCGTGAAGAACCAGCACCCCAACAACCAGGTCTTCGATGTCTCCATTAATATCCCGCAGCAAGGTGGCTCCAAATGCTTCGACGACGACGGTCGTCTCAAACGCACAGGTCCCTGTCTTTTTTCTTCGTTTTTGTTTTCGAGAAACGATTTCCTTCGACCGAAACGAAATAGGAAACGATTTCCTGAGATGTAGATTACCACGACTTCTCACGACTCATTAGGAAAGACGAGGACGAGCACCCACAGGGAATCGCCCGTCTTTTAGGAACGCCGCTGTGGCGTCAATGCCGTCACAAAACCAGGGAAAAGAACCACAAACATTAAGAAACTCTTCAAGGAAAGCAGACGAATTCTTTGTTTTTTTCTTGTTTTAAATGAAACACCATCAATGAAATTTTATAAACGTGGGTGAATTTACAACCTTCTCTTTTCCTTTTTAAGAGACTACTGATAAAAGAGAATTTAGAATTTTTTAGTGACCATGTTACTTATGGTGGCTCGTGCGTGAACGAATGCAGGGACGGTATGGACAGCGAGCGCTCACATAATAACGGCAGTGATTGGCTCCGGAGTCCTGTCCCTGGCTTGGGCCACTGCGCAGCTCGGCTGGATTGCTGGTCCCGCTGTCATGCTCCTGTTCGCCTTGGTCACTTACTACACCTCCACCCTCCTCGCCGCCTGTTACCGCTCCGGCGACCCCAGCAAAGGCAGGCGCAACTACACCTACATGGATGCTGTCGGAGCCAATCTCGGTATGTCACATTTGTATCCGTGTTCACGTTCATATTCCAATGCTAATGTCTGAGTCATGTCCAATCATGTTTTGTTTGATGCTAAACTCTCCTCTTTTGATTAAATTCTCCAGGTGGGTTCAAAGTCAAGCTCTGTGGGCTGGTTCAATACGTGAACCTCTTTGGGGTTGCCATCGGTTACACCATTGCATCTTCCATTAGCATGATGTGCGTAAATTTTCAGTGAAAATTCTCGTGATTGTTTTGCCAGTGTCGAAAGTTATGCAAGTTCGATTGATTTTGCCGGCTTCTATGGTCACTGCAGGGCTATCAGTAGGTCCAATTGCTTCCACAAGAACGGTGAGAAGAGCCCGTGCCATGTCAACAGCACTCCTTACATGATTGCATTCGGCATCATTGAGATCATCTTCTCTCAAATCCCCGATTTTGATCAGCTGTGGTGGCTGTCCATCGTCGCCGCTGTCATGTCCTTTACCTACTCCACCATTGGACTCGGCCTTGGTATTGCCAGAGTTGCAGGTACAAGAAATTTTTCTTGCTAAGCTGCTCTAGTCATCTTTCTAAACTATCCCATTGGGGACAGAACCCGGTAGAAGTATGAGTTCTGATTTAGTACAATTCTTCAGAGACGGGGAATCTCATGGGAAGTCTCACTGGAATTAGCATCGGCACCACCGTGACCTCCACACAGAAATTATGGAGGAGCTTCCAGGCTCTTGGTGACATCGCTTTTGCCTATTCATACTCCCTTATCCTCATCGAAATTCAGGTGAATTATTTAATTTCCTCTCAAATGCATGACACAAGAAAGTACTGGTGACGGTTAAATATTGTAATGAAATTGAAGTCACTTGACACGATAAGTTTGTATATGTTTCAGGACACCATCCGGTCCCCGCCATCCGAATCAAAGACCATGAAGAAGGCGAGTCTAGTCAGCATAGCAGTCACGACCCTTTTCTACATGCTCTGCGGATGCATGGGCTATGCTGCCTTCGGTGACAATGCGCCTGGAAACCTCCTCACTGGGTTCGGCTTCTACAACCCATACTGGATGGTCGACATTGCCAACGCTGCAATCGTGATCCACCTCGTCGGTGCGTACCAAGTCTATTGCCAACCCCTATTCGCCTTCATCGAGAAGGCCGCGGTCAAGAAATTCCCCAACAGCCAGTTCATCACGAGGGATATCGAAATCCCAACCCTTGGTCTCCGTACTTTCAAGCTCAACCTCTTCCGGGTGGTCTGGAGGACGGTCTTTGTGATCACGACCACCGTGATCTCCATGCTCCTTCCATTCTTCAATGACATTGTTGGGCTGCTCGGAGCGCTGGGTTTTTGGCCCCTCACGGTCTATTTCCCGGTCGAGATGTACATTAAGCAGAAGCAAATACCCAAGTGGAGCACCAAGTGGGTGTGCCTTCAGATTCTGAGCATGGCTTGCCTAATCATCACCATTGCTGCTGCTGCTGGCTCTGTCGCCGGTGTTGTTCTCGACCTCAAGTCCTATAAGCCCTTCAACTAGTTAAAGATTATTTGGGCGCTCATGTTCATAACAAGGTTAATCATGGTGGTGGAATTTGCTTTGTGAGAAATTCTAGGCTCAGGTTTCATTTTCGCTGTGTAATGTATTTAGGGAACGGGAAGGGTCATGCTAGTCTCTGCATTTCGTGGCCCTCATGATAAGAATGTAACTCTTCTATTATTTGTCAACGCAAATGGAAAGCTTCAAGAAAAAGGAAGTTCAAGGTCCTCTCTTTGCTCATGTAGTTTGATTTTGGGGGCTATACACAAGTGAGTTTGCAAAATAAAAATCTTTCTTATTGTCTTTATCGATCCGCCCATCTATGACAATTTGTAGAAACTTCCTCTTTCACAACTCTGCATCTTTTAGAGAGCAGCCACTCTTAGGACAGATAGAGAAGGGGGAAAAAAAGAAGCAACAGATAAACATCGAGGCCTAAAAAATGACTTGTCTCAAGACTCTTGCGGCTAGAGCTACGGCCAAAGTCAATCCAGGACTTTCTAGAACTAGAAGTATATGGTCACTGTTGAATGAAAACAATAAGGGGTGAACCACACGCGCACAATCATGACAAGGATCAAACGGAACTTTAATCCTGTCCTTACCACGAAAATGTAGAAAGCCTCTCTCTCGAAAAAAAAAGGCAAAATTTTATTTATTTTCTCATGAACCCGACAGTCCGCCAATTCGACAGGGCATGGACTTGGCCTAGTCAGACCACAGAAGCAAAAGAAATGTGTTTTTTGTCATTTGTCTCCAGTTTCCACCCTTAGTTTCCAAACTTGCATAAGGGAAAGACTAGCAATGTGCAAGGGAATCTGTGATTATGCCACAATTGTTTTGTCGCTTCCAGTAATGCATGAAATTTCATCTGCTTTGGCAAAAATTCAAAACCAACATAACAAGAGTTTGAAAAAACATCAAAATCACTTAGTGAGACATCTTTTGATGGTCTAATCAGCTACTCCAACCATCTTTCTTGATTTAAAAAAATAAAAATGAAATAAATGGCTGTTTCAAATTCTTGCTGATTGAGAGCTACTTCAGCAGTAGCAGAGTATCTGCTTTTACACTTGCAGACATGTGTATAACACAACTGTCCAGTGTCAAATCTTCATGAGAGCCATCGAATGTTGCCCACTAATGTGAAACCACAGATCATGCCCGCCACAATGATCTAGGATTACAACCTTTTCCATACCATTTTGATGTGACCCAGGACAGTCGAAAAGGGGTGGCTCATGTTACAAGGTCGACTGAACCGACGGTGGCCAAACCCACAAAGTACAATTTCCTCGTGGTGGTGTGCCTTTTCTTCGGTGCTGGTAATCATTGTCAGCTTTGAGATTCCCTTTTGTGAGTGTGGGGTATCAATTAAGCAAAAGTCAAACCAGAAGATGGACAGAGAAGTATGTAGTGAGGAGAGCACGGGCGCGAGAGCTTCTCTAATTTCTCTTTTTCCTCCTCTTCAATGAGAGTTTCTAATGTGGAGTTGTGGAGAATGCCAGGAAGTAGGTCGTGTAAAATCAACGCACGCCGAAGATTTCCTAGCACACTCTTTCAATGAGAAATCGATTGTATTTTACGCCTTGTTATTTCAATTGGAATAATGATTGAAAAGAGCCTAAAGAGTTTTGAAATTAGTACTCACTGTGAAGTGTCGAGTCTAATAGAAATCAAAAAACAAGAAGAAGAAGTTGACAGTTGATAGCTTCCAAACTTTTAATTGATAAGTCATCAAATGACTCTAAGTCACCATGTCACTTATTGTTAGCATATTTACTTTACCGTATTCATTGCATATGCATTCATTGCGAATCATCTGTTCAATGATACTTAAGAAATAATGCAAAAAAGCCAAGTTACGTTGTTTTTTTCATTCTAACAGCTATTTTTTTATTGAGGCAACTATAAATTGTTGAAAATTTTGGGAGACTGTAATTTAGAATGGATTTATAGTTCAAGCACTTTAACATCGGTTGTTAGTAATAGTCATCCCCATATAGTTCATGCAAAATATAATTTGGAGCTCCTATTTTTGAAATTTGTCGCCTTAAATTGGTATATTTTATGATGTATATCTAGGAATCAACATCAGTTGTCCTCAATGTTTGTCCTTTTCATTGTATGTGATTTTAATCCTCAATCAAAATATGCTCTACATTTGGATTATAATAGTTCCATGTTCATAATGGATTCGTAGGTTATTTTCAAACTTGCTTTGTGAATGATCATGCATATATGTCACGCATAATTCTCATAAGTGCAAGAATCGTGATTTATAGTATGACATAAATCGATGTCGAGACTAGAATTGCACCAAAAATGGAACTGCAAGAAGTAAGGTTTTAGCATTCCCTCGTGAAGACTCTTAAAATACAGTAAAAAATTCTAAAGGTTAATACCCTGAAAAACCCTAAACTAGTACACTTGTGACAAATTTATCCAAAATTATTTTTTTGACCACCAAAAACTCCAAACTGGTACACTTGTGACAAATTTATCCTCTATTAGTTTTCGTCAAATTTTATTGTCAAATTATTAAGTTAAATGATACGTGATAGTTGATTGGTATAATTTTACACTCCGTTTGTCACATTTTACAACTTTTGTGATTTTTTTGTGGTATTAATCCAATTTAGCGGATGGTATATTTGTCACAAATTTACTAATATATGATTTTTTATGGTCAGTCGAGGTAAATTTGTCACATGTATACCAGTTTGGGGGTTTTCATGGTAAAAAAAATAGTTTGAGTAAATTTGTCACAGGTGTATCAATTTGGACTTTTTCAAAGTATTAACCCAAATTCTAAATTTAAGAGTGCAACTTCCACAGCATATTTTAACCGCCAACAGCAAAGAAATAAGATTCTTCTTTTTTAAAGAGCACATGGTTTAAGATTCTTTTGTCATCAAGTCAGTACAAAGAACTCATTCCCTTGGCACGTTCAGAGGTAGAAAGCCAAAAGATGACAGTGGGGGGTTAGGTGGCGGCTGCGGCGGCCGCCGGAGACTTTCGGCTTTCGGCGGCTAGTGGTGTGTGGAATCTCCGGGGAAATTCATCGGGAAGTTATTGCTTAAGATATGAATACTTTTTGGATTCTTTGTATCTTTGGTGAATCCTTTTTTTGACCGACAGAAAACGCCGGGCCTAGAATCTGGTAGTTGTGAGGCTTGCGACATGTACTCGAAATCCCACTGAACCTAGGGGAACGAATTAGGACAAGTTACTTGTCGGCTTAAAAAACCAATAATAAGGAGAAATGACAAAAAAACAAAGTTGGGTTTGTCTTCTTTGTGTAATTATTTACTTTCTGGGTGAAACTGGAGGGTCCGAAGAAGAATCTCCAACGATCAAGGGATGCACCCAGATTCTTTCACCAAATCGGCACTAGCAATCAAGGTCATGATGACTTCAGCTCTAATGCAACACTAGGAACAATTGATCACGACACTTGGGGCCAATTTGATTGATCTCCACCATTACATTTGTGCAATCTCAAGATAGAATAGTTTAATATCGAATTTCTTTGGTGCCGACGAAAGGTGCTTAACTTTTTTCTTTTTCAAAGGACTAGTTGACCTTGTCACCAACCCAAAAGAAAATTTTAACCCAAAAATTGTGATGGAATTCGAATAATTGACCTTGGCACCATCGGCGTTGGTGTGGAAATTTTTCAAATATATGTTCAGTTTTTTTCCAATTTTCTTTTCTTTTCTTTTCCTTTTTCCCTAATCCTAGGTTTAGAATAAATATAAAATTTGTCCACACAAATGCCAATGGTGCTATTGTAAAATGACTGACATCCATATCAATAATTTTCAGTTAAAATTGACCACATTGATTCAATTGACGAAATATGAAAAAATTTATGATTTAATTGACAAAAGTTTATAATTGAATTAGTAAAAGCGTAATAGATTTAAGACTTATCCGCAATTTATGTATACAACACTAACAACAATGAGATTGATTGGTTGAACTATTTCCTATTCCCTAATAGCTTCCTGCCAATCCTTTGCGCTGCGAAGGCTTTGATGCTCGCGCACTTGATCTAGTTGTCTTGAGTACTCACGATAGATATCGTCCTCGAACCATGCCATCTTTGACGGTTTAACGACATCCACTTCGTCTTCTAGTACAGCTCTCGACATGGCTTCCAAATTGCAACTTGCTGAGATATTTTCCGTCGCAAGCCCTATCCTCCATTGCCAATTTCATTAGCTCCACTCTCTTTGGGTATCAAAAAACCCATAGTCTCTCTCGAGCTTCTCAGCCTTTTTCTCAATCCCAAGCCCAAGCCCCACAATTTTCGTGCCTCAGTAGAGGAAGTCTTTGAGGACCTTTTGGATTGGGCCTCCATAGGTGAATAGCCCGAAGAGAAGGCACTGGTTGCCCACACATAGCTGTAGCAGCCAATAAGGGCTATTTCCTTTGTTTAGACAAGTAAATCATGGGGGACAGATTTGACTAAGGTTTATTATTGTAGTACTATAAAGCAACACGAAGGTTAGATGAAAGGGATAATGACACAAATGATTATTGAACTTTAATTAAATATGCAATAAGATCCTTAAACTTTTAATTTATTCAATGTGATTTTTAAACTTTGGTCAAAATTATAATTTGTTCAATATAGTTTTTGAAATTTTGTACATGTACAACTTAGTCCATGAATTATATGAAAATGTTCAATGTTGTCATTCCATTAATTGAAGTTCAGGAACAATATTGAATATTTTCAATTAATTTAGGAATTGAGTTGAATATATACCAAAATTTTAAGGACCATATTGAACAAATTAAAATTTTTAACATTACATTGCATATCGGTTTACAGTTCAAATATCACATTGAACAAATTAAAAATACATTGACTATATCGCATAATTGACTGAAGTTCATGGATTATTTGTGTTATTTTTCCTAAATGAAAATAGGACCAGCACACAAGATTTTAAGTTGTTTTCCTCACCTGAATGTTTATTCAAGTCAACCCTTGTCAAGTTGCTCTATTGGGTCGCCTGGGTTCCATGCAGGGTTGCTTGCGCACATGATGAACTCGATCAATGGAACAATGACTTGATTTCAACCAAAGCCCTTTCCGAACTCCTCTTAAGAATTTCTGAGTGGCGCAAACTTCTATCTGTGAGCGGGCTGTCAAATTGGGCCTCTCGTTGTTAGAGAATATTGTTAGGGATTTAATTAGAAAGGAACATTGCTTTATATTTCTTTCTTTCTTTTCTAAAATAAAGATTTTTCTTATTAAATTAAGATAGTAAATTTCCTTGTTAAATTATATTACTACTTTTTCTATGCTAATTTTTTTAGTATAAGTACCCATTGATCATAATGCATGATGAAGCCAAGTTAACGAGCAGCGATGTATCCTTTGAGTATTTTCTCTCTCTCCCTCTCTCTTAAAAATTCTAGAATATTTACACGGACTTCTGAAAAGGGCTAACCCTAAAATGCTGGTAAGATTTAGAAGGTGAGACTCGGTTACCTAACTGATTGATATAGTGCTTGTCACCTTGAGAAGAAATTTACCGATAAGTCAAATGAAAATTATTGAAACTATAGACTTTAAAAATAAGACCACGTCGCCGGATCAATGCAGGTAGACACAGATACCACCAGGAGGGAAAGCCGTAATGGACATTTAATGGAATAATGATTGGGCGTTATGCTGAAATAGAGCCTCGCCTTGGTTACATAGATACCGCTAAACACGTCCTAAGGTCCTAGGCTCTCAACCGAATGGCTGAACTTTTAGTGGCGTTTTCTCGTTGAACATAATGCAATCGGAGTGCTAGAGTTTATCCTAATATCTAAAGAGGCATATCTCTCGCTAAGCCAACACAGGTTAAAGCTGATGAATATCCATTCCATGCTAAGCCTCCAATCAGTCTTTACCTCTCACAATCCGGTTTGGCTGCATCGGATCTATGCCAATAGAAAAATCGCAGGACAATTATAGCTTCACCTGGAACAGTATAACAATGTGGATATCGGTGTCAAAACTGAATGCTATACTCTCAATACAAGAGTATAGATGATATGTGTTGGTTCCTCAAGTCACATTCTTGCTCATGATTTAGGCAACTCAGATAATTCTCCCATAGTTTCTGCTTTCCCTGGAGTGCATGGCAAACTCGACTAGATGAATCACTGGGATTTACCCCAGTGGCTCCTTTCCAACATGAAAGGGGAGGTGAGGTGTTCGAATCATCATCTTCTCAAGAGGGTTGGGGTAGGACGAATTAGTTAGGTGTGGGTTTCGACTTTCACACCCTGCAAGGAGGTAGAGTAAAAGTCTGAGAGCGAGAGTTAGAATAAGAGTAGAATAGGACCGACCAAAAAAAGAAAAAACTCGACTAGATGTGGCCACACATCTGAAGATAGATCGCCAAGAAAATGAACCGCCATTGAACTGCACCTTTCATTCAAAATCAGCGCCCTTTCTACTTACTCAGTCAACTTCCCTTTGTCTAAGGCAGTAGAATATCGGATACCGTGGAAAGAATCGAAGACATATAGAGAGAACCTGCGGATAAAAAGAAAGGCCAGATGAAACATTCATGGAAATAATTGAAGACATAAAGCTGTATACAGTTAAGAGAACCCCTGAACAAAAAGAAAGGCCAGATGAATTGAAGACATTTGATGGTTCATCAAATATCTTCCCATTCTCCAAGGCAGTGAAGTATCGGATACCGTGGAAAGAATTGAAGACATATAGCTGTAAGAGAAGCGACCACCCTGCCCTTTTTGGCTGTTTGGTCGCTTCTCGGTCGGGGCAGATAGAGACGGGAGAATCCATAACTGCCAAAAAGGGCAGGGTGGTCTTGCGGCGTCTGATACCAAAGAGAGAATGCGATGCTAAAAAAGAAAGAGGGATAATGATTAGGACAGCAGACGATATCGTGGAAGTGAGCGAAGTCGAAAACTGGGGTCGAGAATTAATGGCCACAAAAATTCCCTGTGCTTCGAGCACAAGCTCAATGTAAAATCCCGATACACGCACTCAGCTGAACAGAAGCAGGCATTCCTTCCACCCGAAGAACGACTAGCGGCGCTAAAGCCATTCCCCCGCAACATCCTCTCATGATAGCCACTAGTCAGGGGTCAGGCCAAACTCCCCTTTGGTGATCATAAAACTTTGCAGGGATTTCATCCCCCCATAATTTGGCCATGCTCTGTAGAACGAATTCGGCTTGCTGTGGGGTTTAAAATTGCTCTACAATTTCGAAGTATGACTTCCATGCTCGCCGTTCGAAGAAAAAAGAAATGAGAGGAATGAAACCATTTCTTATGCTTAACTGGATGGCTCGTCAAAGAAAATCGACAAGCATATATTCTTAGACAGGAACTCTAATCGCTCCAAGATGAGAAAAAGGATGACAATGAAGCCTGATAGAAATAAAAAAGAAAAGAAAAGAAAAGAAAAGAAAAGGAAATAGCTTAGATCACCGCAGAGGGTAAAGGCTAGTTGTATAATCATCTTCTTTATATAGTAACTTGCCACCTTGCATTGACGTAGTGGACTTCTTCGTAGCAAAGGAGAAACTGGAATTTCAATTCAGTGCCTGACGTCATAAATTGGTAGGTAGACAAATGGGTTAGGAATCACGACATTGGTTGATTTGGTTGATGCGAAATTCGGGAAACTCACGTTAGCAATTTCATTTGGACCATGAATGCAAATATATCAACGACACCACGGGCTCCAGAAAATTCTCCAGATAAAATTAGAAGAAATTTCTGAGACAAGGATTAGAAACATCCGAAGTAGACCTATCCAAATGATGGGTTAAAGCCATATCAAATTGGGTGCAATTGCCATGCGTAATTTCAGCAGTGATTTATTTATTTATTTATTTATTTATTTATTTTGGGAAACCAAATGAAATGAGAAATCTTCAGACAGACTACAGTTCATCCATTTCATCAGTCCAGCACCGCGATGAGATGCCCAATAACAGGCACCTTAACCTGACGGTTCCATCCCAACTGCTACTGTAAAGGACTCCATTGGTCGCAACCAAGGAGGAAACTACAGATTTATGACCAATTCATGCTGCATGAAAGGGTGCGGTCCTGTTAAGAAAGGAATTTGAAAGAATTTATAAAGTTGTTTCATAAAGCTAGGAACCCAAATGCCCCACCTTAGATAACAATGCTTTATCAATTTGTCTCCACTTCATTATGAAAGTATTCCAGAATCCATTCCTTGCGTAGGCCAGTGCATGTATACCACTGCATCGTCAATCCTTTTTGCTGATGTACATTTTGTCAAGTGACTTGTGCCGTTGGGATTATTTTGGTTTAGAGTATTGTTTAGGTGGGACGTGATGGTTTTTTATTTGATGAGCCAAATAAAGCCCGTCCGCTTATGTTGAGCTAAAATCCGGTTTGTAAGTGAAGGGCCCATAAGAGGAAAGGCGGTTATTTTCTAAGTGAAAATAACTACAATATATAAAATAAAAAGAAAATGGAATAACGTTACCTGTAGCGTTTCATAAAGAAAATACACTTCTCCATCTTCTCCCCCTTGAAGCAGTTTACTCCTCTTGAAGAACGGAACTCCAGGATTTCAAAATATTCCTCCGAGACTGCAATGGTACTTATTAAGTGGTAATCAAAGTATGTCCGTCTCCGTGACATACCTTCAATCGGTGTTACATGTTTCAAGTGCACGTTTCCGCCTTCGTTTTGGGTATTTGATTATTCGAGTATCGGTTTGATTTTTAGGAATTTGTTTCCTACATTGGTTTCAGAGCAATGTTGTTCACATTTCCCAATCATTGTTGATGTTTGTAATTTGCTTTTGGCCAAAATTTGGAGAGACTTCATTGTCAGACGCTCGGGGACGGAAATCCCAACACTCACTCATGTTCGCCCTTCTTTTCTGATTTCTTGTAAATCAAAATTTATTTTTGATAATGCAAAGTCATAGTTCTCGTCGAAACAAGAAAAACGATGGGTGGATTGCCGCCGAGGACCGCCGGATGCGCCGCCACGCGCGCCGAAAGGTCTACCGTTGCATGCGACGAGACATTACAAACAAGGGGCGTACGCACTTACCTGGCATTACAAACCGGAGTATAATCGGCTTGGCGAGATCTCCGTGGTATGAAATTAAAATAAAAAATAAAACCCTCCTCTCTCTTCTTTTTTTGTTCTTTCCCTCTCCCTTCTTTTTTCTTTTCTTTCTTTGTCGGCGGGCTCTCTCTCCCGAGCACTCCTTTTTCCTTCAAATAGTTGAAGTCCCCTTCCCTTCGTTTGTTGACTTTTCAACCTCCACACCACACCCCCCTTCTTTTTTTTTTGAGGTGGGTGCTACCTTTTGACCTGGTAAAAATCCTAAATATTACAACTTCTTATTTACGGTAAATTCTTTATCATATTACAAGGGGCGTATGCTTGGAAATGTGGATTCTTTATCATCGAGCCAAAGAGAAGTATCACACGGTAAAATCCATGAAATTATTTACGTTGTTATAACATGAGCACGAAAACAATCCCTCTCGCCTTCCACGGCAGTGATCGGGTCCGGAGTCCTGTCCCTGGCTTGGGCCACTGCGCAGCTTGGCTGGATTGCCGGTCCCATCGCCATGTTTATGTTCGCCTCTGTCACTTACTACACCTCCACCCTCCTCGCCACCAGTTACCGCTACGGCGACCCTGTTGCTGGCAAGCGCAACTGCACGTACATGGATGCTGTCGATGCCAATCTTGGTATGTCACATTTGCATTCGTGTTCGTGGTCATATTCATACGCTAATGTCTGAGTCGTGTCCAATCAAGTTGTGTTGGGTGCTGAAATCTCCTCTTTGGTTAAATTTTTCCAGGTGGGTTCAAAGTCAAACTTTGTGGGCTGGTTCACTACGTGAACCTCTTTGGGGTTGCCATTGGTTACGCCACCGCATCTTCCAATAGCATGATGTGAGTACATTTTCAGTGAAAATTCTCGTGATTGTTTCGCCAGCGTCCAAAGTAATGCGAGTTTGATTGATTTTGTTGGCTTCTATGTTCATTGTAGGGCTATCAATAGATCCAATTGCTTCCACAAGAAAGGGGAGAAGAACCCGTGCCACGTCAACAGCAATCCTTACAAGATTGCGTTCGGCATCATTGAGATCATCTTCTCTCAGATCCCCAGTTTCGATCAGCTGTGGTGGCTTTCCATTGTCGCGGCCATTATGTCCATGACATACTCCACCATTGGACTTGGCCTTGGTATTGCCAAAGTTGCAGGTCCATCTTGCTGAACTGCTCTGTTTATCTTTCTACGCAATGTCCCTGGGTGATAGAAGCTGGTCGAAGGATGAAGTTGTGATCTAGAGTTCTGTTGTGGCTTTTTTAATCTTCAGGGACAGGGAAAATCAAGGGAAGTCTCACTGGAATCAGCATCGGTACCGTGAACGCATAAGCTATGGAGGAGCTTCATGGCACTTGGGGACATCGCCTTCGCCAATTTTTACTCCCTCATCCTCATTGAAATTCAGGTGGATGATTATAATTTTCTCTCGAATGCATGACACAAGAAAAGAGTACTAGCGATGGTTAATAGTGTAATGAAATTGAAATCATTGCCATGACAAGTTTGGATATGTTTCAGGACACGATCCGGTCCCCTCCATCCGAATCACAGACGATGAAGAAGGCGAGTCTAGTCAGCATAGCCGTCACAACCCTCTTCTACCTGCTCTGCGGGTGCATGGGCTACGCTGCCTTCGGCGACATGCCGCCCAGCAACCTACTCACCGGGTTCGGCTTCTACAACCCATACTGGATGGTTGACATTGCCAACGCTGCGGTTGTGATCCACCTCGTCGGCGCATACCAAGTCTATTGCCAACCCCTATTCGCCTTCGTCGAGAAGACCGCGGCCACGAAGTTCCCCAACAGCCGGTTCATCAAGGGGGAGATCGAAATCCCCATCCCCGGGCTCAGCCCCTACAAGCTCAACCTCTTCCGGTTGGTCTGGAGGACGGCCTTCGTGATCGCGACCACCATGATCTCCATGCTCCTCCCACTTCCAGTTGACTGATCGTAGTATGCCTGCTCAAAGGACTAGTTGACCTTGTGGCTGAACACAAAAATTATGATGGAATTCGAATTTCTCATTCATATTTTGTTATCGTATCATGTGTCATGTTTTACCGAGTATCGTCAAGTCAATCGTGTCTCTCGATTTTACTGGCTTCAATTAAGTTTTCCATTTTCAAATTCAGAAAGTTACAATCACAACTTGCTCGTACTTGATTTCATCGATGATATGAAAATACAAGTTAAAGTTGATGAAACAAGATAAAAATCCTCCACACAGGGTCTTTGTTACCTTAGATCAAAAAAATATGTTTCCAGATGAGCACTAAATCAACCATAGTCTACATATGCGAACACCGACAATATATTGCCTGTTCCCTAACAGCTTGGTGCCGATCTTCTGCAGATTCGACGCTTGCGTACTTGATGAGTCATCATACCATATCATCCTTAAATCATGCCATCTTCTTCGATGTTCTCACGACGTCCACTTCGCCTTCTAGTACCGCTCTGGTTATGGCTTCCAAATTGCACCTGCTGAGATCTTTTCCCTCGCAAGCCCTGCCCTCCAGTGCCAATATCCTGAGCTCCACTCTCTGGGTATCAAAAACCCGCAGTCTCTCTCGAGCTTCTCTGCCATTTTGTCGATCCCAAGCCCGACGACTCTTGTGCCTCCACAGAGGAACTCTTTGAGGACCTTTGGGATTGGTCCTCCATAGGTGAATAGCCCCAGAAGAAGGCAATGGTTTGCCAACAAAAAGCTGTAGCAGCCGATAAGGGCTATTTTCTTGATCTGGCATGTACAGTCACAAAAATTTCCAATTTCCACAGTCTAATTTCTATTCCTCCTTATTCCACGCAACGCTTCGACGACGAGGTCATGAATTCCTGTGATGAAGTTAGACAAAGACTAATTTGCCGGATCTTTAGTATAGTGTAAATTCACAGACTTTGTGCATAAGAAATACGAAACCATTCACCTTTTTTCTCCAAGTAACCTTTTGCACAGCCAATGCTGTCACTGGCCGAGAGACCCACCAAAATCTGCTTCATGTTTCTCTTCTTGTTGCCATATATCCTCCGGACACCTCTGATCCATTCTCTAACGGCGAGTTTGCTAAGCTTGCAATCTTGGTCTAGGCGTCGTCAAGAAAATCTTCTCTCCGACTCTAATCTCATAATGATCCCTGAATTTTGCAGTGCTTTGTTTGGTGACCTCCATTGGCCTTCTTCCAATGGTGAGATGAGATCTGCAGCCTATAATTTATGAACAAACAAGAAAATGATGCTCACCCACAGTGACAGCCCAATAACTTAACCAAACAGAGCACTGCTGCCAAACTGAATATTATGTCCTAATGCCTGAATCTAACAAGGTCATAACTTGTAGCAGAAAGGTCCTCAGTCCTTATGCATAACTTCAATCACATAATGGCTCTTTAACCAAAAGGTTCATTTTCTCTTGAAGAAATTTCAACACATCCTCTCTTCCTTCCTTTATAAGCAATTGCCTTACCCTCTCAAAAGTCATACGTGATGGGTGGATCCCTTTCTCCATCAACTCTTCTAATAAGACACAAGCCCTTGGCGAATTACCCTTCTCACACAAGCCATTTATGAGTGCTGAGTAAGTGTGCATACTTGGTATGAATCGCTTCGAGTTCATATACTTCCACACCTTAAGAGCCATCTCCAGCTCATCCCTCTGGCAGAACATCTTTATCATCATTGTATATGTATCTGCATCAGGCTCACAAACCTTGATCAATCTCCGGAAGAACCTGTAAGCTTCATCGGTTTCCCCACTATTAATCAAATTTGTTAAAATAATATTACAGGTCCTTGAGTTGGGATTAACTCCCCTGCTCTCCATCTCACTCAAGACCCTTTTCACGTTTTTAAATTTGTTAACTTTGCAAAAGGCGCTAATCAGGGAATTGTATGCTACCACGTCAGCCTCAATTCCATTCCTTTCCATTTCTAGGAATGTCTCGACAGCATCTTCAATCCGATTTTCTATCCCATAGGTATGTACAAGAACACTATAAATGAAAGATGTTGGTCGACAGCCATTGGAATCCATTTCCTTGACAATTTCAACAGCCTCATCGACTCTCCCAGCCTTGCAAAGTATGTCAACCATAATTCCGTAAGTCACTATATCAGGGTCGCAACCTGCGCTAACCATTTCACGGAAGGTCTCTCTCGCCTTGGGCAGATTTGGAGCCTTTCCCCATCCTTCTAGCAATATACTGTACGTCTTCGAGTCTGGAGCATATTGGTGTTTCATACTATCAAAAATCTCTTGAGCCTTCCTCACATTCTTGGCCTTACACAAAGCACTAAGGAGGCCATTGAATGCCGCTAGATTTGGGGCCATGTCATACTTTTCCATGACATTAAATGTATATAACGCCTCATCCACTTTCTGGGCCCTGGCGTATTTTCGCATGATGATGCAAAACGTCTCGACATTCAACATGCTCTTGTTCCTCATGGCATTCACAACATCCCACACAATTTGATACTGCCTGATCTTCGCCAGAGACTCGATCATGATATGGTAAGCCCTAACACTGTGCGAGTAATTTCTTTGCTTCCCAGCCCATTCAAAGAATCTATAAGCCAACATACCTGCATTTTCGAATCTCTTGAGGACATCCTCCACTATATCCGGGGACACCCTGACGCCACTTTGGTCGAGGGCAGTATCAAGGGCCAATGCCGGTGTGGACATCATAATTTTACTTATCTTTCTCAATGATTCTGAAATGTCTCTAACTGATTCACTTGAACTGTACATTCTTCCCCACACTTTCCATCTCAAGGAAAACCCAGTGTTGATTCTTGGCATGTTATCGGCTGAACTGAGAATTCACAATCCACCTGAGCCAGTCAGTTAAATCAGTCTTAACTTCACGTTGGAGAGCAGCCTTGGAATTGAGTCCTGCAGCAGTAACGTTTAAACTATGAAAACAAACAATGCTGGCTCAGCTAACCTACCATCTTCCGGAACAATTCAACAGTTCAATTCATCCCAACTAAACGCTCTCACCATAACAACCCCACCAGCACAACCCTCTAGACAAGAATTTCACCTCGCACCTTCAACAGTTCGATTCGTCCCAACTAAATGATACTCTAACCCAAACTAATCCCACCGGCACGAGTCACTCGACAAAATTCAACTCACGCCATCCTGCTACGCTGCTATGACCACTGGCAATCCACCGCTTCTATCAATTCTCAATCGCATACTCCGAAGTGAGACCGAATCTATTCCAGGAAGACTTATTATTTTCTGGTCTCACCCAAACTACACATTGCATTGAGTCCATCTAACTCAGCCGCAGACACGACCACAACATGAACAAAAACCAGTACGACGTAGTGCCAGAGAAGAAACAAACAGTATTATGATAAAGTTTTCACCAGTCGACTGACGATGAAGATGGAGATGCAGCTCAATCCACTCCCAATAAAAAAAAAAAAAAAAGTTAAAAAAATTGCTCTTCTTCCTCCGCCTCTGATCTTCTGACGATGGAGTTCGTTCACGGCCGTTCCATGAAACACGCGTTGCCCTAATTCTGCAACTGAGGCCGATAAACAAGTCGACATGAAAATGGGTTTTGGGCTTTGGTGAACTCCGGCCCAATTTTCTCCCACTCCTTTTTCGCGGGTAACGAAACGGAACGCGATTCCGCACGCCGAAGAAGCCATTTTCGTCGCTTCCACGACGTCAGCGATGGAGCCGCCGGAGTGCCCCGTATGCCTCGCCGCGTACGACGGCGACGAGGCGGTCCCCCGCGTGCTCTCGTGCGGCCACAGCGCGTGCGAGGCCTGCCTCGCGCGCCTCCCCCGGCCCCTCCCGCAGGTCGTCCGATGCCCCGCGTGCACTCAGCTCGTCAAGTTCCCGCCTCAGGGCCCCGCTTCTCTCCCCAAGAACATCGACCTCCTCCGCCTGTGTAACCCCGAGACCGATCGCGTCGGCCGCGACCGATCGCGTCGAGAATCGTCGGACGATGATCGCCGGGTCATTCGGGAGCTGTTCGTTGGCAAGACGTGGTCCGACCAGTTCTACGCCGCGTGGAAGGAGTGGATACTCCCGTGCGACGCTGTCTCGGTTGAAGAAGATCGCGGGGGCGATCAGCGTGACTTTTGTTGCAAGTTGGTAGGGAGCATTGGCCGTGTTGATTCTGGCTTGTTGTCCATGCGGTGTCGCGAGAAGCAGGAAATTAGTCTTGTTCCGATGGTGTCGTTGTCGAATGGGAGTGAGGACGGTTCGGGATTTAGGTTCGATTATGTTGCGAGGGTTTTGACTTGTTTGAGTAGTATTGGGGAGGAAGCATTGAATGAATTGGCCTTAATTTTGAGAGCCTCCTTGAGAAGACAGTGTAGAGTGTGTCAAGTTTATGGCTTGTGGGGTAATATTAAGGATAAAGTGCTGTATTTAGTATGTGAGAGGCTCAATGGACAGGTTTTACGGGTATTTGACAAGGTGCCGCAGTTTGATGGGGTTGATGGAAAAGATGTGAGTAAGGATTGGGTGTCCAATTTTGCCATTAAAGGTATGGAGATTTGCGAGGGGGTAGTCAGCTTGCATAAGCAAGGGCTTATAGCTGGCTGTTTGGGTCTTTCATGTATGAAGATAGATGAATTTGGACATGTGTATATTGACTTGAATGAGGTCTTGGTGCTGGAAAGGAAGGTCGCCAGGGTTGCTGGTAAATATGTTTCTGATGGAAAAAGAATTGATAACAAAGAGCTGCATAAGATCTTTTACGAGTTACTGGAAAGTGATTCTCTCTTGAGCCCTGAGGTACTTTTTGAGCTATTGAGGAGATGGGATGCTAAATTAGATGACTCTGGCAGCTCGTATTTTATTGGGTATGGATCAGATGTCTGGGTATTGGGCTGTATGCTCATTAGGCTTCTTCTGGGTGCTGCATTCCCTGGAGACACCTGGAACGTGAGAGAAGAAGATGATTCAGATTTTTCAGTTTTGTACAATAATTGGTTGGAAAATGTTGGTTCTTTGTTGGAGAAAAAAATGACCTCGAATTTTGTGTCGTTGAGGCTGGTGCTCCTTGAATGTTTTAACTTGGATCCACAAACACGACCGCTTATAACTGATGTGAGAAAATGCATTAGGGAACTGATTGTGGGATATCAACGTTGCAATGGGGCTATTGAGGAGGAAGTAGTTAGAGAAGATCCTGAGTTTCATTGCTTGACTTTTGGGAAATTATGTCAGATGGCATGGAAAAGTTCAGATACATGGAGAAAAGATTTGCATGGGAGCGAGCATGCTGGTGGAGCAGATATTCAAAGTGGTAAGGTTGGAGTGGATAAAGAGTTAGTTGAGGGTCTCTCTGAGCAAAGTGTTAGATGCAAAGATCTGCAGGGTCATCTTGACTGTATTACGGGTTTCGCCATTGGAGGTATGGGGGCCATTCTCCATGCTTGCGTTTCTGAAATCTTTATATTAATTCTCATTTTTAATGTTCTTCATCAATGTGTTTACTTGATCCATGTTCTTTCTGCACGGTGCCACTGCCCTCTAAAAGCATTGAATCAGTTGACTTCAAATTCCTTCTAGTAAAGAACTATTCTTTTCATTTATTTGCTTTTCTTTTTTCAATGAAGCACTTTGCCACTTTAGCTTTCTTGTCCATGGCATTGTGTTGCTCTCAAGTGTACTGGGCTTTCTCTCATGTTGTGGATGCATCATTTCAGTGAGAGTAGAACTTGTGCTTAACTTTGTATACTTACATCAGAACAGACTTTGATTGAGTGATGTTGACTTAGACATTGAAGGACAGATTCGCATGAACCTGCTCTGACAACATTTCTGTATGCATAAGAGATACATAACCTGCAAATTTACTCTTGACCAATTTCTTTTTCAGTTCTTTAAAAGGTTTCTTGGTTAGTTTTTTTGTTGTTGCTTCAAACTTCTACTGGCTTTGGAATGGGGTACAAAGTTGGAATATTAAGGTTCTGATGCTTAGGTTATTGATGAATCTTATTGAGCCCAGATGCTTAGGTTATTTAGCAAGCTCATTGAGTTCCAGCTAGTTTGATAATATAACTGCATTCTAAAGTTTGTTTTTGCTCTTGTAGGAGGATTTCTCTTTAGCTCCTCTTTTGATAAAACAGTCCAGGTGTGGTCTTTGCAGGTATGTATGCTAAGCAAAATAGATTGCACTGCAATCTGTCAACTCACGTCTTTGATTCCCAATGTTCTGCTTTTAGAGTTAAAAGTTTGAATGTGTTATCGATAATTGTCTTAGGCTGACTTACTAATTTCCATTATATTATTTGTTAAACCTCATTTTCATAGACTTCAATCTGATTATGGGGGCATCCCATGACTCTAAATGAAAAGCAATTCTGACTAATGGTCTAAGCTGATGTTTGAAACAAACTTGTGTGAGTGATTTAGGGAAGTTTTTTTGAAAAGATCATGTATCATGTAATTTTTGGGCCTTGTAGCTGTTGAAAGTATTCAACAGAAGCATACAGTTACAGAAATGATTTACCTCTCGACAAGTCTTTTTAATCTATTGAGTTGATCTTTTGAAGGCAAAACTTGGAAGAGGCTAGTTGCCATTGGTCCCTAAGCTTAAATTCTATGGCAACTTTTGGAGTTTGAGAGAGTTCTCCATTTTTGGTCAGAGAATTTGAGAGAACTGTTTTCGTGACTAAATGGAATACTTGAAAATACAATGCTTTTAAGGTAATACCTTGAATAAGATTATGATCGTTATCAATGTAAAAGCCCGGCCCAATCTGTTGGGATTGATGAATAGATGAGCCCAACAGGTGCCATAACTCTCAGGCTCACCTAGAGTTTCAGTAAGCCACAGTCAAAAAGCATGGTTCCCTGACCTTCATACAGAAAGTTAATACAAGCTTCTTTTTTCTTTTTTTCCATCTTTTTCCAGGATTTCTCTCATATACACTCATTTAGGGGTCATGAACACAAGGTCACGGCCGTAATCTATGCTGATGGGGATCAACAATTATGTGTCAGTGCTGATGGTGGAAGTGGCATTTGTGTCTGGAAAATACATTCCCCTATGATGGAAGAGCCACTCAAGAAATGGTATGAGCAAAAGGATTGGCGGTACAGTGGTATACATGCATTGGCCTACTCAAGAAATGGATACCTCTATACTGGAAGTGGAGACAAATTGATAAAAGCATGGTCATTGCAGGTGGGCACTTGTGCTCCCAGCATTATGGATGCTGCTGTTTTGCTTATTTTAAAGGGGGATGCAATTTTTACAATCTTTGAGTTTCTTTTTTTGCCAGGATTGCACCCTTTCATGCAGCATGGATGGTCATAAATCTGTAGTTTCCACGTTGGTTGCATTCGATGGGGTCCTTTACAGTGGCAGTTGGGATGGAACTGTCAGATTATGGTGCCTTAGTGATCATAGTGCCCTGGCAGTATTGGGGGAAGATATACCTGGAAGTATGTCACCAGTCCTATCTATTACAGGGGAGAGGCATTTTCTGGTTGCAGTTCATGAAAATGGAAGTGTAAAGGTATTATCATCTTTTAGTCTTTCTTAATTTATTGGGGCTTTCTATCATTTGTATTGGGTCTTTGTACATGATAGAGTTTAAAGACAGCTTTCTCATCATAATATGAGTCAATGAGTATGTGTTGTCTCAAACCAAAATAATAGCGAGAATTAGTTCTTGACTTTACTTGGTGACATTTCCTACTCAGTCTCATGCTGTGAATGGTTATTGGGCAACTCGTGGTGCTGTATCGATGAAATTGATGAATTGTAGTCTGATCGGTTTCTTTAGTTCCCAGAAAGACAGATAATAAAAGCACTGTTGAGATTTTCTGGAGAAGGGAAAGAGGAATTATTAAACTTTGTTCTTCTTGGAATCACTGAAAAAACTGTTCATTCATAGATTCTCAGAGATGGCAGTCGTTTGGATTCTGCAGCTTACGAGGGAGGAGACTAGCTAGCTTGCATTTTTCATGTGGAGTGCCATTTCTAATGGGATGAAACTTTGCCATGGGATGTCCCTATCACTGAAAATTGATTTTGCTCCTTTCTGTTTTGTAGGTCTGGAAAAATGATGTGTTCATAAAATCTGCAAAAGTGCATAATAGTGCTATTTTTGCGGTAAGCTTAGAAGGCAAATGGCTAATAACTGGAGGCAGGGAAAAAACCATCAATATACTGGTAAAGTAGCAGTCATTGACTTCTTGCTGTATATATTTTCTCAGATAGAAATATATGCTGTGGTTAATTTGCACTTATCGCTACCGGTAAGTTTTTATTGGCCCTATTCCTTTAAAAAGCACCAATTTTTAACTCGAGTCTCAATTCTGGTCGGAATTTTCTTTTTCCCTCATTAAAAAGCACCAACTTTAGCTCGGGTTCCCATTTTGGCCCCTACTTACTTAGCTCCAGTTCCCATTTTGGCCCATACATACTTTGTCTCGTAAAAAAACTCCAACTTTAGCTGGAATCCCAATTCTGACTTTATTCTTATTGTCTTGTAAAAAAGTACCAATTTTCAGTTGGTACCTAAATCTGGCCCTGTCAAGTTTCCGCCAAATATGCATTGAATAACAAGTTGAATCTTGAACATCATCATTGGACGGAAACTTAACGGGGGCTAGATTTGGAAACCAACTAAAAGTCTGTGCTTTTTAATAAGACAAAAAAAAAAAAAGTTGGGCCAATATTAAGACGAGACCTAAAGTTGGTGTTTTTCAAGAGATAAAACAAAATTTGGGCTAGGATTGAGACATGAGCTAAAATAGATGCTCTTTTATGAAACAAAACAAAAAAAAAAAAATTGGGCCTAAATTGTAACCTGAACAAAAGTCAGTGTTTTAAGAGAATTGGGCCATTTTTTATTATTGTTCTCTGCTGAGAATATATATATATATATATATATATATATATATATATATATATTTTTTTTTTTTTTTTTTCTTGCATCTTATCTACACAACAATCTGCAGGAATTATCAGATGATGAGCTTCAGGTAGACATAAGACCGGTTGGTTCAATACCTTGTGGTTCTGTTGTAACGGCTCTCTTAAGCTGGCAGGGAAAAATTTTTGCCGGATGTGCTAATAGGTCTGCAAAGGTACTCCGCCGAATTAATGATTCTCTTGTCATGTTATTAAGAATCAAGATTGCTGGCTTCCCGTATTGCTTTTGCCAGCTTAATGTCATACAGTGGTTTGCATGATTGGGTCGAATATTTTTCTTTGACACTGGCAAAAAAAATAAAAATTTGTGATATATCTATTTACATGGCGCCATACTTTTTGAGTTAATTTTATGGAGCAAATGCATGCCTTTGGTCATTTGGTTGCTCTATTATTATTGACACATATTTCTTTACAATCCTAGAAGGTCATACCTGTTCAATCAATAATTGCGCTGGTTTACATGCAAAGTTCACAATGCTTGTAAAATCTTTGCATGTAAACCTATTTGAGTTCTTGTCCTAATGTTCCCAATCTCTCTCGTGTTTGTTACATTATCACTGTAAGGAGAAACAGTGAACTGCGAGTATGTCATACAAGCTACATATCTTTTGCTGAGTCATCCACTTGAAGAATCTATTGCCTCCAGATTCAGATTTGTCAACTGTATCATCCTCTATTTATTTTTTTCCCAAGCAACCTGGGAAAATATAGAAACTGCACCGTCTTGATCTATATAGTTTAGGCTGGAGCTTCCTTTAGAATGAAAATATCGTCTGCCACCCCAAAATTTCTGATTAATCTTTGTATTACTCTCTTCAACTTCTCCCAACATAGTCAAAATCTTTCTCATGCATCATTTTCGTTCTTGTGTACTTTCTACGATGATTAGCTACTCTAAGTGAACGAATTCAAATATGCAGGTTTATTTCTCCGGAATGTGATTATCTTCTATCTCAATGCATCATTTTGTTCTTGTGTACTTTTTACAGATGATAAGCTGATCTCAGTGGTCATGTTCCAATATGCAGGTTTATTATTCCGGCAAGTGATTATCTTAGCCAGTGAGTTTTTCTAGGAAGAGATCGTTGATTTTCTGACGATAGAGATAAACATTTTCATCTAAAGGTGCTTCCTTAAGTTTGGTGTTGCGTCTTGACTTTGGAGCAACAAATCCTCATTGGATATTGACTTAAATATCTGATTCTATGTATATAATAGCCACCCAGATCCCTAGTAAACACGAGGATAGCTGGATCTATTTGTTACAGGTGGTTTTTTCAACTGCTTGGAGAGTTGAAGGCGACAGGGTTGATGCAAGCAGTTGTTACTCTTGTATGTAAAGAAGCTATTTCTGTATGACATGTATATAACACAAGTTACCTCCAATAAAGACAATGTCTGGAGTAAATGATCTATGTTAACACTCTGACAAAGAAAAGTATAAAACGAAAAGTATTTTTTTCCCTTTTTCCTTCAATTCTTACCCGGCTATGAGCTTCTCCCAGACATTAGTTACTATGTTTGGTTGTTTACATTTCTGAGCATGCCGTATCCGCCTGTGAATGGATTTCTATAAGACGTGTTGATTCAAATAGGTATAATCTACACTACCAGCTTCTCAGTTTGTATGATGAAAGTGTAATGGTGCATGAAATATTTCCCTGATCAGGCACTACTTGTTCTCTTTCAGAAATTTGGCAGTCACAGGTCATTGATGTTTCTCTATGTCTGTGAATTACACTCCTGACCATCTTCCATTGGGTTCAGCAAGTCTAGCAGCATTATCCAATACACAGAACCGATATTAGAGTGTCATATGACCTCATGTGGCATTTGCAGGGGAAGGTTGGTGCGTTTTGTCGAATAGATAAATTACAGACACATTTAAATGCCTGGTCTTTTGTCCAATTTCGCCGGAGCTCGCCCACCGAAAATTGTTATGAGATATTCTCGGTAGACGAAGTCAGATATTAAAGTTACGCATGACAATTGGACCCGATTTGATATGGCTTATCCCGTTCATTGGTTAGTCTACTTCGGAGGTTTCTAATCCATGTTAGGGAAATCTCTTCATCTTAATTTTGTTTGGACTAATCTTGGGCCCACAGCATTATTATTAATGGATTCGAATTCATGGTCTAAATGAAAGTACTACTATTAATTTTCCAAAATTTATCATCTGCCGATATTATGATTACTGATTTGTCAACCCACCAATTGATCATGTTACTTTTCAAAACTGAAGTTATTATAGAAACTTAAAATCTAGTTACACTTCCAAGGGAAAATGAATTAGCGATAACGGAATGGGTTAACGACTAGGTTGCATATTTCTAGCTTTACGTTACTAAAGTGCATGTTTCAGGAAGAAGCCGTATGCAGAGTTCTGAATAACTTTTTTCTAATTTCAGAAAAGAAGTCATTTTTATGTAAAAGCGAATAGGTTGCATATTTCTAGCTTTATGTGCGTGGAAATGCAAACCAGTATTCTGTCGTAATGATGAAGCACTGCAAACTCTAAAAGCTATGTGGTAATTTAATATTGACCGGCAACTGCATGACAACCAGTAATTTCTATTCCAAAAAACAAATTTTCTATTCTAAATTTATTTCTGAAATAGAAATCCGTTTGGTATAATTATTTCATTTTTCTATTTTTGAAATAGATTTTGGTTCCAGAAATAGATTTAGAATAGAAATCGAAATAAGAATTTTTATTTACGGAATAGAAATGAGAAATAAAAAATTTTCTCATCGTTCGTCGCCGCCGACCATCATCCGAACACCGCCCACTGCCGCCACCGGTCGCCGGCCACCGCCAGCGCCGCCACCGCTGACGCCGCCTTGCCGCGATCGCTAGTCCTTGCCGACCGCCGCCATTGCCGGTCGCCGGTCATCATCCGATTGCTCGCCGCCACCGGTCGCCCGCCACCACCGATCATAGCCGCTTGCCGGGGCCGTCATCCGCCGATCGTCGCCATCCGAAAGGAAGAAATTTTTGTCATTATCAAACGGATTTCTATTTTTGGAGTAGAAATTTTGTATTGTTATCAAACGATTATTTTTGCTTAAAAACTCTTTTAGAAATAGAAATAGAAAAATATATTTCTCTTCCAGAAATAAATTTCTAGCTAGAATGGTTATCATTCACCCCCTTATTTAACCTGTAATGTTTTAGTAAATGATCAACAGTTATTTGATTTTTTAAATTATCAATAATTTTATCAATCACCAATATCTACTTGCATAGCGTACGAAAATTACTGTCTCTTATCTGAGCCTACTTTACTAACTTTTATTTGCTTATTTCAAAATAACTAATTGCTTCAAGAACTTCCCCATATTTGTCTGCTAAGATAACTATAATTACTAGCTCTTATATCAATAGCGATATTGACTTGAGTGTTTACCGTTTGTTCACGGAAAAGTTATTGTCCAGATGGCTTTGCCAACTCTTATTTGATTGAATTAGTCTATTTAATTATTTAGAACTGGCCACCTGTTTTTAGTAATTTTGTATAACTTCAACAAATATATGTTAGATAATTATAAGAACGTTGGCAATTTACAAAACGATCTAATAAACGTTTCAAGTAAATGTTAGTAAATTATTTAAACAATTGGTAGTTTCCAAACTATCAAACAAATTCTGATTGTGACTTAAATAAAAATTGATAATTTCTATAAGAGCTAGTAACATATAAACGTTAGTAAACTATGAAATTGATTAGTATTTTCACCTACACAAAATAAATATCGATAAAAGGACTAAAACAAGAGTTGATAATTAGTTAATTTAATACATCAGTAAGCTCTGTAAATAAATTTTAAAACTGTTGAAAATTTCGAAACAATTGAATGAGTGTTAGCAACTCGTTTGAATAAAGTTAGTAGAATTAAACTAGTTGGTAACTTAACTAATGAAAAGTTGGTAGAGAAACTTAATCAAAGTGTGAGAATTTCTTAAAAGAGTTAGCAAGCCTAACACATTAATAACTTCAACAAATAAATATCGATAGTTTAGAGGAACGGTAGGCAATTTCAAATCAATATGATAAACTTTAGTAAATAGGCTCAAATAAGAGTTGATAATTTTCTATAAAAGTTAGTATCTTTTTCATATCGGTAAGTTGCGGATATAAAGTTTGTGGAATAATGAAACAGTTTGCTGTAATTTAAAACAGTCCAATAAATATTGGTGCTTTTTCACATAAGTGTTTTATGGATAGAATTTTATGTGTAAGTTGAAGATATGGGTAAGTTTCAATTTTTGCCTTATAGAACAGTATAATAGCATAGATAGAATTTTACGTGAAGAATTAATGAAGGGGTTGATATCTTGAAATCCTCAAATTGGTGCATATAATAAATTTATCATAAAATAATTTTTTAATTATCAAAAACTACAAACTAATATACCTAAAACAAATTACTTTCTGTTAAATTTTACAAGTCAAATTATTGAGTTGGATAATATATAATAGTTCATAGGTATATTAATTTGGGATTTTACTTTTTATTTGTCATAAATGTATCAATTTATAGTTTTTTGTAATATTAATCTAATTTAAGAGAAACTAAAGAAGAGTAATTTGTCTCAAATGTATTGGTTTGAATTGTTTATGGTAAAAAAATTAGTTTTGATTAAATTTGTCACAAATGTATAAATTCGGAATTTTTCATAATATTAACCTTTAAATTAACGGAAGGTTAAGATTAAATCAGAAATTAATCATCAGATGCCTATATAGATTAGCCATTTTTTTTTATTCCTTCTCTCTTTCGCGGTTTGCATTTTGCAGTGGCAGAGAGAAAATACAAAAGCTTAGCAGAGGACAAGACGAGCAGGTGCTGAAGCTCCGTTTTTGCTTTGCTGAGCTTGGCATGAATTAGCTCTCTCTCCCTCTCTCTCTTCCACCCCCGCATCACATGGCAACAGTGCCTGCTCTTGTTCAGCTCCACACCGTCAGCTCAAACCCACCTCCACCTCAACAACACCCACTTCATTTCTTGAAACCCACATCATCTTTCCCATGCTCGGCATCTCCTTCCCGCTCGCTTCCTTCGTCGCACGACCTCCGGCGGCGTCGCTTGACTCGGGTCTCTGCGGTCGCGTCTGTGAAGGTTTTGAATTTGTGGCCTGGCGCGTGTTTTTTTTGGCTATCGCACGCCACCTGCTCGATGGTATGCTCCTGTTAAAGGTTGCTCATTTTTTTTTTCTTGGTTTCCCGTTAGGAGAATAATGGACGTGTCGCTAGGACGTGGAGGGATTTCACGAGCTTGAATTACTGGGTTGTGCGGGATTATTATCGACTCGTGGAGGCGGTCAATTATCTCGAGCCACAGATGCAGAGGCTCACTGATGATCAGGTTGGTATTATTTAAAATTCCTTTTATTAAGCCTATGTGCTAAGCTTCTCAGTCTAAATAACTGGTACTGTTTTTCTGCAAATGTCCTTGTGGTGTGCTTGATAGTTGGCTGCGAAGACACTGGAATTTAGACGAAGGCTGGGGCAGGGCGAAACACTGGCTGATATTCAAAGTGGTGGGAGCTTTGCTATTCATTTTATGGGTCTTGAGTTTTATGTCTTTGTATTTTCAACCCTTTTGAGGCAGTCATTCTGCTTCGGTTATCTTATTCGCAGAGGCATTTGCCGTGGTACGCGAAGCTGCAAAGAGAAAGCTTGGAATGCGCCACTTTGATGTACAGGTTTGTCTTTTGAACATCTTCTTTAGTTCCATCTTTTTGTAAGCCATCACATTATTCCGATATTTTAGTCTAGATTATTGGTGGTGCTGTGCTTCATGACGGATCCATTGCGGAGATGAAAACGGGGGAAGGAAAGACATTGGTATCTACTCTGGCGGCATATCTTAATGCTTTGACTGGTGAAGGTGTACATGGTATGTTAATGTATAGAAGGATTTGTTGCCATCCAACTGCATGCAGCTAATGAGTCGTTCTTCAACATTAATCTTTTGAATCGTGGAAATTGGTAGCTTAACAGTGCTTTACAATTTTTCCTACAAACTACGCACTTAAAGAAAAGCTGTAATAGTGATAGTTCTTTTGCATCTCTAACTTGCTCAATTACTTAAGGAGCTTACCATCATAATGTCCCTTAATAGCATATTGAAGGAAGTCATGTTCTTTCCATCTTTTCCTCCAACAAAATACCATTCAAAACTGCCATCTTCCTATGTACTTTCTGATTCATCTTTTGGATCAGAAAATATTGTCAAAATTGAATATGTTTGACATATTATCCTCAAGCATAAAGAAATTTATTCGTGTTTGACACAGTGCGTATTGTATATATTTTACATATGTCAACAGTCTGTCATTTCACCTAGAAATGCTTGTCACTCACTTATCTGTCCATACCTCTACCAATATTCAGAGTTGTTTCTCTAATCTTTCTGTTGCTTGTTCAAGAGGATATTTAACCTTTGTTATACAAGATTAATTGGTCATTTCATTATCGATTTCGTGATGTTATTATCCTTTCCCTTGACAGTGGTAACGGTGAATGATTATCTAGCTCAACGTGATGCTGAGTGGATGGGGCGTGTTCATCGCTTCTTGGGCCTCTCAGTGGGTTTAATACAGGTTACTTATTAACAAAGCTCTTTGCAAAGAGTCATCTGTTATTCTCACAGTGCCATATACTGCTTTAAAAAATCCAATTGGGAAAGAAAAGGGGCTCAATCAGAATTTGATTTGATTTTGTGTTTAGCTGTGAAAACCTTACCAATATTTGTGTGGGAAGATGCGAAAAATGCTAAAACTTCAGTCTTCAACTTGCTTATCTTCTGTCTTTTTATGTGCTTGCATCTACAGAAGGGAATGAAATCAGTGGAAAGGAGACGCAACTACCAATGCGATATAACCTACACTAATAATTCTGTTGGTGATCTCTTTCCCTTGGCAGTTTACTTTGGATTTTGTTGCTCATATTTATAGATTCAAATTTATCAATTGATTGGCAATCTATTAACTGACTTAAAGTAGGGTGCTTTTTCTTTGTCATCCTTGCATTTATGCACTTGTGCACTTGCAAGATCCGTGTTTTAGAACAGTCATTACCCTTATGGCTCCCTTGGATGCTAGAGTAGCGAATGTTCTGCTTGAGAAATTTCATAAACTGTCACCACCCTTTTGAAGACGTGTACTCTTGGTTGCTTATGTTTAATTCAAATAATATTTTCAGGAACTTGGCTTTGATTATTTGAGGGATAATCTAGCAGGAAATAGCGAGCACCTTGTTATGAGATGGTAAACTCACAATTCTACTTGAAGTACGTGCTCCGATCTTATAATCCTGATTAGATATGGTTTTGTGTAGGCCAAAGCCCTTTCATTTTACGATTGTTGACGAAGTTGATTCCGTTCTTATCGATGAAGGAAGAAATCCTTTATTAATTAGTGGCGAGGTAATGTCTGCTAATTTTCATGTGCCCGCTTTTGAAGTGTCAAATTGGAATTTCTTACAAGTATGTACCATGAAACAGACACATATTTCAATTTGATGTGCGATAAAAACAATCTATGTGCAATTCAGGCTAGTGAAGATGCCGCACGCTATCCCGTTGCTGCAAAGGTGGCTGACTTGCTCGTGCAGGGGGTTGTAAGTTCTTTTACGTTTCATTTATTCAAAGGCATGAAGGATTTTTCATCAGGTATGTTTGGGGGACGGATAGATTTATGAATCATTATTGACAGCACTACAAAGTGGAGCTTAAAGATAACTCTGTGGAGTTGACCGAGGAAGGGATAGAGCTTGCGGAGTTGGCTCTTGAAACAAATGACTTATGGGATGAGAGGGATCCCTGGGCTAGGTTAAAATTTGACTCTTTGTTTTAAATATGTACTTTAAAAAAAAAAAAAAAATGAAGTCCACGATTATAAGTGTCATTTTGTAGTTTGCTTAGAGGGGTTTTTCATCTTACTTTCTCCAATGACTTCTGTGGAACTTTCCTTTATAAATTTGCTCAATTTCGATCTAGTTCAGCTTCTTTATTCTCATTGACTCTTATTTCTTTCAATGTAGCTCTTAATTTTACATGGGTACATTAAATCCTTTTGTATAGAGGTTACGCTGTTGCATGATGTATCAGGAGCAATTTTTTTTATCTTCTTACTAATATCTGCCATTTTTTTTAATAGATTTGTGATGAATGCTTTAAAGGCCAAAGAATTCTACCGACGGGATGTCCAATACATAGTTAGAAATGGAAAGGCTTTGATTATCAATGAGGTACATGGATACACTGTTGTATGTCCATGGTTGGCCGTTGGTTCATCTTTTCCTTCCTTCTTAATTTACATACTTTCCATATTTTTGGCGTTATTGATATGTCTTTCTGAAAAGAAGTATATTTATTTGGAGAGCATGTGGTCATTGAAGCACTAATCACTCATACAAGAAAGTAAAGAAAAAAGCCTCCTTTAGTTCAGGATGCTTGTTTAGTGATACATACTTCTATCTTTTGGTTTTCTGCTTGTCAAGGAAGTAAAAGGAAAAAGTCTATATTGCGTTTTTCAATATCTTGCTTCAGTTGCAAGGTTATTTGTCATGATGTAAGGTGTGAACAGTAAATATGATTTCATTTATCTGGAAGGAAAAAGTAGCTATGATGATATGCTGATCTATATTGCAGCTAACAGGGAGAGTTGAAGAAAAGAGGAGATGGTCTGAAGGGATACACCAGGCAGTAGAAGCGAAAGAAGGCTTGAAGATTCAGGTTCATCTTTGTCGGTTCTCTCATATTTTAATGTCCATGACATTCGTTTTGATTTATGAAATTAATTGTGATTAAACAAATGTTAGGCTGATTCAGTTGTTGTGGCACAAATCACGTACCAATCATTGTTTAAGCTCTATCCTAAGCTTTCTGGAATGACTGGGACTGCAAAAACTGAAGTATGGATGTCCTATTTTTGAACCTCTCTAGCATTTCCTGCTTTAGGTTAACTTGCCTATAATACTGACTACTCACATCAAATGTCACTGCAGGAGAAAGAATTCCTGAAAATGTTCCATACACCAGTCGTAGAAGTTCCAACAAATCTACCAAATATCCGCAAAGATTTACCCATCCAAGCTTTTGCTGTAGGAGAACAACACCTGTGATCTACATTTTTATTCATTGTCTTATATTTAGCAATCATCTTATATTTAGCAACCATAACTCTTTCTTCTTATGCCTTTGATTCTACTTATAGACTGCTCGTGGAAAGTGGCAATATGTTCGTGAAGAAGTTGAGTACATGTTTAGACATGGACGCCCTGTTTTGGTGGGCACGACCAGGTGAACAGCTTCAGTTTTTCTCCTTACTAGACAAAAATCTGACCACCAAATCTGTGTCTTTGCTATGAAGAGAAGGTCTAACACTTATGCGCAGCTCATAACAATATCACCGTCCCAACCACATTCAAATGATTTTGCTTAGTTTCCTCATCTATAGGCCTCAAAGAAGAGGGCACTAATATGTTGTGAAGATTTGTGGAACCATAGTCAACTATTCTAAAAGCTTAAGCTTTTAGATGAAGGCATGGTATTCAGACACTCCCCCTCATGCTTAGTGTGGTCTTTTCGCCAAGCACTAAGCCTGGAAATTTAATTAGGAAGGCAAAGAGACCTAAAAAGATTTGAACTTAAGATCTCCAGCTCTGATATCATTTGAAGATTTTGTAGGATCACAGCCAACTGTTCTAAAAGCTTAAGCTTTTAGATGAAGGTGTGGTTTGATGTTTATTTATTCTAACATATGTGAAGTCAAGAACTTGGTGAGGAGCACCTTGATTAGGGAAAAATGTAAAGACACTAAGGATGGGCCCTTTCAAAGAACATTTGGGGGAAGACGTGGTCGAAAAACTTAATCTACTAGGTCTAACCTAGACAATAACTGAATTAAATGCGACACATGCATATAAACACAGATATGTAGTGAGAGTAGGTTCATGTTCTGTACGAGCTGTGTTCTTGGATAGAATGAGAGTTGCTTGCATCATGTGATAATCAATGGAGTAGAATAGAACTTAAAAATATTCACCATGGCAGTTGTTCAGAGTCTTTAGTGGGTGAATATTGTGAATTACTGAGACATCGGACATTGAGTGGTGTGTCAGATATAGATTTTTTGGCTGGAAATAGTCCTGGAACTGGAAATTATGTAAATTAACAAACCTATATGAAGCCATGTGGGTTGGGCTCTAAAAGGGGTATTCTGTGGGACAATTGAGGGTTATGTTAAAATCTTTGAAGAGCGAGGATGGAGATTTGACTTATCTCATTTATTGCATGTCCATAGCTGGTCCTCACAGAAGTTTCTGAGGGTACTGAATCTTGATGTCATATTTTAATCTCACGCATTATTTTATTTAATTGCTCATGTAATTTGCAGGTATCTTCTTATTGTAGCTTTATCAATGAGTATCCAGAATTAAAAACCATTCAATGAAAGCATTATCTTCTTAATGCAGTGTAAAGAACTCCGAGCATTTGTCTGATCTGCTGAAGGAATGGAAGATTCCTCACAATGTCTTGAATGCCCGACCTAAGGTCAATTCAAATATGTTCTTCAAAGTGTTAGCTAGATGAGGTATTGTAAGGTACCCGTATTTTCCGTTCAACGTTATGTTTGTTTCATCAGTATGCTGCAAGGGAGGCGGAGATCGTTGCTCAAGCTGGGAGAAAGTATGCTGTTACAATTTCTACAAATATGGCTGGGAGGGGCACGGACATAATCCTTGGAGGAAACCCAAAAGTATGTGATGCTTTAATCATTAGTTTTATTAATTTTATTTTTGCGTGGCTTGTCCTAGGAAAGTCTAAATCTTAAAATATCTCTAAATGGCATTTGATCTATTTCTCTGGCATCTGAATGTGTCATAGCATTGTTTCTTCTGATCTCATTGGGTAAGTACTAAAGGTAGTATCCACTTTTCTCTTTGTTGTGAAATTCAAGATGTTAGCAAAAGAAATCGTAGAAGACAGTTTACTCTCATTTCTCACCCAAGAAGTATCAGAATTGGAGGCTGACAGAGAAATGCTTCCAGAAAAGGTACAACCTTTAGCAGAAAATGAATTGATTTGACTGGTAGTTATAAATTCAATATATTCAGTTGGACATATATTTGTGGTTTCAATTGATTTTATTTTGTAGGTTCTTTCAAAAATAAAGGTGGGACCATCGTCGTTAGCTCTGCTAGCAAAGACAGCATTAATGGGTTTGTGAACCTTCTCTGATAGTTGTCATTAGTGCCATTTTCATTGTCACATATATTATACATTAGTACGCTAAAGGAGCACTTGCTTAAACATATATTTTGCTAACATGTGTAAGTTTCAAATGTAAACAACCAGCCAAATATGTCCGCAAGAGTGAGGGCAAATACTGGACGTTAAAGGAGGCCAGATCCATTATCTCAGAATCTGTCGAGATAAGTCAATCAACTGATATAAAGGAATTACACAGGCTTGTCAATGAGCAGGCTGAGATGTACCCACTGGGTCCTACCATAGCAATAGCTTATCTGGAAGTTTTAAAGGATTGTGAAGTACACTCTTTGAATGAAGGAGCTGAAGTTAAAAGGCTCGGGGGGCTTCATGTAATTGGAACTTCCTTGCATGAGTCTCGCAGAATTGACAACCAGGCAAGTTTTGATCTTACAATTATTTCCTGGACTGAGCTGTCTGATGCTCAGTGATCTACCAAAATAAGTTGTCGCCCAATTTAGATGCACTCCGTGCTCAATGACAAGTCATAGTTGCTTGATACATGCTTTTTCAGCTTAAAATTCTTGTGCTCCCCTTGTTATTTGGGTCACACAATGTTTTGTATGTTAAACATGTTCTGGTATCTTTCGACTCTAGCATTTAATTAAAATTAGTGGATAAGTTGAGTGCCTTCCTCTTTTGCAATATCTTTTGACTATTTTCTGAGTGGCCTTATTTCTCATTTAGATTCCTCAGCCTTTTCTTTTTAATTATGTTTTGATTTAAATCGGGAAGACAAACAGAATCTCTAAGTTTGGGGCGTTCCCTGTTCATTAATCTTTCTTAAGGTCTGTGTGCTTTCTTCCATTGCTATGCATTGCTGCAGTTCTTCACACTTTTTATCATATGGATTTCAGATTATTATTTTTCAAATTGTATGCCTTATCTGTCACTTATATTGTTCTACTGGTCACTGAAAATTCTGATCTTATCATGTTTCATGTCCATTTCCTATCTTGATTTGCCCCCTCTTTGCTTGTGTAGCTTCGTGGCAGAGCAGGAAGGCAGGGGGATCCTGGATCAACACGATTTATGGTCAGGTAGATTGCTGCGTGATAATATGTGACCCAGCCATAAGCTTTTGTTTCGTCAATTGTTTGTGAATAAGGATATTGGGGACCTTTCTTAGTCATGACATCATTTTATTTGTGTCATCATGTGAGAACTTTCAGCTTGGAGGCCTCTCTTGTAGTTTTTTTTCAGGAATACTAATGGCACTTTTATGCTTTGTCCAATAAGCAATAACATTTGACTCCTAGTATGTTCTTGGTAAAAAAAAATGAAAACTATGAAATGTTTTTGGATCCATAAATGTCTATTATCAGGTGATTCTTTGAGTTTCCTTCATCCATCCTGTTTCTAGATTAATTAATTTTCTCCTTTGCGATTAGGGTCAGTAGGTCCTGTTAAGTTACTTTAATTAAGTTTCCTTTATTATCAGTATTTTATTTCCTTTTTTACTTACATAAGAATATTATTGTCATATACAATTTATATTCAATATAAATACAATGGGTGTAGTGTTTCTGTTACTACAGAAAACTACAACCCTCTCTTTGTTTCTTTTACATTCTCCTTCTCCTCCTTCTCTCTATTCCTTCTCTCTTCTTTCTTTCTCTCTTTCTACTTACTGCGGGTTCTCTAATCAGCTTTGTGACAAATAAAGGAAAGTTAATTAAAGTAACTTAACAGGTCCATGACGACACATGCAGGAATTTTTAATTCTCAAAAAAAGTTACCCTAGCCTGAAAATTTGCATTGGGCCAATGTGACAGAGAGTTACATCAATTTCTGGATGCACTGAGGAAATCTCCCATTTTCTTATGTTTTATCAAGATGAAATTGCTATATGTCAACCAGATAAATAGCCATTATACAAGATGGCGAGGTAACAAAAGAAAAAATGTTCTGGCTGCAAATATTCTAATGCAGCCAGCCCCAGGAATCAAACATAACTTATTGTTTGTAATGATATATCTTGTTTAGTTAAAAATCTGATTCCACGCTCATAATTAGTTGATAACTAAAATAGTGGATTACCTACGTACTTTTGTGTTGCTGTTCATTCTTTGGCCTGAAATCAGGTTTTCGGATTTACCTCAAATTTGGATTGAAGAAATTTGCTGCTATTGATCGCATTGAATTTACTAAATCAGGATTTCTGTCTTAAGCCATCCGGTGCTCCTTTTGCAACAGCTTGCAGGATGAGATGTTTCAAAAGTTCAATTTTGACACGGAGTGGGCTGTTAGGCTGATATCAAAAATTACAAACGATGAGGACATACCCATTGAAGGCAATGCAATTGTAAAACAGGTCCTGCGCTACCATTTCCTTCGTAAACGTCTTTATCCACTGTGACGTACTTTTCCATCTTCCCTCATTTTCTCCAATTTTTGACTTGATGTGTTTGCTTTTAGCTCTTGGCACTGCAAATAAATGCAGAAAAGTACTTCTTCGGCATAAGAAAGAGCCTGGTCGAATTTGATGAAGTATTAGAGGTGCGTGTCATACATAGACTGCTTGACTGGGCCTTGATAAAATTTGGACCAGCATACTGCAATCATCTTTCTGCCTCTGAATTGCACATGCTGCACGAAATCTGCAGCTTTTTTAACACAACTCTATTGAAGTTCTCGTCGGTATTTGACAATTTTATAGTTCCAGGATTTTTCCTCCGTGTCTAATGGAACTAGAGAAGTGCATGTCCTTTTCAACTAAAAGAACAAATTTTTACTGTCGATAAGGAACAAGAAATCCCTAATATGATTTTATTTTTTTTTATTTTTTTTTATTTTAGGTACAAAGAAAGCACGTGTATGATCTTCGGCAGCTGATGCTAATGGGTGATAGCGAAAGTTGCTCCCAGCACATATACCAGTCAGTGCCTCTACCTTTCAGTAATGTCATTTATGTGCTGCTATAAAGTTCCTGTGGAAGCAATGGCATCCTTATGTTCTGTGGGCACTTTAAGTTTGTTGCTTTTGCAGGCATTTATCTATGGTTTTTCATAGCAGGAAAGACATTCTGTTTACATCATTTTCTCACACAAAGCTGTCTCAAGGATCCTTACGCACGAAAGCTGTGTAGATATGGACGTGTTAATGTGAAATATGTGGAGACATTTTTCATAATGATATGAATGTTGTGCATAAAATATTTGTTGGCCTTATGGTACTTGACTAGTTGTTTTGCTAGCTATAGCAGAACTTATAGTACTCTTTATTAGATAAAGCATGTCTAGCTTTCATGATCCGGTTCTTATGTCTAAGAATAGGCATGAAGTTATAGGCACATAGGTTGAGAGCCAGACCAATTAAGGAGTATCGAGCATTTTTCATCCCCAAAACTGACAGGTTCATGCATATCTCATCATGACCTAGACGGGGATACTAATTTTAGCTCTATATGACTACACTGCTAGTAGCATCTGAAAAGATGTTTCTTGCAGGTACATGCAAGCGGTAGTTGATGAAATAGTAATATCAAATGTTAATCTGGCAAAGGTATTTGCAGTTTATAATAGAATTTGCTATTACATAGGCCATTTTTGCCTCTTTCATGAATTTATTCATTTTCTTTTGATAGCATCCAAGCACCTGGAGCTTGAATAAGCTGTTGGAAGAGTTGTTTTCCATTTCTGGGAAGTTATTGGATGGTGAGGGCCTTGCTGATGATTCTCTGTTTTGATTTGCCCTGGCCTACTTCTGTCATAGTCTATTCATAGTTAAACTTGCAGGCTCATTTTCAGGAATCACTGAGGAGGCTTTACTAGAGCCACTCACTCATCTTGATGACATAAACTCTGTAGATATTAACAACTTTAACCTTCCAAACTTGCCAAAACCTCCAAATACTTTTAGAGGAATTCACATGAAGAGCGCTTCATTGAAACGTTGGCTTGTCATATGCTCTGATGATATGGCCAAGTGAGTACAATCTTTGTATCAACTCTGTGGAGTGGATTGTTATTTCTTGGTCATGTCTAGCAGGATAATATCCAATTCATGCAATGGATTTATGTCATGCAGGAATGGAAGGTATCAGTCTGCCATTTGTTTACTTAGGAAGTACCTTGGAGATCTCTTGATTGCTTCATACTTGGATGCCGTACAAGAGTCAGGATATGATTATGCTTATGTGAAGGAAATTGAGGTAAAGTTTTCATAGCTCTAGTTGCTATTATTATTGCATAGAGAATACTTGGTCAATAGATTGCTCGCAAAAGATCTTGACGAGTGTGTCCAGTTAGCAGAGTACTAAGTGAATTTGAAATTCCATTTTGAAACTTTCTTTATCAAGAAAAGGAGTATAATTTTATTTTTGAAGCACTTTATGAGTTGTGGAAACTGTTCGAGTAAGGAAAAGAATGAAAAATTTGAGGTTTCTGTGATTGAAGATGCAAAGTCAGGAAATCTGATGACTTGTAAATGATGAGACATTCAGAATTTAGCTGGCCAAAATAGGTGACAGATGATATCTGGTTTGATTCAAGTTTATCTTGGTGGTGAATTGTTTTTAGTTGCTAATTGCTGCAAGGGAGGAAAAAATCATCTTCTTTCCACAGGCACATAGCGTAAATGAATCACACAAAATTAAACAACAAATTTGCTTGATGTGTCATTTTCTATGTTTCTAAAGCTAAATCCCGGATAGGTCAGGTTTTAATTTTACCTTGTTAGCAGGGTACACTAATGGAGAATTACCTCAGTTCATGATTCATATTGCTTGTTGCTAAATGTACTTGAACTAATGTAAATGATGATATCATAAAACAGAGAGCAGTTCTTGTGAAGACCCTAGATTGCTTCTGGAGAGACCATCTTGTGAACATGAACCGGCTCAGTTCTGCGGTACTTCAGCTTCTTCTCCCTGTTTCTTCTCTTTGGCTTTTGACTAAGTACCTGACTTATATGTGCATCTTGACAGGTAAACGTGCGAAGTTTCGGGCATAGGAATCCTCTTGAAGAATACAAAATTGACGGTTGCAGGTTCTTCATCTCAATGCTCAGCGCCACAAGAAGGCTGACGGTAGAATCACTGACTCGTTACTGGTCATCACCATTGGAGACAGAAGAAATATACGTGTCATGACACCTAAAGAAATTTCTGTTGAGAGGTACTTTTCTTGTCAGAGAACTACAGTGTTTCATTTTCATCCAGAGTATAGCACTGTGTGATAAGATTATTTGCTTTGGTGATCTTTGATAGGGTTAATAACTTCTGGCATTTATCTTCTTTATTTATTTTCTTGTATCTTTAAATTTTCCATCTTGATTATTCTTGAGCTCACTGGATTGGAAGTCTTAAGTTGTTGCAACATAAAGGCTTTTGGTTTTCAGGAATATTTTCTCCAAATCAATGCCCAAGTGGTGTTCTGGAAATGTTGCTCTTGCATGGCATTAGTTGTTTATTAAGGAATACTGTCGGTCCCTGCAAACTTACTGGTTTTCAAAGTGAATGACATCCAGACTAATCTCATTCTACAGATCTGCTCAAGGAACCTGCAGCAATATCTGGGTATAGAAGTTGAAATTCTCTCTTTAACAATAATAAGTTTTTGCAATTTTGTCAAGATATCTATTTGCTGCTGGAAGGACTGACATTGGAGTATGATAGCTTGCAGTATGGTTTTTACTCGAGTTTCGATCGGATATTCGAGATATGGGAGTGCACAGACAATTCTTCCGAAGAGTACGTGGCAGCTGTAGGGCAAAGATATTGTTTTTTCATTACACATACAATTCAAAATGCATACCACCTAGATTAAGTGACTGGAATAGGAACCCGCATTTTCTCCCTTTTTTGGGGGGCTGGGATGGGGGGTTCAACTGTATTGTAACGGAACCCTGTTATGCTCAAGAGAGAGAGAGAGACCTAGAATACAAATTTGCAATAGCTTTTGTATATTCGTGTAAAGCACCTGGTGATGTTGAGAACATGAGAATGCCATTTGTCGTCATTTCGATCCAATTGAATAATTATTTTTGTACTACTGCGTAAGTTGTAAGTATGCTATTATGCTTGAGAGTTTCTGTATCTCGAAGGCATTCGGGGGCATTACGATAGAAGAGAGGGAGAGATGATGATGACGACGACAATGGAATCAGGAAAAAGTGCAATGAGTACCACAGGATTCAACTGAGTTATAAACGTCTGATGTTTACTCTTGGGGGAAGAATTGACAAAAGTTTAGTTCAGCATATGGCATCACGCAATGGAAGAGCAATTTTCACCCCCCCCTTTTGTTATCTTTCCGTTGCAACAGAAATCCTTCACGCTCCATTTTGTTCATCGATGTTCCTTACCGGCCCCTTGAACCATTTCCTAGCATCCAACAACCACCACAGCATTATTAGTGTCATGACAACACCAAATGCGACGGGCGCATAGTTGAAAGTTTTCCACTGAATTGGGTACGAAGTCGGGAGTAGGAACACTGAACAAGTATAACATATCCACAGGAAAGCCACTAAGCAGATCGGCCTTCTTGCTCTGCCCAAATAGAACGGTCCTGGTTTGAAATCCTCCTCAGCCATCACGAGCCTCGCGAAAATCGGAATTGCGTATCCGCCCACCCAACCAATGGTACTGATGGAAATGATGGCTGTGAAAACCACGTTCACTTTCAGTATGGGAAGCCCTAGAAGTATGCTAATCGATGCACAGAGCCATACAGCATTGGATGGGACTTTGTGCTTTGGATGGATGCGTCTCCAGATTGGTGAGAATGGGATTCCATTGTCTCTGGAGAGTGCGTAAACCTAAAGGAGAAGCAAAAGCTTGTCAATCTGGCGCAAATGCGCGCATGAGCACAGAGAGAGAGAGAGAGAGAGAGAGAGAGAGAGAGAGAGAGACTCACTACTCTAGCAGCACTTGTAGTCACCGCAAGTCCACAAAAGAAGAAGGATCCCCAGATGATACAGAGAAATATTACAGCTCCGGTTGAGCTGTGAAACCTCCCGTGGAATGCGTCGTAAATGATCTGCGCAGGAACAAGTGCTCCTGCTGTCTCATTGTTTAGATCATATAAGTAGTTTGGATCCTGCATTTGAATCGTTCCCATGTCAAACCTCCCTCCCCATTTCCTTTCCTTTTTAGTTCATTCTAGTCAGTGCCAAAATTGCATACTTGGGGGCAAAAGGAAATCCCACATTTACCTTGATGCTGAAGGTGAGAGCAAGATTATACGCCCATCCGAAGAACGTGATGATGCCGATGCTAGAAAGAATGGCGGTAGGGCCAGTTCTGTCAGATCCTTTGGTTTCCTCAGTTAGATGAGCAGCTGTGTCGTAGCCATATAAACAGTAGTTGCTGAGAAGCACAGATAAAATCACTGCATATGGTTTGCTGCTAATGCCAGTCAATTCTGGTGACAATTCGAAGTGAGTGAAGACATAGGAAGCTGATTGTGTCGGACTCGCCACCAGAGGAAGCCCTATAATCACTACCACACCACCCAAAACCTGCAACCATTTGTGACAACACATGGCACTGTGAATGGCCTTTCATTTCAAAACGATCGGTTCCTAGTTTCCTAATCATATAGAAAGCTGTAAACATTGAACAGAGGAATTCTCGCCTGCCACCAGATTGAAATGATGCCCAGATAAGCGATGACTTTGAGTGCAAAAGTGTTGAGAACAGCCCATATTAGGGTGAAGCCAATGTACATGCACAGGAATATACTTCTAGAAGCAAAGTAGCCTCCTCCTTTGTTTGTTCCGGTCGACAGCAAAATGATCATCTGTAGTGTCTGTGCTGCTGAATAAGCCTAGCAAAATCAAAAAGCCATCCTTTCATGAAAACACAATTTAGTAATGTGAATCAAATCATATGGACTGAACTAATGCGAGCAGTTACATCGTGCAAGAACTAAGGTATGAGAGAAGTCATCACTCAAATACCTGTGCACCTATCCCCGAAACTAGACCAATGGTTTCGAGCCATGCGCAGCACCACGATGCAAATGGTCCCCATCTCCGTCCGGCCAAATGGGCCGCCCAGAAATAAAGTGAACCAGTGGTCTGTTCAATTATACCACTGACCATTAGCATAGTTCACTCAGCCAGCAAATAAATTAGCTACAATAGAGTCAATCAAGTAGAGTGTGTAAATATCAATCAAGCATAATTCACTAATATTCCCAATTGAACGAGTTTGCTTCGCAAAGTTAATAATCTCTTGAGAAAAGTGAAAGGCCAAAAGAGAACTGAACATACGGGGAAGGAGGAGCAGATCTCAGCCATGGCAAGCCCTACAAACCAAGTGAAGAACGAGACCACGACCCAACCCCATATTAAGCTCGCAGGTCCCGCATATAGCAGGCTCGACCCATACAGCGGCGTCCCCGTGAACACCGCCATGCTCGAGAACGTTAGTGCAAGTGTCTTGAACATTGTCTGCAATATAGCAAAAAAATCCATCAGCATATACATGCGTGGTTCATTAACTTTACACATATCTCCTCGCATCATATGAATATGAAGGTCAACTAAGGGAAACGAGCATTCAAAGAAGAAAAGGACGGGTTTAGTGATGCGCAGAACCATCTCTCTTCTGAGTTCTTGCTTGTATCCGAGCTCGTTGAGACGCTTTTCGCCGGAATCCATCAGGAAGAACGCAGGTAGAGCTCTTCCCCCTCACCGGCGCTGGCCAATATGAACTCAGAAGCTTGTGCTTAGTTTGTGGCGCTTGTCAAAACTTCATCAGAGACATGACGTTGATATATACACACATCCGCGTGGGGAAAAAGAGATATCAAAGCATACAACTAGTTGACTTGATGGACAACACTTTTGGCACTATGTGAGACATGATAAAATAATTGATTCGTGAGTTTGGTATAAGTGTCACATTGAATCTTGACACGTGATTGGCTTAATTCAGTAGAACGAGTTTAGATCAACACGTGTGGATACAAAGAATATGCCATTGGATGACGAAAGACGCACGACTAGTTGTTATGAATTGGTCTCCAAATATGATGAACGAACGACCCTATCAACAAAACGGAAAGCAAACGGGGATGTTGATGATGGACAGTAGCTTAGACAAATGGGCCAGTTTTTCAACAATTTATAACTTTTTCTAGTAGGTAATTTGCTAGATCTACGAAAGTGTAAGTCTAATTGGAAATAGAATAGTATACTCTCTCCAAAACAACTGGTGCGGGTCGGTCAATATTGCGATATCCTCTGGGGGTAAAGTATGCTTGCAATTTTGACTTTCTTGTCCTAAAGTACGCCTGCAATTTTGACTTTCTTGTCCTAAGGCAACCGGTAGCATTTGTCTGTGCTCCGGGATCGCGGTAGAAGGGATGGTCAGCAAAAACGACAATGCGCATTATTGAAGTCCGTCGTCGTCTTTGAACATTCCAACTTCTTAGAAAAAAACAAAACAAACCAAAAATAAAAAATTACGAAGGAATCTGCGAATGATTCAATTCAACCCTCAATGTGGATCTCTCTCGTACTGAACTTTCACGTGGATCCCTATGCTGTGGAAGTTGACCTTCGGAATCCAACGGTCGACGTCTTATAATGGTTTTTCCGGTTTTTTAATTTTAACTTTTTACAACCAAATAATCTAATTATCTTCGATAATTTAAGTCCTTTCTTTAATGGTCATTAATGACTCCGTCGATTTACTAATGCCATGATGCCAAGAGGTTGAATGTCCCAATTTTTCTCTAATTACAAAACCGTGTGGGTAATTTACAAAACAGGTTTGCCACCTTTTTCAAATTGAATTTTTATTTATAAATACTTTGAAAATCACAAAATAAAAAAGGTTGCAAATTTGACTTTTCCGTCGAATAATGTTCAATCCGAGCATAATTTTGTCCATAAGAGTCACTCGATTAATGTGAATCCTCAAATCTGATCAAAAACTATGAAAAAACAAGTGGTAAATATTAAGTTGTAAAAGTTATCTTAGAAAACATTGAAAGTATCATATTCCAGCTCTAAGTTATGTTGGATGATTAAAAAAGAAAAACGATTTTTTTCGAAGTACTGTAGTACTCGGGTTGATCAAAATAAATAATAATAAATTGTTTTGAAAATTAAAAATGTTTTCAATAAATAAAGTTGAAATTGGTGAAGGGAAAATAACGTAAATGATCTCTAAACTTTGACTTAATATGTAATTTGATTTATAAATTTTTAATTTATTTAATATAATCCCCAAAATTTGGGTATAAGACTATCCCTAATATTAAATTAATGGAATGATTACATTGAATATTTTTATACAATTCAAAAACTACACCGACATGTATCAAAAATCTAGGGACTACATTGAATATTAAACTAAAATTCATGGATCATATTGAATAAATTAAAATTTTAAGGACTACATTGTAAATTTGGTTAAATTTGATGAACCCATTGGTGAGCAAAAGATTTTCGACAAAAAAAAAACACACACAAAACACAAAAGATTGGATCGGACGACGGGCCTCGTGATCAATGGGCCGGCTTTCGGACAACGACTTGGACTTCAACGAGCGTCCGCCAAGTACGAGGACGGCCGCCCGGCGATCGCATCCGCGACCTCCTTCCGTCCCGCCAATTCTCCGGCGACAAAAGGCGTCGAACGTCGCTTTCGCCCACGCCTCCACCCTCATTTGTCCTCCCTCCATTTCGAACACATGAACTTGGAAGGCCTCGGCTCACTCTTGCACCAGTGCTCCAAGATCAAAGCCTATCGCCGCGGGACGTGCCTTCACGGCCTCGCCATCACATCTGGCATGCACCCCGACACCGTCGTCTCCAACCACGTCCTCAACATGTACGCCAAGTGCGGCGACATCTCGCTTGCACGTCGGGTGTTCGACGGAATGCCCGAGAGAAGCCTCGTCTCTTATTCCGCCATGATTGCTGGCTGCAGCCAGGCTGGGGACCACAGGATGGCGCTTGGGCTGTTCTCCCGAATGGGTGTTGCCCCGAACGAGTACGTTTACGCCAGTGCCGTCAGTTCGTGCGCCGCACTCGAGGCGTTGCTGCAAGGCCAGCAAATTCACGCCCATTCGCTGAAGTCCGGTTACGCACCCGTTTCTTTCGTTGCCAACTCCCTGATTTCGTTGTACATGAAACTGGGTCGTTGCGATGATGCCGAGTCGGTGTATGATTGTGTTGCCGAACCGAATACCGCTACTTATAATTCGTTAATTGCTGGTTTTGTAGAAAATCATCAGACCGGAAAGGGATTAGAAGTCTTTAAGCTAATGCGTCAACAGGGTCTTCTTCCGGACAGGTTCACATTTGTCGTGTTATCAGGGATTCCCCTTGAGTCAAAAAATTTACGGACGGGAATGGCTTATCATTGTCTAGCAATCAAGCTTAAACTTGACTCTTGTGCTTTCGTTGGCAACTTGATAATGACAATGTATTCCAAGTTCAATTTGTGTGATTCAGTGGAGAGGGCTTTTAGAGTGATCGAAGATAAAGACTCCATTTCCTGGAATGCGTTAATGACTGCTTATAATCAATGCCTTGATTATACAAGGAGTTTGAGAATTTTCAAGCAGCTGAAAGTAGAGTGCACTGCACTGCCTGATGACTTCAGTTACACCAGCGCAATTGCCGCTTGTGCAGAGCTTGCTTCACTTCATCATGGCAAACAGATTCATGCTCATCTGATTAGAACAAAGCTGTCATGGGATGTTGGAGTTGGTAATGCCCTAGTCAATCTGTACGCTAAATGTGGTTCTCTGGAATATGCTTGTAGGGTATTTTGGAGGATGCTCTCCCGGAATCTTGTTTCATGGAATACCATGATTGCTGTATATGGAAACCATGGGCTCGGAGGGAGAGCCATTGAAATATTTGAGCAGATGCTTGCAATGGGAGTAAGACCAGATTCTATAACATTTGTAGGACTCTTGATAGCTTGCAACCATGCTGGGCTAGTGGACAAAGGGTTAACTTACTTTAACATTATGATACGGCAGTATGGAATTTCCCCTGATTTAGAACATTTCTCTTCCTCATTGACATGTTGGGCCGGGCCGGGAGATTACATGAGGCAGAAGAGCTAATCAGTGAATTTGATTTTGGGCATGATCCGGTTATCTCAGGAAGCTTGCTTTCTGCATGTCGGCTGCATGGGAATGTTGATATTGCAGAACGTCTAGCAAAAAGGCTTTTGAAACTCCAGCCTCTGTCAACCTCGCCATATGTACTGTTGTCAAACTTGTATGCTTCAGGTAGGGCATGGGGTGATGTTGCCGAAGCAAGGAAGTTGTTGAAAGTCAGTGGACTGAAGAAAGAGCCAGGCCACAGTTTGATTGAGGCTAATGGGACACTGAGAAAATTTACCAAGGGAAATTTTTCTCAGGCACAGGAAGATGAGATGAAGGATCTACTAAGAAACTTAGATTGGGCAATGGGTGACACTTATTCATGTCAAACCGACGTATTGATCTCATGAGGTGCATCTTTGTTTTTGCATCTGTACTGTAGCACTGAGGGTTGCCTCCTCAATATTCCTCTGGGTGCGAATTTTGAGGGAGCCTTTTGGAGCACTTGGATAATCATTGGAGATTTATGGTTCCAGCAGTCTTTAGAAATTTGGAATAACAGCCTTAGGAATCGAGTGATAAGTCTGGTAGCATTGGTGAAGAACAAGATGAAGAGAAGGGAGAGATGGGGGATCAACAGGCCTCTGGATTTGTGGATTTAGACTTCTGTTTTTTCAGGTGCTTATCTTAATCTAGTGTGCATATGACAATGGGTCTCGTTATGCTTGTCTTTGTTTTACCTTTCCATGGACTTTTTGTGAATGTTCATCTTTTGGTCATTGCATTCACGATGGGTACAACGTTGCCTTGTTTTCACCAGAATTCTTTCTTCCATGGTTTTAACTGTAACCTGTGAAAGTTAAGTTCACAAAGCACCTCAAGAAGTACTGGAGAAAACAACCACAAAGTTCTCTTCTTGTGTGGAGTATATATAGGAACTCTGTTTTTGCATTATGCTCTAAGAAAGGTCAGTGGATCAATTTATTTCAGAGGTTCTTGTCTGCCTGATGTCGTTTCTCAACTAGATTTTCATGTTTGGAACTCTTAATGTTTGGTTTTCCTTGGTTGTTCAGAGCCAATATTTGGAAAATTACTCATTTTCATTAGCCATTTAGCTACTTCGTCCATCCGATTCATGTTCACACTTTTTCAGGTGGAGCACCTGAAAGTTCCTGGGTTTTTGTGTATTGCAGCAAAGGAAGGAGTATTAATATACTGAGATATTTTCATAGCCCTTAACAGGTATTGTGGAGTTGTCCTTTCCCACATAGAGTAGCAGGTCATTCTTCTATGTTGTTCTTACTGATTTATTGCCACCGTTCTGCTTCGGGAATTTGAATGCTTCATCTTCCTTGATATTGCAAAGTTAGACAACTTAACAAGCACTGTCATCATCTATCTGAAAATTTGGACACTGGGATACTTGGAGTGCCAAAACTTGACATAAAGGGACACTAAATGTCAAAAGTTAAAAAAGTAACACTTGTGTTAAAATCGGAGCAAAATTGAGCCAATGACAAGAAAATCTGGCTAAAACGCTGACATGGCAATTTTTGGCAAGCCAAGTGCAAAACGACGTCGTTTTACACGCTCATGTGGGTAAATAATTAATATAAAATTAATTTTAATTAATTAATTTAATTAATTTTGTTTTAAATTTAATTTAATTAATTTTATATTAAAATTCAAATTGTACCAAAACGACATCGTTTTTGTGTGTCTTTGCTGAGTTAGCCTTTTGGTGAGCCACGTTAGCTAGAAAATTAATAAAAAACATAGGATTTCCGGCAAGGTTTGTCGGATGTGGCACTCAAGTATCCCATTTTTCATAGAAAGTGCTACTTTCCTAACTTTTGGCACTTAAGGGTGCGCATGGTAAAATTTCTTGGCTGGGGAAGAGTTTTTTCCCAAAAATAGTTCTTTTTTATTTTTATTACGGGGAACATTTCGAAAAAAAGAACTTAATAACCGCACAAAATTTCTACTTTTAGAATGAAAAAGAATATAAATGTGTTTTAGTAACGCAATGATTCTTTTTTTCAGTATTTATTTGTTCTTTTTTATTTGTTTTTTATTCTTTTTTGTATTTATTTGTTTTTTATTCTTTTTTTGTATTTATTTGTTTTTTATTCTTTTTATTTGTTTTATTTGTTTTTTATTCTTTTTTGTATTTATTTGTATTTATTCTTTTTTGTATTTATTTTTTTTGTTTTTTTTTTTTTTTATTTTCTTGCATTTGTTTTTTATTTGTATTTATTTTTTTATTTTTTTTGTATTTATTTTTATTTTGTATTTTTTGTATGTTTTGTATTTTTTATTTTCTTGCCTTTGTTTTTATTTGTATTTATTTTTTTTTTGCATTTATTTGTTTTTTTATTCTTGCTCACTGGTCCGGCGGCGGGCGGCCGGCGACCGGCGGCGGCAATGGCGGTCGGCGACCGGCGGTGGTGGTCGGCGGTGTGAACGCGATTGGAGGTGGCCACAACAAGAGAGAAATAAAACAAAAATAAAAAAGAAAATTTGCTTATTTCTAGAAATTATTCACAGGACAAGTAGTAATTTTTTTTTGTTTCTCGTTTCTATTCCCAGGCTAACTTTTCTATTCCGGGGAATAGAAATCAACTTGGCGTTACTTTCAAACGGGTTTCTATTCTTTTTTTTCCGGAACAAAAGAACAGAAATTGTAAGAATGAGAAATGTTCTCATGCAGCACCTAAGTGTCCCCTTGTACCAAGTTTTGGCACTTGGAATGTTCTTTTGCCGAAAAATTTGTGTTGACAACTTCAAGTTTTCAGAGGCATTGGTGATTGGTGATCAATTTGGGATTATTTATGCATCCTAGGATTACTATGTAATCCTTTACAACTCAGATGGCCTTTCATACCTTTTCTGATCTTTTAGATGTTGCTTGTGATGATTGGTCATTTAGTGACCCAATTTTGATGTAACTTACTGCATGACAAAGTTGAAAAGCTCCACTAGATGGGGTTATGGGCAATAATCAACACATTGGTTCTGGCTTTAACCAAGTAGTTGTAGTAGGCTAATGTTCAATCATCTTTGTTTGGTTTTGGAATCACCCAATGCAGATGGAGCTTTTGCATATTTCACTGATAATCAGGAACTGCTTTGCATGGTTCATTGTTGTTTTTCATGGAAGCAGACCACTAATCAGGAAAGAATTGCCGGTCAAGGTACTCCATCACGATCGGTGGCTTCTATCTGTAAGTTTTGACTTTCGACCTTGCATAAGGCATAACATCATTGAGATGATAGTCTATTTAAAGTTGAGGTATCAGTCTCTCTTATAACTTGAACCAGAGTTAGAGATTTTTTTTACCTGGTGTAGGTTCCAACATTTGAAGAATTTGCTCAATATCATTAGAAAATAGGCATGTAAAACCTCCATAGGCTACTAGGGTTTATTAGTAGTCTTCAGCATCCCTTGGACTAGAGATGCACCCATTGTTATTGATTTTGTGTGCACTTTGCTTTTTGGTTTTCCTGATTTTACAGTTCTCCCTTTTCCCTGTTTAATTATGAGGAGAGTGTGCACAGCTTCAGAGATATTTTTTAAGCGCCACTGGGTGAAGTCTTTGGATCAAAAGTGAAGCTGGTTAGGAATCTCCTCTGTAACATGGGTCATCAAGGCAGCCATCTTTCGTATGGCCCATAATTGCATTGTGGTATGTCAATTGATTATACATTTCCATTTGCATCTGCGATTTCAGATAGAAGTGTTGTCCTATTCACCACTGGTTAACAGAATATCTAACTCCAAGCTGTGGAACACATGTATAGGGTGTCCTGTTGCATTACATATATTGTTATTGGACGGGGAGGATGTACATATAATGGCATCAGTCAGTTCAAGTTTGAGCCTATATCTTGACTATGACATGAATGCATTCTGAAGAACATCATGTTTTGATGTCTGGAAATGGAAGAAGGTGAAGAACATATGGTAAAGAGTACCCTGTCAAAGGAGTTGTTAGGAAATGAGATGTGGGGAAGAAATTCCTCACAACCGATAATCACGATTTCTACGGTCAAAAGGATGATGAAAAACCCCCTCTTCTTTTCCCAATTTCTGCAACTGCATGACATAGAAAAAATGCAACCGACAAATTACAGTATGTTGATTGGGCATCCTTCATCGATCAATTTATGGAATTCTTTTGCTTAATTCACCCCAGTGTAGCTTCTGATCTAAAGCAATGAACTGTAGAAAAGGTCTTGCAAAAAGAAAATTTGTTCTTTCATCCATGGTCGATGAGATTTAAGGGGTGCTTTTTGAAGTGTCCTCTGCAGATGCTCCAGTTCATGATTTTCATGAGGCCCCTGAGGGAGATGTTCCAGTATAGATGTAGTTAACAGGGTTCAAAGCTTTTTCACTGTATAGCTACATCTCGAAGCAATTGAACAATACAAGCATTCCTTAGCTTACCCTGTTGGGCATGCCAGACCTAAATCTTTTATTTTTTTAGACTGGAGGAACCGGAGCACTAGCACGGGGCCTCAGCTTACCCTGTTGGGCATGCCAGACCTAAATCTTTGTACAATGTGAGTTGTAATCTTTTCTTCTTTTTGGCCAGAAAGTTATAAATTTATTCCGAACATAAAGGAAGAAACGTTAAAAAACTCTGTCATTGTAACATAAAATAAGATTACTTTGCAAATTAAGTCCTCTTCTTACCATTATATGTTTAAATAACCCGATAACCTGGATCGACTTTTCAAGCCCAGGAATCAAATGGGCCCATCTTGGGCCCGATATTCTTTCCTGAAGCCCAAATTTGGGTTTTGACCGGCTCAAAATCTCGTGCTAAAATTTCGTGGAGGTTCCGGCTCGTGGCCTCATGTAAAATGAAAGCTAGAAATCAATCGGCCTCGACCCTTGCCCTGTCTTACTCAGCCTATCGCGTTTCTCTTGACCTTAAGTTAATTCGAGTAACTTTTGATGCATACGTATAGTCCCAATAGCCACCAGAGCATAATACAGCTGTACCAAAAACACGAACGGTTAATGTTTCGTTCAACAGGTAAGATTAGTTGACTGAGGATGTTAATTAATCGTTGGGGTAAAAAAAAAGGAATGACCGGTGTTAATGTCTAAATGAGGCAAATCACGATGGCTTTTGCAGATTGTCACATCATTGAGGTCAATGAATTACTAAAGTAAGACTATGTGCGGGTAATGTAAAAACAAATATTGGGTTGACCCGAGATTAATGTGTATTTCCGAATACACTAAACTAGGGACTAGCGTGGAGGAAGCAGCTTCTTCTTAGGTGGGGAGGAATTTGAACAAGAATTCTGATGATGGGAGCGGTGAGGTGTCAAGAAGGCTATTCAAATGAAGGGTTTTAAGTGGGACTTATCTTCTTCTGCAGAGTGGTCGCAGCTCATTACTTGATTGGGGAGAAAAAGAACCCTTTTTCCTTATATTTAACCCCTTGCTACCCTCCAATTTCCAGTTTAATGACAATTAGGTACAGAGAAAAAGACAATAAAAATAGTTTGTAAAAAAAAAAAGTTTATACCAGCAATCGGGGGAAATCTCAGTTTGGATTCTTCACCTATTAAGGAAATTAATATAAAGTAATCTATTCACGCATGTTTTCACGAAACGTTGATCTTCGTACATTTGAATCTTTGAATAGGAAATTGATTCTATCTCTCCAAATAACTTTTAATAACCATGTTTTGGTCATCCAAAACCAGTTTGAATATATTAATCCCTTTCTTGAGTGCCATTAATTGAGAACCTCAACTCATCGCGCTATGGGGGGAAAGAGAGCAGTTGAGGTAGTTATCTAACTAAACAAGTTGAGTGGACTTTGCTCATCTACTTCTTCACTAATGACGAGCTTTGGAATGGCTGCAGAACGAAATTGAACTTGAGTCTCAAGTTACTAGAAATGATTACTCAAAGGTTCTCTTCAGACAATAATACACCCCTATCACCTTGCTCATAAAGAAAGTGGACAAAAACAGACTACTTTATTCATATAAAATCTTAAAGCTAAATCCTCCCGACCTATTTAATTGAAGTGAACGAGAAGTACCGGACGCAGCGAAGCCGACCGCGGCAATGACTTTGCTTGGCGTACTCTACATGTCCAGCAATTTCTTTTTCATTGCACCCATTCGAGGCTTCTTGTAACAAGATGTATGATCTACTGCAATAACATCTGATAAGGATTGATTAAAAAAGTTGCAGTCAGACAGGGAAACCTAAAACCAAATCTATGTGCAGAGACTCTAGACCGTTTTTGAGTGCCTTGCGTGAGACATTAGTTCAGCATCATGTGGCATTAATCCTTCACTCGTTTCAAGACTAAGACTTCGTCGTTTCTTTCTTTTCTTTTTTTCATTTCTTCTACTCAATGGATTGTCTTGGGGGAATGAATGGAGTTCCTCTCTTGCATTCTCTCAACGCTAGTTAGGGTTTCTTTCCTTTTTCACTTGTAACCGCATACTCGATACATATAATTATCAAGAACATTTTGAGCTCTATATTCAGTGTGTCTCGGGGGAATGAATGGACTTGGGCCCCTTTAATCTGTGTAATGTGTTTTACACATACTTCCGCTGTGCTAAGAACAAAACCTTGAGGGTGGCCCAACTGGGATGGTGGTGCGTCCACGCCAATGCGGGCCCAAAGAGGACAATATTATGGTTTGGGAGAGGACTGTGTCTCTGCCCCTGCGTAACGCATTTTAAAACCGTAAGAATTCAGTGTCCAAAGCGGACAATATTACACAATGAGGCCCAGATCGTTACATTTTGCCTCCATAATCGGTAAAACTTCAAGGATACAAATTTTGAACTCCACGCTTGCATAAGGATGGATCTATAAAAGATCAAGAACATTTCAGTAAATTGTGATCGATGACCTTTGACATTTTTTTCTTCACCAAACTAGGGTTTTATTAGGGGCAAGCGTGGAGTTCAAAATATGTATCCTTGAAGTTTTACCAATTATGAAGGCAAAAAGAAAAGGGAACTCTGTTCATTCCCTCGAGACAAAAGTTGCCCCAGATAAAATCTACATATTCACTTTTTTAAAAATCATAGTTGCCCCAAATAAAATCTATAAATTCACCAAGTCAAAAGAGAAATTTCCTTAGTTTCAGGAGTGGGTTTCGACTCCCACGCCCTACAAAGAGGCATGACAAAAGTCTGAAAGTGAGAGTTAGCATAGGAATAGAGTAGAACCAACAAAAAAAAAAGAGAGAAATTTCCTTTTGAACTTCTTTTGACTTTCTTGAAATGTTGAAGATGAGAGAAAGTTTGGAAATTGGTGAAGAGCGATTGAGCAAAAAGAAAAGGGAACTTCTTTTGACTTTCCATCCCATGTAAGAGTTACCCATGAGTGAAGAAAACCAACTTTTCACTCAAAGAAACAATTTCAAATGGGATCCGATGGTTTATTATTGTCGGAGATGAATCTTGAACATCCGGGTATTATTTTTCATGTGCAAAATGCGCAAAGACCACTAAGCACTTTGTTCATATTCGAATTCATTAGCATTAACGATCTACACGAATTCGTACATCTTATGTCTTTCTTTGTATTCAGTGTGTTTTCATTAGCCAATCTGTTGATTTGGTGGCTATACACATTTTCCTTTTCTTCCATCGACCTAACATTACATGAATAGGAAATCCTCCATGTATGTGTATATGCAAACTAATGAGATTTCGTGAGTCAATATTCCAATTTTTTAGCCAGAGTTAACATTTATTTTTCGCTGGCAAGTTGCGTTGACATCTGACCAGTAGACCTGTTATATTTTTTATTTTTTTCAATGACAACGTTGAATTTCCTTTTTCGGTTTTTTAAGTATGTGTTCCTTGCGCCTGTAGCTCTTCATTTAGTTGATCCTTGAATACTCCTATTGGCCGGCTCTCTGTCCCCGTCCAAACCGCTTATTGAACTCTTTCAAGTTATCGATTTGAAGTTTTGACAAATCTATTTTGTGGCCCGCCCATGTTAAGATCCAACCGGGTGTTCTATGAGGTTCAATTTGTGTACGAATGAATTTCAATTGCACGCATGGTCAGATCTTGAGACGATGTGTATGATAATTATCTTTTCCAATTCGATAACAATAAAAAAGGATCATCATTTTTACAATGGAGATTAACTAATCGGTTGCTTTAATACTAAATTAGGGTTCTTACCACAATAATGATGTGGATGGCAATGAGTCAACGAATTTAATAATGGTCGACGTCATCTCCATATCACTGTCATCTAATAAATTTTCTTGAAACGTCGATGACTGGCCAGGGGAAAAATGGCCTCAGACATGGATTATCGAACTAATCCTGCCTTCGAGTTTTTACAAGAGAGAATGTGGAAAACAATTATTTATTATCTGAATATGACATCCACCAATCTTTTTGTCTCCTTATGTAAAAAATATCAAACTCTAGCTTTCAGGGTATAGTAAGCTCTTGCATCATCACATTGTAAGCCCTTGCATCATCACATTGATAGTCCAATTACTTTTCTTGATTGTGCCCAGAAGTAACCACAATCGATTGGAACATTAATTAGGGATTTATAAAATGTTCTAAACATTAATAATCTGGAGGGTTTGATTAGACTTTAGTCAACGAATTGGTAATCGTGTAATCAATTAAATTTTTTGTGCTAGTAAAAAATAAACAGGGAAAATAGAAACCTTTGATGATATGGATGGAATTCCCTGGCAAAATAATGGGGACAATGGTTGTGGAAGGACCACAAGCACAGCAAGGCATTCCTTGGTCAGACAAGGCCATAATCATCTGGTCCCTCGAATCGTGCCCCAAATTTCGGACGGTAATCAGAATCAAATCAAAAGTGGAATAATTATTCAGTCAAGTATGCCCCTAGACACCCGGAGGGCAAATGGAGTTACAGGTCATTCCCTAATATAGGAGTAATATATTATTCTTTTTCCTCACTTTGAGAAAAAACTACTATATGTTCGTACCAAAATAAAGTTACGATGGATTGTCGAAATCTGACATGATATGGCGAAAAGCATGGCCAACAGACACCCAACATCTTCAGATGAAATAAAAATTTAATGATGAAGAGACACATATGTACTAGTAGATTAGACACACGATACGGAGTGGATTCTTATGTTACCAGATGTAGGAATTGCATGCTCGAGCTACTTACTCGAGTTTCGACTTATATCTTATGCCACATCCATTATTGATATCCGTGTTCATTGACGAGCTTCTATACCATTGGCTGTAGTTATTCAAAATCAAGCTTTATATTGGTGTCATATCGAATAAAAAAAATTGATCATTTTTGGGTGTCAACAAGCACGATCCTGATGCTATGTGAGGCCAATAGACACCAACGTCTAGAAAAGGAATAATAAACTCATAAAATTGGCTTAATGATGAAGAGACACATGTGAATTAATAGATTAGACCCACGATATGCAGTTGATTTTCTTATTATTAAGCGCTAGAAAATGCATGTTTTAACTACTTAATCAAGCTTCGACTTACATATTTCGAATTAATATAGTTAACAACATGAAGTGAACTTTCTCTTCATAGTTTAAAAAATGGGAAGTTGACAAGAGTAATTGACAAGATTATAATTGGTGATGTCCCTTTCTATTGAAGTCACCAACTACTGCCTTTCTTTAGCCCACGAGCCATGCCTACAGATCAGTGTATCCCGTTTAGTAATACGCGGCGCGTACCGCACCCTTCGCGGAAAGCCAGCCCGATCGATCATTCTCGGTCAAAGGCGTGGGTTGGGGGGGTACCAGATGTTGCCACGTCAGCTTGATGAATGGTAGTCGGCAGAGGTTTGAACTGCAAGTGGTACGACACACAACCACATCACATTCATACAAAAGAATAATAAAGTGAAAGGATGTGGTTCCCAATTGGGTGTGTTCTTGACTTTAATCATAGCGAGTATAGTTTTAATAGAAGCAGCAGCTACTTAACAATTTTTGCCATGCACTGATTAGATTAAAAATTAGAAACCTAATTTAAAAAGGGCAAGATAAGAAAAGTTTGCAATACTTAACTCCAAAGGAGTTATATATAGAAATTTTTAATGAAATTCGATAGATTATAACCCATATTGCATGAGAATTGCCCTGAAACAACAACTAGCTATTGGCTAGATGGGTGATGAGCCTCGCCAGCTCCTTGATCCATCATTATGAGAGTGGTGTAATAGTCATTGAATCGAGGCTGTTTAAGGTATTAGCTAAGGCATGCACTGATCAAAGTAATAAAAGTTCCATCAAATGATGGCTTTGATGTCAATCTTGATCGAAGTTTCATTGAGGGGTTTAACTAGATAAGGCGCTTGAGTTAGGAGTTTCCTCCATTGGAATACAAAAGTATCTGCATGACAAGCATACCCTCGGTTTAGGTTTATCTGGTGAAGACAAAGCTACATCTAAAAGTAGAAAATGGAAATTTAAAACTAAAAATAAAACGAAAAACTAGGCTAAATGGTCCCCGGTGGTAGCAGGGCGCCGGCAATGTCGTTGAATTGACAGTTATTAGTGCTTGTATTGTGGGCTACCAGTCTTAAAGACCCCCCACCTTGGAAGCATTGACTTTTGGGTGATTAAAATAAAGGGTCACCGTCCCACACCTCACCCCTGATCCAACGGCTGCCTCTTGACAAAGAATTTTTATATCTCTAAAAAAAAAAAAAGAATAAACAAATATTGTGTAGAGTTGACTATTCAGATCGATCCAAGATGGCGGGAGTGCAGTATAAATAGAGGCGTGCACATCTCTGTTTGCCGCATCAGAAACAAGTTTAGTTTCAACATAAAGAAGCAAGTAGCTTGAGTGATCCTCTCAGAGTTCTCTGTTACTTATTTTCATCCACATATAAACTTCAAGAAGTATTTACACGTCATGGCGATTCCGGTGATCGATTTCTCAAAGCTCAGCAGCGAGGAGAGGGCCAAGACGATGGCTCAGATTGCCAATGGCTGTGAGGAATGGGGTTTCTTCCAGGTACAACATTCTATCCTGTATTCATCTTCTCTTGAGACCTTGGTTGAGGGAGAGAAAGTCTTGAGTTTAACTATCTTTTGGTCGTATGTATGTGTCCGCGAGTATATCTTTTTGGCTCAAGTTCAAGAGTGTTCGCCCAGATCTTTGTAATATAGGAAATGTTAAGTGTGTCTCTGAATTATGAATATGCCCTGATTTAATGGTTTCGCAATCAGTGAAGGAAATGCTTTGTTCTCACTTTTTCGAACTACAACTTTATCGTTATTTACTACTCCATTCGGTGGCTGCGTTGGTATGTACTCAGACCCTCTTTACGGTAAGGCGAGAGTTCGAACCTCCAAGTTCACATACTGCGCATTCATTAGTGGACTTAAGTGCGGCGTCGTGATGGTGGGTCCTACACTAACGCCGCTCCTAGTTTACATCACCGGCTGCCAACTGCCAGCTATATGGTGGTTCCTGGATATAAAAAAAAAAAAAAAAAACTTTATCGTTATTTTCTTGTTCCCAGTTCCAATAGGAAAACTATCCAACAAGGAAAATTTTCCCCTCTAAATCCATGAAATTTAAACCGCGAGATATGTCGTCTATCTGAGTACGTATGCGCTCAATGCATATCAACACTGAATGCTAATTTCATGCGCAACCCACACGATCTAGTGGCTCCTGTAAATGATACATGCATTACTTTATGCTAAAAAATATCTGGAGCTGATTATTCTGATCACCAGAATTGATGAATATCTGATGATGAATGCAGCTGGTGAACCATGGGATACCAGAGGAGCTGCTGGAGAGAGTGAAGAGAGTGTGTAGTGAGTTCTACAAGTTGGAGAGGGAAGAGAACTTCAAAAAGTCGACCCCCGTGAAGCTGTTGAACGAGAGTCGTGGTGGAAAAATAGAGAACGTGGACTGGGAGGATGTTATCACTCTCCTTGATGACAATGAATGGCCTTCCAACACTCCCTATTTCAAGTAATTTTCCATCTCTCTCTCTCTCTCTCTCTCTCTCTCTCTCTCTCTCTCTCTCTATATATATATATATATATATATATATATATATATATAAAGAGTAACTAATCCTTCTATCGCAAAACTACAGAGGTCAAGAATATATTTGTAATGTGTAAAAGAGTAATGCGAATTGTCACCAACTGTTTTTACTAAGCTCACTTTATACAAAATATCAGGTCTTGATATTCCTATGTTACGTACATGCATTTTAATCCAAAGATGGTAATATCTTTTTGTCTGGTGGATATTAAAAGAATTAAACGTGATCATAGTCGTAAACCGACACATTAGAAGTTTGTCTTTTACAAAAAGTTCCTCGCTTTTAATGTTCTTGTTAGGTTAATGTATTTTATAAAAAGATTTGTTAATAATTTGCATGAGTGACTTAATAGGGAAACCATGGCGGAGTACCGCGCAGAAGTGGAGAAGCTCGCCGAGAAGGTCATGGAAGTCATGGACGAGAATTTGTGCTTGCCAAAGGGCTATATCAAAAACGCCTTCAACAGCGGCAGCGGCGAGGACAACAACAATAAGGCCTTCTTTGGGACTAAAGTGAGCCACTACCCGCCCTGCCCGCAACCTGAGCTGGTCAACGGCCTCCGAGCCCACACCGATGCGGGCGGTGTGATCCTTCTCTTCCAGGATGACGCCGTTGGGGGCCTCCAGATACTCAAGGGAGGTGAGTGGATTGATGTACAGCCAGTTCCCAATGCCATCGTCATCAACACGGGAGACCAGATCGAGGTCCTGAGCAACGGCAAGTACAAGAGCGTCTGGCACCGTGTCCTTGCCTTCCCAGATGGCAACCGGCGCTCCATCGCCTCATTCTACAACCCGTCCCTCACCGCCACCATCGCCCCTGCGCCGCAGCTGGTGGAGCAGGCTCGGGCTTACCCTAAGTTTGTGTTTGGGGATTACATGTCGGTCTATGCTGAGCAGAAGTTCCTCCCCAAAGAGCCTAGGTTCGAAGCTGTGAACGCCATGTAATAATGTATGAAAATATATTTCTTCGTGAATTATTAGAAGAGAAAAGCGTAATTATCTGTCTTTTTTAGGGTTATGCGTAACTATGGCATTTTTCTTCTCTCAACTGCTGCTTGTGTGGAGGAGATGTATATGCAAGTTGTTTTTGAACTCTGAAGTCTGCGCGCTTTAGGTTTGTAATAATATGCGAGCATGAGGTGCTATTAACTGCACCTTGGTCTTTGCTTTATCATGTAATAGTATATGCACGTGTCTTCAGTCTCTTGTCTTTGTTTTTTTCCTTTTCCCCTTAGATATGACTGCTCATTTCCCGCTGAAAGTTGTGGAACTTACCTAGTCTACTAATAAGGGAAAAATTCGAGCTTCCATCTACGTCGAACGTTGAGGTTTTGTAGTACTACGTTTTTGAAAGTGAGGTTGGGTGACATGGAAACACTGGACTTCTCCAAGGTAGATTGTTTGTAAGTTTTCCTAAAGTTTTGGAAACAATTTGAATTTGTGAGTAGTGGCATCAAATTCCATTTAGCTTTGATCACCGTTTGAGTTTAAATCTGAAGCTCAATGACTACTTCATCGATCACAATTCTTGAAGAAATATAAAGGAAGAAGCATGTTTCCTAATTAAGTGAGTTCAATCATCTTGGAAATTTAAGTAGCAGCATACACTTTGACCGCAGTTTGAGGTGTTTAGGCCTAGTAGAGGATGGAGGAAACGAGATGCCAGCATCACCGTCAAGCGTTTTAAGCGAAACTGTCGATGAGTTTCTGAAGGGTTGTGGCGCAATGCAAGGGACCCTCTTGTGAGTGACAAGTTGTGTGATAACCCATTTTGATTCCCCAACCCCATGAAAGTACTCTTGTGTTGAAGATACGCAAGTATATTCACTGTATAAGTCTAGATCAATTAGTATCGAATCTGATATCAATTAATATCGGATCTAATTTTGTATACAATATTGTTTCCTTTTATTTACTTACAACATGTAATATATTAGACACATTCGGTACATTACATGAATACACAATACAGAGGAAAATTTTCCTTCTCAAGCTTCTTTCTTCCTCTTGTTCTTCTCACCTTTTGACATGGTATCAGAGCGGGTTGCGCACCTTTGATTCACTTCTTCCGCTTCAACTTTTTTTCTTCTGGTTTTCTGATCTTCTGTCGGAACCACTTAGCTAACCTGCAAAACGCATTAGCACTCCGGCGCAAGAATCAGCACTTTGAGGAAATCAAATTAGCATCAAACGAAGGAAGAGGAAAAGAGGAAATTCACTTTACCGTCATGACTGACGATCAAACCCAATCAGGGCAATTACCTGTGGATGCAGCGACCTCAGAAGCACAAAATCAAGTGCATAACATCATAGGTCGGACTGATCAGCCCGCGATGGGCAATTTTTTCCATGGCAACCAAATCTGGGGCATCCCCATTCGGGGACTTCCTACCAAAGGGTGCCCATGCCAGTATACTATGGAGGAAATCAGAATGTATCATCATTCTCAGGAAGTCAGAATCAAAATGTTCCACCAGCCGCGAGCGGGGCGAACCAATCAGAAACAATAGGGTCGTCAAATACGGGCGAAAACCCTAATGGGTCAGGCGATTCACATGCGGGGACTCAAGGTCAGCAAGCAAACCCTTATTCGGGTTTTCCAACCGGTTTCATGCCGTTCTCCTTGGCGGCCGCCATGGGTCGCCCAGAACCCGGCGACGCCTTGTATGTCTCCAATTCCGACGGGCCGGAGTTGCGACTTATTAGTCACCCTCTCACAGGACCCGAAAATTACTCGAGCTGGGCACGAGAATTTCGGAGAGCACTCATCACCAAAGACAAAGAAGGCTTCATCGACGGGACGATTCCAATTCCGACCGATGAGAAAATGGGTCGACAATGGAAAAAATGTAACCAATTGGTAAGAACGTGGATAGGTAACGCATCAGCCCGAGAGATCGCAGCGGTTTACCTCCCACGGAGGATTCAAAAACAATTTGGCAAAATATTCAAGAAATGTATGGAAAACTCGACAGGGCCAAAATATTTTTGCTGCATCAAGCTCTCAGCGAGCTCAAGCAGGGAAACATGTCAGTGACGACATGCTTCAACAAGCTCTCCGCCCTCTGGAACGAGCTAGAAGCGGCGGAGGAGAGACTCGAAGGACTAGAGACGACGCTTCAACAATACAAAACCATGAAGGACCGAGAAAAGGCGACCCGTTTTCTTTTGATTTTGAACGATTCTTACCTTCATTTCAAATCACAGATCTTAGCAATCGAACCAGCTCCCTCCCTTGGCCGGATATTTCAGCTCGCGGTGCAGGAGGAGAACCAGAGGCTCACCGCAACCGAGAGCAAATCCACCGAAACCCTAGCCTTGGCGGCGAAAATCGAAAAGGGGCAGAAAACCCTAGCCAAGGGAAGAGAGGCGCTAGGGTTCGGGGAAGGGATGCTAGGGTTCGCGGAGGACCCGAAAGGCTCTTTTAAAGGACCTGTGGACGGCCACGATCGATCCCAGCGATCCGACGGTTAGAAGGAGGCGCGGCAATCGGGTGATCTCGACCGTAGAGATGTGCTCGGTTTAAAAGGATCCTACGGTCCGAATTTTTCAAGGAATTCTGGGGGGAATTTTAAAAATAAAGGGAAGTTATTTTGTGATTATTGTAAAAGGCCCCACCACACAATTGACAATTGCTAGAAGTTACATGGGAGACCTGACAGGAAGGGAAAGGAGATTTCAGCAGCAGCTTATCAGCCCAATTCATCCACAAATGTGAATCAACCCATTACACATGGAGAATATCATCAATTAATGCAGGCTTTGCAAAAATTGGAGGTACCAAAAAGGGGGAGCAGTTTTACAGGTATTTCTTATTGCCTTGCAAGTAGTATATCAAGAAATTCCTGGATTATCGATTCTGGAGGGAGTGATCATATTGCATGCAATAAAGGGTTATTTTTTGATATCCATGAAGATTCCACTAATCCTATTATTGTGCAATTACCAAATGGCAATATCACCCATATCACCTTAACTGGGACTGTCATCCTTAGCCCACAAATTACTCTAAAAAATGTTCTTTATATTCCAGACTTTCAATTCAATCTTATCTCAGTGTCTAGAGCATGCCAAGAAAATTCATGTCAAGTATTTTTCAATGCTGACATTTGTCTATTTCAGGCCCTTTCGACTGGGAAACTGATGGGCTGGGGTAACCTTTCTGAAAGATTGTTTTATTGGAGAAATTCACCACAAAATCTTGATTTACCCTCTTGTAATAAATCATTGTGTAACCTGACTACCAATGATAAGAATTTTCTTTTGCATTCAAGATTGGGTCATAGCTCTTTCTTTCCTTATCCTCAATGTCCAATTTGCCCTCTTGCGAAACAATCGCGAACACCTTTTCCATTAAGTCAACATCGTTCGAGCGATATTTTTTCCTTGTTGCATGTCGATGTCCGGGGGCCATACCATACATTAAATCATGATGGGTCTCGATTTTTTCTCACCATCGTAGATGATCATTCTAGAGCCACTTGGCTTTTTCTAATGCAAAGTAAGGTTCAAGTTCTATCCCATCTTAAGACGTTCATTTCCTTGGCAAAAACTCAATTTGGGAAAACTGTTCAAAAGGTACGGACAGACAATGGAAGTGAATTCTTCAATCACGAATGCACTGCTCTATTTTTATCACATGGGATATTACATGAGAGGACATGTGTTTATACACCACAACAGAATGGGGTGGTAGAACGGAAGCACCGTCATCTGTTAGAAGTGGCACGGGCTTTGAAATTCCAAGCCTCTGTTCTAGACACTTTTTGGGGTGATTGTGTTTTAACAGCAGCTCATTTGATCAACCGCATGCCAAGTAAACTTCTTGGCGGGCGAACACCTTTTGAGCTACTTTATAAAAGGAAACCAACTTTGGGACATTTGAAGATCTTTGGATGTCTTTACTATGCCACTATAGTAGGTCCTAGAGATAAGATGGGACCCCATGCTCGTCGATGCATTTTTATGGGATATCCCAGTCTACAGAAGGGATACAAGGTATTTGATCCTGACACAAGCGAATTCATAATTACTCGAGATGTTTCGTTCCGGAGAATTCCTTTCCTTTTGCATCGACACAGCACAAAATGATCATCTTCATACTATTCAGACAGAGGAGACTCTGGAAGATCCAAATTATGTTCTAGTTCCTTCGTTAGCATCTCTCAGGCCATCTAATATGACACCTATGGATATGACGACATCACCTGAAGTGAACATACACCATCAGGAGCAAGTTGCTTCTCCAGTTTCGAGTACCATTGGTGACTCAGATGATCATTATTCACCATCCCAGCACCGTGTACCAAGGCGATCCGGACGTAACACGAGTCCGCCAACCTGGACACAAGACTACATATGTGGAATCCAGAGATCACCAAGTATTCTATTTCCGGTTGCCTCATTTGTTTCATTTGCTAGACTCTCTCCAGATCATAGATGTTGTATTGCTCGCATTTCTGATGGGCGAGAACCATCAAATTTTGAGGAGGCTCGCATTGATCCTCGCTGGCAGAAAGCCATGGAAGCAGAGTTACTAGCTCTGATGGATAATCAGACATGGGATCTTGTTACCCTTCCTCCAAACCGCAAGGCGATTGGATGCAAATGGGTCTACAAGATCAAGTATCGTGCAGATGGATCTGTTGAGAGATACAAAGCTCGGTTAGTGGCGAAGGGTTTCACACAACGGGAAGGTTTTGACTACCACGAAACCTTTTCCCCTGTGGCCAAAGCTGTTACTGTTCGTTCCTTCCTGTCCGTAGCGGCTTTTCAGGACTGGCCATTGCATCAGATGGATGTGCACAATGCCTTCTTGCATGGTGATTTGGATGAGGAGATTTATATGGCACTTCCACCAGGTTTACGGAGACAGGGGGAGGATAAAGTATGTCGTCTCCGCAAATCCTTGTATGGACTCAAACAAGCCTCAAGACAGTGGTATGCGAAGTTTGCTGAGTCATTGATAGCTGCCGGTTTTCAACAGTCCAAATTCGATTATGCTGTTTTCACATGGACTAGAGGTATGTCATCTATCTACTTGATGATATATGTAGATGATATACTTATTATGGGCAATGATGAAGTAGCTATCAAAGAATTCAAAGATTATTTGCATTCAACATTTCACATTAAGGATTTGGGATCACCAAAGTATTTCCTTGGAATCGAAATTGCACACTCGGACCAAGGGATTTCTCTCAGTCAAAGGAAATTTGCACTAGAGATTATATCGGAAGCAGGTTTATCGGGATGTAAGCCAGCTGTAATTCCAATCGAGCAGAACATTAAATTGACTACAGCAGATTATGATACCGGTTCGTCTCAACAGAATGATCCCATACTTAAGGATCAATTGAGATATCAGAAGCTCGTTGGGAAGCTTATATATCTAACCATGACCGACCGAGATATAAGTTATGCAGGTCCAAACACTCGGTCGTTTATGCATCAACCAAAGGAATCTCATATGAATGCATCACTTAAAGTAGTGAAGTACTTGAAGAGTTGTCCAGGACTTGGGATTCTTCTATCTAGGAAATGCGACATGAGGATGACTGCCTATTCTGATGCAGATTATGCGACTGTCCGATGAGCGAAGGTCCATAACTGGTTTTTGCATCAAATTTGGAAACTCTTTACTCTCATGGAAAACCAAAAAGCAACCAACTATTTCACTTTCTTCGGCGAAGCAGAATATCGTGCCATGGCCAAAACAACTTGTGAAATAGTATGGCTAAGAGGATTGCTTCGAGATTTGGGAGTGCAAGTCAAAGGACCGACCAGACTATTTTGTGACAATGATGCAGCCATCAAGCTTGCAGCGAATCCTATTGTGCACGAGAGAACCAAGCACATAGAGGTGGACTGTCATTTCACACGAGAAAAGATCCAACAAGGGACGATCGAGACACAAAGTATTGGAACAGAAGAACAACCAGCAGATATCTTCACCAAACCTTTATGTCATAGACAACATGCGTATCTTTTGAGCAAGCTAGGCGTCTTGGACATCTACAAGCCACCAGCTTGAGGGGGAGTGTTGAAGATACGCAAGTATATTCACTATATAAGTCTAGATCAATTAGTATCGAATCTGATATCAATTAATATCGGATCTAATTTTGTATACAATACTGTTTCCTTTTATTTACTTACAACATGTAATATATTAGACACATTCGGTACATTACATGAATACACAATACAGAGGAAAATTTTCCTTCTCAAGCTTCTTTCTTCCTCTTGTTCTTCTCACCTTTTGACATCTTGTTCACCGTTCAACAATCTCAGAAAGATAGTCCAAAGACACGTTATTGATATATGTACTATTATCGTGTTAGAGTCGTGTTAGCAAGTGCGCTTTAAGGGTATTTCTTAAGTGGATTAAAGATATGGAAAGGGTTTCGCTTTTCAGAGAACAAGAACGCATTTCACAAAACAAGTCTAGTAAATTGAGAAGTGAAGTCGAATTCTATGACCTGTTTAACTAATATCCTGTGCAGTTGTGTACGTTAACCAGACTCAATGGGTTTTGAATGTAGTAACTTTCTCCTTGCTTTCCAATAATTCAAGTTGCTTCAATCATGCCTCTCATTCCGATTCAAGCATTTTATTGAGCTACGGAACCAGTCGCCGGTCTGGTCACACTTGTTGACCGTCGGGAGCCGATGCTGGCTCATAGATATCTGAACGCGGTCTCCTCTTGAGGGCTGCTGCCTTCTCTTCCCATAGAAAGAAACCCATGCATTGCTTTAAGCGTCCTCCGGAATCTGTTTGTTAACCAAAACGTTGTATATACTGGAAAAAAAAATGCTCTATTTTGTGATATGATTAGGCATGTAGAGAGCGACTTAGAAAACGCTCTACTTTGTCATATGATTATGCATGTAGAAGGCTACTTCTATTTTGCAAGCACTAAAGAATTGAAGTAATCCCGACGAGTTGAAGCGTACCAATGCAGTAGATTCAGAACATGGCAGCATGAAACTAGTAAATGGATATGCATGCAGATGAATGTATTTCCGGCAATATCAAATCTGTGAATAAACGAAATTGAGGTTTAAGCTTAATTCCTTATGCATACAACATCCACGATGCACAATGTATCTAATATGCAAACTCAAAACGAAAGTTACCATAGAACCTTCTGCAGCAATTGAATAAGCTGTACTTCCTGTGGGTGTGGCTACAACGACTCCACCTTGCCCCTATATGACAAGGTTTTATTTGTATGTGATGGAACATAGAAATCAGTTCACTGCCTAACGAGTTCCCCGTTCCATTTTCTCATGTTGAGAAGCACAAAATTTCCTGTTCCATTTTGACACGAAGACTGCTCCATGTTTCTACATGACATTTACCATATGTATTAGCGCTCAGAATTTTCGAGTTAGATAAATCAACTCTTGTCAGCGGGAAGAAAATGTGACTAGACATGTTGCCCAAGTTAAGACCAAGATTATAGTATCTTTTCTCCCTCCTTTTTTTTCTTTCAGAGAATGAGTTCACTGAGTCACCTTTGTAATAAGCTGATCGCGTTCATAGCATTCTGTCTTTGAAATGCATGGATTAGAACCCCAATTGACAAAAACCTCATCGAATACTTTGCCAGGCATGGCTTTACCATTTTGGAAGAGTTCACATTGCAGACGCATTCTAAGAGTTATATTAAACACCATCAAATATATTATTCCCATGAATGACCTGCCTCAAATCCTGTCTATAATCATCAAACCGTGTCAAAAGAGAATAATCAGTTAAAATGAAAAGAAAAATCGAATTACATAAGTCAAATTTACAGTGGAAAGTATCGAAGGGTGTTGACACCTAATTTTAGAAAAATAAAATTGCATTTTGAACAAATAAAAGGAAAAATAAAAAAAATGGAAGAAGTTGATTTGATTGATTATGTATGGAAATTTGAAATTTTGATGAATATTCAGATTTTGATAAATGCAGAAACAATTAAAAATCAGGTGGACAAACGGCAGAAGAAAAGTAAAAACAAAGTGAAGAAAGGAGATTGAAGTCGTCCGTGCGTGAGAAAGAGCAAAAAGCAAAAGTAAAAGGTGAAAGTTCAACAGAGAAGTGTACAGGGAAGTGACGTGAGGGTGCAGCAAAAAGAGAAAAAAGCAAAAGAAGAGGAAAGGACTGTTCATCGTCTTGTTCGTGCGCCCACGTCCGATCGCCCTCCATCGCCCGCGAAATGGCTGCTCCACCAGCAAGTCTCGAACAGAACGCCGGTCCCCCGGTCTCGCCGCACTATCCCTGCTCCGCTTGGTGAATCCCCCGCCGGTCTCCACCTCCACGAAGACCCGAGTGACGCTGCCACGACGTCTCCGGACCTGCTCCGCCTTCGCCTCCGCACGCCACTCACCCAATGCCGAGCCGAGGCCTCCGCCACCTGTACATCCGCCCGAAGCCAGACGGTCCAGCCCGCTGTCGCCTCGCCACCGCGCACTGATACGTGAGTTCCCCAGTGACCTAGTGCTAACTTCGCCGGAAATCCGTTCCTGCTCGAGCCCAGCCCATAGCCGAAGCCATTGACGCCGGCGTTCCCTCTGCCCTGTTCGGTGATCGACGCTCGCGAGTCCCGCGCGACGCGCACTCGCCGCCTACACCAGATTTCTGCAACTCGAAGTGACGCCACCGAGTCCCTTGCCCGCGCGACATTGCTGCTCCGCTCCGCTCGCCGTCCATCGACGCCCGTGCCACGAGCACCTCCGCGATACTAGGCCCGCGCCCGACGTTGTCGCTGCCAACCGGCCCTCATCGGAGCCCCGGCCGCCGGACATCTTCCGCTTGGTTGCTTTCCTAATCCCACGGGTTTACCTCTAGGTTGTTTTAGTTTCTTACTTTTATTTTTCATTACTTTGTAGTTTAGGTTGTTTGTTTATCTTTTATGTTTATTTTCCTGTTTATTTCATTTGATAGCATGTTTAGTTTAATTATTTAAATGTTGGGTGTTAATATTTGCAATTTCTATATGCATTATCCATAGATTTTAGCTCAAATTACTATAGTTATTAATTTGATCCGAGAGACATCGGGTCATTTTTTTTTTTTTTTAATTATACTAATTTTGGGTTTGTTTTGGTAGAATTTCAATTGTTAAATCACAATAATTATTTAATTTGGTCCGTAAGACTTTGGACCAAATTTTTAATTATTTTGATTCCCTCGTTGTGATTTATAGAGTTAAAATAATTGTTAATTTAATCCGTGAGACAACGGATTATCTTTTCGATTATTTTAATTTTTATCTTAGTTTTTATAATTACTTGTCTTTTTTCGTGAAAAATAAAAATTATAAAAAAGAGAATAGTGAAAAATTAAAAATTTGCATGAGCATGTAGGTCACGTAGGTTTAAATTAACCTTTAGGATTATTTTTAGGAAAAGTTTACATGTTTTCATAATATATAAAGATAATAAAAAAAAAAAAAAAAAAAAATTTAAAAAGAATAATGATTCTAAAACAAATGGGGTTTAAATCAAATTAATCCCGAAATTGAATTAGGAAATCATTCCATTTTGAATAGCTTAATTAGTTTTTTTTTTTTTTTTTAGATTAAAAAGTTAGCATTGCATCATTATGTTTTTCTTAATAGAAATTATTCGGCCTTTTAAAAAATAAATAAAAATAAATAAAAAGAGAAAACACAAAAGTTATTTTCTTGATTAATTAATAAATTAGTTCATAATTAATCCCATTTCATATCATCATTATTTAATATAGGTTGCATACATAAAAAAAAAATCACAAAAAGAACATGCATATAGAATTAATGTCATTCATCCCATGTCATGAAACGCATGCATATTAGAATTATATAATTTAGATTACATGCATATAGTTCATATTAGGCCACGTAAATTACGTTTCACATATCATTAAAGTAGAATTCATGCATATTAATTTTAGATTAAGATTGCATTTAATTAATTTTTTTAAAAAAAGAAAAAGAAAATTTATGTGTCATGTCATTTAGAAATCATGTTTAGGGCATGCATTTTTATTAACATTTTTTTTTAATGTTTTCCTAGAGAGTGGACTTTAATAAAGTTGTGGTTTATAATTTCTTAGCATCTTGATTTATTGAATGTTATTTAATTGATTGTGCACCCGCATGACCACCATTTGCCTGGTATCTTGACTACAAAATGTTTGAATAAACCCAAAACCCAGGATTCTAGCAAATGCGTCGTGCACGTCATGTTCAACGTGAAAGTTCTTCCACTGCAATGGCTACTACCTGGTATCTTGACTACAAAATGTTTGAATAAACCCAAAACCCAGGATTCTAGCAAATGCGTCGTGCACGTCATGTTCAACGTGAAAATTCTTCTCTTGGTAATAAAAGAAAGATGCAACTTGTATAAGAGCTAACAAAAGGTGAAAATTTGACTCTAAGCAGTAAGATAACAATACAGCAGCTATTATGATAAGTACATATTCCCTAGATTACACTGATACCCTAACAGACCAAAAATCGCATTAGGCTGAATGACAGCAGCAACTAATGAGCTGCTTCCTATCAAATGACACAGCTTCTATGAGAGCTCTTAAGCTGTTGTGGCTTCCTAGCTCAATATCCTCTTTGGTGTCAATGGACTTGAAATCCTCATCAAGCCATTGTGATTGCGTCGGCAAATTCGTGTCTCAAGTTGCAAGCACTCTATTTATGTCCAGACAAGATCTTGCTTTTTACTTGAATCATAAAGTGCGGATGGGAAAAAAACTAAGGCACACACTAGATGCTAGATAGCTAGTCCCAATTGTTACTAGATTTCTGAAAAAATATAAATCTGCTTCCACACAGTTTCGTGCCTGTGAATGAAGATGATGCTCATGCAGATGCTAAGAGAACTGTTAATTAACATGCTTGTTCCTTGGTCTTAGCCCGGAAGAGTATTATCAATGCTGGCAAATCTGGCATAGCATTTCTCAAACAGTGAAGCTGTATTATTATGTCAAGAAAATATCAACCTCTTTAGCTACTTCCATGAGTTCTGGCCCCACCTTTTTCAGTAATAGAACAGTTTTTGGGGGAGTTTTTAGCCAACGAAGATTCAGTAACTCTCTTTGGTACAAGAGAAACCATCTGTACGAACTAAAAACATCTGCGCTTTCTTTCTTGACTGCACCCGTACAACACCAGTGGCCGAAGCACAAAAATTTTCTCTCAACTTCCGTGTCCTTATCACCATTAACTAAGTTCGATTCAGCATTTCTTTTCCGGCCCTCCACAGTAGTTTCTGGTTTAAGGACAATTAGGTACAGGGAAAATGAGAACACAAATAGTTTGTGAAGCATTTTATGGCAGCGATCAAGGAACATGAATCTTTATACATGTTTTCATGGAACTTGAATCTTTAAACGTATGAATCTACAAGATAGAAAATTGATTCTATCTTTCAAAAATTAACTTTCGATAAACACGACACTCATCACAGTTAAATATGCTAATCTCTATCTTGTGCGCCATTAATTAAGAACCCCAACTCATCACTTGATGGGGGGAAGAGAACGGTTGAGGTAGTTTTCTAAGTAAACAAGAAAAGTTGGTCTTTGCTCATTAATTATTTACTAATCATGAGCTTCGGACCATTCAAACTTGGACACGGTCATCACATCTAATGTCTGCAAAGTGAAATGAACTTGTGTTTCAATTCAGAGAAATGATTATTCAAAGGTTCCTGTCAGAAAATAATAGGGAAAAAAATACACTTAATTCGAACAAAATCTTCCCCTAAATCCTCCCGACCTATTTAATTGAAGTGAACCAGGAGTACCGCAGGCAGCGAAGCCGACCATGGCAATGACTTTGCTTGGCGTACTCTGCATGTCCAGCAAATTCTCTTTTATTGAAGCCATCCAAGGCTTCCTATAACAAGATGTATGATGGACTGCAATAACACATGATAAGGATTGATTAAAAAAGTTGCGTTGAGACAGAGAAACCTAAAACCAAATCTATGTACAGACACTCTAGACCGTTTCTGAGTGCTTTGCGTGAGACATAGCAGTTCAGCATCATGTGGCATTGATCCTCATGCATGAACAATCCCTTCAATCGTTTCACTCGTCTGAAGACTTAAACTTCGTTGTTTTTTATAATTTCTCCTACTCGACAGATTGTCTTGGGGGAATGAATGGAGTTCCTCTCTTGCATTCCCTCGTGCTAATTAGTGTTTCTTTCCTTTTCTTTTTTTTACTCGTAACTGTATACTCTTTACGTACAATTATCTTTCCCTTTTCTTTTTGCCTCCATAATTGGTAAAACTTCAAGTATCCAGGTTTTGAACACCTCACTTGTGCAAGGATGGATCTATATAAGATCAAGAACATTACGTGGCTGGATCAATAACCTTTGTCAGTTTTTCTTCACCAAACTAGGGTTTTACTGAAGTTGAAAGAAAGAATTCGGGTACCTAAACTTGCGCGTGTACAAGGAGTAAGAGTAGAGAGGACTGTAATCGAAAAAAAAAAAAAAAGGTATCTTGTAATGAAAAAATAACCAACCGATACTCAACAAACTATAGAAAAGTTTAAGTCAGCCCTCACAATACATCGATATACAAGCTGATAAATAAATAACAAATAAGTTGAAAAGAGTTATTGTTGGGAAACCGAAAGATGAGTTTGGGAGTGAATAAAATCGGATGTGTGACTTCGACATGCGTTGAGCTTCTTGAAAAATCATAGTTGCCCAAATGAAATATACAAATTCATCAGGTCATAAGAGAAACCAAACGCTTGTGATTTCCTTTTGAACTTCTCTTAATTTCCATGAAAGGTTGAAGATGAGAGAAGTTTGGAAATTGGTGAAGAGCGATCGATCGAGTGTTCAAACACTTCTTTATTTCTCACATGGTGATTCTATTTTGCATAAGATTATCGATGAGTGAAGCAGACCATTTTTTCACTTTGTTTCGCCGGAAAGTTACCAACTAAACAACCTTTCTAAACGTGGATGGATGGATAAGTGAATCGACAAAAGATATGAAAGGTCCTTTGCTCATATTGGACCAGAAAATAAATGAAGCAAATTTAAAGGTACAAAGAGTTGAGGCAATCACGGCTAATAGGGGTATGCAAAAAAACCAAGAACCACTCGGACTGCTTGGACTTGGACCATACTGGTCTAGAATCAACACTTCTCATGGGGACTAGTCTGATTCCTGATTTCAATTTACTAGAACTAGTGAGTACAGGTTAGATTCCCGGTTCTATGTGTGGAACCGCAAACTTAGGCTGCACTGAATCGGTACATATAATATAATTTATTTATTTAAAAAAAATTAAGTTTTAACTTTCAATATTATAGCTAGTTTCCTCTTCATCTCTCATCTCACTCATCTCAAGCCTTGCCTCCCTATCTCTCTCTCGCTCTTGGTGGCCTCCAGCCTTGTCGATCCCTCTCTCACTTTTGCTCTAGATTGTCTTCGGCCTTGTCACTCTTGCTCTCAGTTGCCTCACACCTCTAACCTCATCTCTCACTCTCAAGCTTCACACCTCTTTCAAAATGGGGATATTTTGACTAATTCCATAGATCTAGCCAAGAAGCGGATTGAATGATCCGGTTGTGTCCATGGAACCAATTGGCGGTTTCTGATTCCAATTTTTCTGAACCGATCATTAGTGAGTGGTTCCTGATTCTAGGGCGGAAGCCCCACACCTAGGCACCTTGGAACTGATCACCCCTAGCAACCAAACATTAAAATTGTGGAAAAGTAAAGATAAAGATAAATTTGCAAACAATAATTGGCGTTTTACAAATAATACAATATGGCTATCTAGAGCCTACAATTGATTGTTATATTTTATAAAGATGACTTCCTAATCTTGTCTTCAAAACAAATAGCTTCCTAATTATATCTATAGTCATAAAAAGTTACAACAACACTTATCCACAAGAAATTACAAAAATCCTAAAATAGAGGCATTAAACATAAACCCAGTAGTTACTTATTATCTAACAACACTTATTTAAAAGAAGTTACATATCCGTTCGGCTGCAATATGTCGATGTTGATGACTTCATTCCCAATGAAGGTTCTTATCGATAATTGATGATTTCTATTGATAACTTCCTTGGCGAGTTGTTGATGCTCTTCAAGTTGTCGATTGTTCTTTTCAACGGTGACTTTTGTCTTTCGTTGGACTCTATTATTATCGACTAAGTGTGTCAATTGTCAATTATAACTAAAAGTTCATCATTTTGAGAGTCAACACACTCTGTTAGAGATATATTTAGGAGATTTTGTATATATTCCTTAATTGATCATGATTGATTGTAATTAATATTTTGCAACTTTAGATTATTATCCTATTAGGCTAATGTACTCTCCATTCGGTAATGTACAAAATATTACACTCTCTTTTTCATTTAAATTTTCAACATGGTATCAAAGTCATCATTATCACTTGATGACTGCATAGAGTCTGTTTCTTAATAGCGCCAGCCAATCAGTGGCGTTTCTCCATAGTGGCTATTACAGCGCCAACCGCATAGGCCGCATCACTCCCATTTCTCCACCAAGTCCACAACTTCAATTGTTATTCGAGACTCTCTCGCTACTCATTTCAAAAAAACAAACACTACCACCAAACTCACCTCCCTTAGACAAGCCACATCCTAAAATTTCTATAACGATGACCTCTAGCACGATAACAGCCTCCTATCATGTAGCTTACACAATGTCCACATAAGCAATGACATCAATGTTAGCTGGTTCGCTCTCTAGCACATTAAACTGCTTCAGAGATCTACCGTGAAACTTATGTATGATATATACATCTGGTATCTAGCGTCCTTCCAATAAGTTTAGTCAATTACAACAAGTATTATATGGCCTGAAATAGGCTTCTTGTGCATGCATTTCAAGTTTAGCTCAACCATGGAATCTCATGCCTTCAGATCCAGTTACTGTGACCTTTTCTTGTTGTCCAACACATATTTTGCGTATATACTCTACTACCCTTTTATGTAGACAGTTACTGGCAGTGATCATATTAGCATTCCAAAACTCAAGTAATATCTCAATCAACAGTTTGAAATGAAAAATCTTGGGTGATTCAGTTACTTTCTAAGCTTGGAGGTTAATTCAGATTCCTTTGATCATTATCTTTCACAGGAAAAATGCAACATATCTAATTTCTCAAGTCAAAGTCACTGACAACAATGTCAGTACAACTCATATTGAGGTTAATAGGAAATTCTCCATGTTTATGTGTATATACAAGACAATGAGACCTCATGCCTATATATTATAATTTTGTGGCCGGTTAACACTTATCTTTGGCTGGCAAGTTGCGTTGACATTTGACCTATGGACCTGTATTTTTAAATGAAAAGTTTGACTTTCCTTTTTTGTTTTTTCAAGTATGTGTTCCTTGTGGCTACAGCTCTTCATCTACTTGACCCTTGAATACTCCTAATGGGCGGCATTCGCTCCACGTTCAGAACACTTATTCAACTCTCAAGTTATTGATATGAACCTTTAGCACATTTATTTCGTTCACCGCCCATGTTGAGATCTAACCGTGTGTTCATATGAGATCTGATTAGCAGATGAATGGAATCCAATCGCACGCATACTTGAATCTTGAGACCGCATATGTGAAATTCATCTTTCCCAATTCGAGAGTGAATAAAAATGAATGCTGATCAGTATATTTACAATGGAGTTATCTAATTGGTTGTTTTAACGCAAAATCAGCCTAATTAGGGCGCTGACCAAAATAATGATGTGGATGGTAACTAGTCAACGAATTTAATGATGGACAACATCATCTTACCATCACTGTCATCTATTGAAACTTCATAGAACGTCAATGGCTTACAAGGGAGGGAAAAAAAAGGTATCAGACATGTATAATGGAATTAATCCTGCCTTGAAGTTTTTACAAGAGAGAATGTGGAAAATAGTTTTTAATTTTCTGAATATGACATGTAAAAATCTTTTTGGCTCTACATGCAAAAAAAAAAAAAAATCTAACTTTCAGGGTTATGCTAAAATAACTTATATGGGAAGCACTTGCATCATCACATCGATAGTCCAATTACTTTGGTTGATTGTGCCCAGAAGTTATCACAGTTGATCGGAACGTTAACTAGGGATTATAAAATTCTAAACACGGAATAATCTGGAGAGTTGGATTAGACTTTAGTCAACGAATTGGCAATCATGTACGTAATTTTATTTGATTTTTTTGCTCGTAAAAAATAAACAAAATTATGGGGACAATGGTGGTGGAAGTACCACAAGTACAGCAAGTCATTCCTAGGTGAGACAAGGCCATAATCATCTGTGCCCCAAATTTCGGACAGGAATCAGAATCAAATCAAAAGCCACCTAGGAGGGCATATGGTGTTACAGGTCATACCCATATGGGGTAACGAATCATTGTCGAATCAGCCGACATCTTATGGAAATTCTCCAATGCCTCCTAACATCGATCTGGTTTTAATGAGAAGTGTCCAAAATCAATGACACTGTTTTGTTGATAATGGCTTCATGCAACGATATACCTTTCATCGAAGGTTAAATCTTTGTTTTGATTTTGATTGAGGTTATATGACAGTTTGAACAAAAAGTGTTAAGCATAACCAAAAATAAGAAATAGAACTAATTACTCTAAAGAAGTATATGTAGGAACTCAAAATAAATTGAAAGATACATTGTTTTTGTTGATGATCGTGGGTTCTTCTCCACAACAATTCAACATGGCTCATATAGCCTATCAAAAAAGTAATCATTTTTGAGTGGTTAATATTCAAATTAGAAGTTACAACCACATCAGCTTCATGATCACACCCCATATAATTGCATGTTCATCTTATCAACAAGCGGTTACGACTCTTCAGTTATCATGGAGCTCAGCTGCATATTTCCTTTACAAGCTCCATGGTTGCTCTTCATGATTGCACATCAATCTTCTCAACGAACCAATTATAATGCCTCAATTGGCATCTTTATCATTTTCAGTTGTGCCTTCAACACTTAGATAAATCTATTCTAAGTGCCGGTCATTGACTAGTCGTCACCATACGTTGATAATAGCACTTGGTCATCGATATTCATAATTATTGACAAGCTCCTCCGCCATTTATATCCTATCAATAGTCTAATAGCTCGACACCGACCTTTTATATAAGTGCCATATCAATTATTAGTATCCGTGTTCATTGACAAGCTTTTTTACTATTCAACGTCAAGCTCTATATTGGTGTCACATTGATTAAAAAAATTTGATCATTTTTGGGTGTCAATAGACACAATCCTAACGTTTTGTGAGGCCAATAGACACCAACATCAAGAAAAGAAATAATAAACTCATAAAATTGGCTTAATGATGGCTTATTGATGAAGAGATACATATGGATTAATAGATTAGACTCACGAGGTCAATTTTCATGTTATTAAGTTCTAGAAAATGCATGTTTGAACTACTCAATCGAGCTTCGACTTACATCATACATAATAGAGTTAACAACATAAAGTCAACTTCCTGGTCTTAGTTTCTTTGAAAAAAAAAATTGGGGAGTTGACGAAGTAAATGACAAGATTATAATGGGTGATGTCCCTTTCTATTGAAGTCACCAACTCCGGCCTTGCTCCTCGAATCATGCCTCCAGATCAGTGGATCCCGTTTCTGATACGCAACACGTACCGCGCCTTTCACGGAAAAGCCTGCCCGATTGTTCATTCTTGGTCAAAGGCTTGGGTTGTTTAGGTGGGCGGGGGGGTGGCGCTACAGATGTTGGCACGTCATCTTGATGAAGGGTAGTCGGCAGAGGTTTGAATCGCAAGTAATACAACACACAATCACATCAATTTCATGCCAAAGAATGATGAAAAAGGGAAAGATGGGATTGCCAATTGGGGGTGTACTTGACTTTAATCATAGCAAGCATAGTTGATAGAAGCAGTAGCTAATTTAACAACTTTCGCACGCACTGATTGGATTAAATATCAGAAACCTAACTCAAAGAGGGTAGGATAAGAAAAAAATTGCAATACTTAGCTCACCGGGGGTGTTTAATATAGAAATTTTATATGATATTTGATAGATTATGGCACATATTGCATCAGAATTGCACCAAAACACCAATTAGCTAGATGGGTGATGAGCCTCGCAGGGCCCCATTCGATCCATCGCTACGAGAGTCGTGTTATAATCATTGGATCAATGCTATTTAAGGTATTAGTTAAGGCAAGTTTTGTTTCCTTTTTATTTTTTTATTGATTGATAAGGTACATACCGTTGAAAGTAATAAAAGTTCCATCAAATGACGGCTTTGATGTTAATCTTGATTTATTACTTAAATAACAATGTTAAAATTAGTGGGGTTTTGCTGTTTTTGAACACACTAATGTTGTTGGTCATCAAACCATTAGAGCTGTATGGATCGAAGTTTCATTGAGGGGTTTAACTAGATAAGGCGCTTGAGTTAGGAGTTTCCTCCTTTGGAATACAAAAAGGGTCTGCATGACAAGCATACCCTCGGTTTAGGTTTATCTGGTGAAGACAAAGCTAAATCTAAAAGTAGAAAATGGGAATATAAAAATAAAAATAAAACGAAAAAACTAGGGTAAAGGGTCCCCGGTGGCAGAAGGGCACAGGACCACAGGTAATACCGTTGAATTGAAAGACACAAAATAAGTGCTTGTGTTATGGGCTACCAGTTTTAAAGACCCCCACCTTGCAAGCATTGACTTTTGGGTGGTTAAAATAAAGGGTCACCGTCCCACACCTTACCCCTGATTCAACGGCTGCCTTTTGACAGAGAACTTTCTTACTTATAGAATAAAAAAGAATAAACAAATATTGTGGAGAGTTGACAATTCAGATCGATCCAAGACGGCAGGAGCGCAATATAAATAGAGGCGTGCACATCTCTGTTTGCTGCATCAGAAACAAGTTTAGTTTCAACATAAAGAAGCTAGTAGCTTGAGTGATCCTCTCAGAGTTCTCTGTTACTTATTTTCATTCACATATAAACTTCAAGAAGTATTTACACGTCAAATGGCGATTCCGGTGATTGATTTCTCGAAGCTCAGCGGCGAGGAGAGGGCCAAGACGATGGCTCAGATTGCCAATGGCTGTGAGGAATGGGGTTTCTTCCAGGTACAACATTCTATCCTGTATTCATCTTCTCTTGAGACTTTGGTTGAGGGAGAGAAAGTCTTGAGTTTGATCTTCTTTCCGAGTGCATGTAGGCGCGCGGCTAATCATCCTTTTGGGTTAAGCTTAGTAGTGTTCACCCAGATCTTGGTAACTTAAGAATATTTAAGTGTGTCTCTGAATAATGAAAATGCCCTGATTTGAATGGTTTCTCAATCATTGATGGGAATGTCTTGTTCTCACTTTTTCCAAATTTTCTACAACTTTATCATTATTTTATTGTCCCATTTCCAAAAAAGGAGAACTATCCAATAGAGTAATCCCTCTATATCCATGAAATTTCAACATATCTAGACTAATGGTTCTCTGTCAACTGTCCAAAAACGAGGCGATTATGACATGACATGTTAGGTAAATACAAATCCCAGTGCAACAATATTATTAGAAGATACTCGGTGGGTTCATTAGAGAAAAAAGACTAAGATTCATTGTCTGAGTATATGTGTGCTCAATGCATATCATCACAAAGATGTAATGGGGTAACTTCATGCACAACCCACACGATCAAGTGGCTCCCGTAAAAGATACATGCATCACTTTACGCTAAAAAATATCTAGAGCTAATTATTCTGATCACCTGAATTGATGAATATGTGATGATGAATGCAGCTAGTGAACCATGGGATACCAGAGGAGCTGCTGGAGAGAGTGAAGAGAGTGTGTAATGAGTTCTACAAGTTGGAGAGGGAAGAGAACTTCAAAAAGTCAACCCCTGTGAAGCTGTTGAACGAGAGTGACGGTGGAAAAATAGAGAACGTGGACTGGGAGGATGTTATCACTCTTCTTGATGACAATGAATGGCCTTCCAACACTCCCGATTTCAAGTAATTTTCCATCTCTCTCTCTCTCTCTCTCTCTCTCTCTCTCTCTCTGTGTGTGAAGTTTGAGTGATTTCATCATATACTGCTGAGTAAAACATTATAGTTTTTTTGCAAAAGACAGAAAAAATAACACCCATATTCATAAGGAGTAATCTCTCCTGTTTTATTGCAAAACTTCAGCAATGAATACATTTGTAATGTCCAAAAGAGAAATGCGAGATGTTACTAATAGCTCTCGCTAAATACACACCATATGCATTTCTTTTTTTATATTGCTACTTTTTCTTTTTGCCATAACATTATATGCATGCGCTCTATGGCAGGCCAGTTTAATTCAAACATATTGATGATTTTCGTTTTGCGGATATTTAAACGCGGTCATACGCGCATCCATTAGAAGTTTGGTTTTGATAAATTTGTCATTTTTCTCTGTTCTCATTAATCCGATTAAGTGCAACCACATACAAATACTTCTCTAATGAAGTACCCAATTTTGATAGAAGGATTTGTTAACAATTTGCACGCTTGACTCAACAGGGAAACCATGGCTGAATACCGCGCAGAAGTGAAGAAGCTCACGGAGAAGGTCATGGAAGTCATGGATGAGAACTTGGGCTTGCCAAAGGGCTATATCAAAAGCGCCTTCAACAGCAGCAACAACGGCAACAACAACAAGGCCTTCTTTGGGACTAAAGTGAGCCACTACCCACCCTGCCCGCAACCCGAGCGAGTCAATGGCCTCCGGGCCCACACCGATGCAGGCGGCGTGGTCCTACTCTTCCAGGACGATGTCGTCGGGGGCCTCCAGATACTCAAGGGCAGTGAGTGGATCGATGTGCAGCCGCTCCCCAACACCATCGTTATCAACACGGGGGACCAGATCGAGGTCCTTAGCAACGGCAAGTACAAGAGCGTTTGGCACCGCGTCCTGGCCGCCACGGATGGCAACCGGCGCTCCATCGCCTCGTTCTACAACCCATCCCTTGCTGCCACCATTGCCCCCGCACCGCAGCTGGTGGAGCAAGCTGGTGCTTACCCCAAGTTTGTGTTTGGGGACTACATGTCGGTCTACGCGGAGCAGAAGTTCCGCCCCAAAGAGCCCAGGTTCCAAGCTGTGAAGTCCATGTAATAATGCATGAAAAGAAATTTCTGATGTGAATTACTACAAGGGAATAGCATAATTATCTCTCTTCTTTAAACAACTGTGTCTGTCATCTCTCAACTGCTGCTTGTGTGGACGAGATGGGAGTGCAAGTTGTTTTTGAACTCTGGATTGTGTGAACTTTAGGTTTGTGATGATTTGTGACTGACCACGAGATGCTATGAAATGCACCCTGGTCTTTGTTTTATGTTGTAATAGTGTTTGCACTTGTATACAGTCTTTCATTTTTTTCTTTTTTCTTCTTATTCTCCTTGGATGTAACCGCTCAATTCCCGCTCAAAGATGTGGAACTTACCTAGTTTTACTAATAAGAGAAAACTTCGAGTTTCCATCTAGGTCGAATGTTGAGGTTTTGTTTGTAGTACGACAATCTCTAAAGGGAGGTTGGGTGACATGGAAACACCGGACTTCCTCCAAGGGTAGATAGTTGGTAAGTTTTCCTCCGTTTTAGGGAACAATTGGAACGTGCGATACGGGTGGTGGCATCAGATTTCATGTGGGCTTGATCGATGCTTGACCATAAACCTCAAGCCGATTCACATTGGTCTAGCCCAACGACTACTTCGTGGATCGCAATCCAGATTGGAATCTGAACTTTTTCCTTTCTAGGAGGACAAAAGGGAAGAAACACGTTTCCTCATTTAGTGAGTTCGACTGTCTTGGGAGTTTTTCTTGTAGGAGCTTAAACTTTGATTTACAATTTGAGGCGTTTGGGCCTAACAGGAGATGGCTAGCATCACCGTCTAGCGTGCTTAGAAAAATCCTTAAGTTTTCCAAGTGGTTGTGACAGAATGCAAGGGCCTTTCTTGTGAGCGATAAAAATTGTGTGATGGAAAACCCATTTTTCCGAACATAACTCCTGGTCACCGTTCGACAATCACAAAAATATAATTTTAAGACAGGTCATCAATCAATGTAATTTTACTTTGTTAAAGAGTCATGTTGGAGTGCGCTCTAAAGATATTTCTTAGGTGGATTTTTTTTTTATTTATTTATTTGGTCGGTATTTCTTAGGTGGATTAGATGGATAGAAAAGGCTTCGATTTCTAGGGAATAAGAACGCGTTTCACAAAATGTCTGGTGAATTAAGCAATGAAATCTAATTGGAATGACGACCCCAACAGCTGTCCATGGACTCCTGAAGTTAGGAGAGTCTGAGAAAATGAAATGAAAAATATCCGATATCCCGGCTAGAAGAAGCCAACGGATTAGACCTTCATTCCCTCAAAAATAATTTTTCTATACACCAAATCAATTCCCATTAAAAAATTGAAAAGGGAAATGAGGAAAAGAGAATGGAGAATGGCACCCCAGTTCCATGGGCAGCCCATATGGTGTGAATTAATAATAGTATGCAGCTTTGGTAAGTGGGATTTTGTATTACCTGTTGGACTTATATACTGTACAGATATGTACATTAACCAGACTCGATGGGTCTTGAATGTAGCAACTTTCTCCTGGCTTTCGAAAGCTTCATAGTGCTTTCTGATCAAGCCTCTCATTCCAATTCAAGCATCTTATTAAGCTACGGAACCAGTCGCCGGTCTGGTCACACTTGTTGACCGTCGGGAGCGGATGCTGGCTCATAGATATTCGAACGGAGTCTCCTCTCGAGAGTTGCTGCCTTCTCTTCCCATCAAAAGAAACCCATGCATTGCTTCGCGCATCTTCAGGAATCTGTTTGTTCACCAGAATGTTTTAAATACTTGAGAAAAAGCTCTATTTCGTAATACGACTATGCATGTAAAGAGCTACCTAGAAAATGCTCCTTTTAATATGATTATGCACGTAAAGAGCAACTTCTATGATGGACAAATCCTCAAGATGACACCATGACAAGACATGCCCTATTGTTTTCTTGTTGACTCCTCAGAGTCATACATGAGTCCAGTCGGGCGAAACAGACGGTTCGATGTGGAAAGAAACTTCAAATTCTTCTTGAACATACAGCCCCAAATACACCAAATTCAACAAATTAATCATCCTTTCAGGGCTCCAGTTTTTACCAGGCATTTTCCCACTTCGTCACACACAAGCACTTCATTTTGCAGGAACTTAAGAACTGAAGTAAGCCCCTACAAGCTGAAGAGCGCAGTCACACTGATGCAGTAGACACAGAACATGGCAGCATGAAAGACACTTATATTGAAAAGAGTTTTTTCACTCTCCCTTATGCACCAAAAAATGCACCACATACTGCGTCAATCAACATATATCTAAATCTGCAAAGGCAACACTAGTAAAGCAATTGAAGCAAAAGTTGCACCTAGATTTTAGCCACGAGGCTCATAAAATAAGGAATAATATTGTTAAAATTTCAACAGCTATAGTGATTTTCACCTTTAACTCAAGCCTAGCAGAGTCAGGAAGTATGACAGGCCTGAAAGAAAGAGAGTGTGGACAGATTGGAGTAAACAACATGCAAGGAACACTTGGATGCACCTGCAGTTAGGAGATGTCACAATTAGAAAACCAGTAAAAGTAGAAAGGTAACAACATCTAATTCTTTTGGCAGACTCTTTTTTTTTTTTTTTTTTTTTGAAATTTTGGCAGACTTCTCTTGGCATTTTTCTAATTAAAATACCATATTTATACAAAACCTGGGTTAACATGCACATGCATGCGTGCATGTTTGCGCATGCGCGCATGAAGGGCACGGGGGAGAGGGGGGAGAGAGAGAGAGAGAGAGAGAAAACAAGTGCAGATCTCCACCAGCTTCTGTGTTCGAAGCAAATATGATATCATTTTGGTCCAGTGAGTGTGTGGGTGGTTTTATTTCCAGGGGGCAAACAAAGAAACAAGTAAATGTGTATGCCTGCAAATGCATGTATGTCTGGCAACATCAAATCTGTAAATGAGGACCAATTATAGAGTTTTAAGCTTTATTCCTTATGCATAATACATCCACAATTGACAAGGAAAATGTACCACACAAGCTTGAAACCAAAATTACCATAGAACCTCCCGCAGCAGTTGAATAAGCTGTACTTCCTGTGGGTGTGGCTACAATGACACCATCTCCTTGCACCTATATGACAAGGTTTACTTGTAATTTGATGCAACAAAGAAATCAGTTCACTGCATAACAAGTTCAGAGTTTCATTTTTTTCCTGCTGAGAAGCACAAAATAGTGTTCCATTTTGATATGAAGACTGCTTCATGTATGACATGTATTAGTGCTCAAAAAGCTTTGACTAAGAAAAATAGACTGTTGTCAGCAGGAGGAAAAAATGACTAGATATGTTGCCCCATTTAAGAGCAAAATTTTAATATCTTTTCTCCAACCTTTTTTCTTTTGGAGAATCAGTTCACTGACTCACCTTTGTAATAAGCCGATCATGTTCATAACATTCAATCTTTGAAAGGTATGGATTAGAACCCCGATCAACAACAACCTCATTTAGAACATCAAATACTTTGCCAGGCATGGCTTTCCCGTTTCGGAAGATTTCACAGCGCAGACGCATTCTAAGAGTTATATAAACACCATCAACTGTATTATTCCCATGTATGAGCTGCCTCATATCCTGTCTATAATCATCAAACTGCACCAAAAGAGAAGTAATGAGTTAAAATTAAAAGAGAAATCCCACTGAAACAATGAGAGGAAAATCAAATTGCAGAGCCTACCTTGTGGGATGTGAGAAATCCAAGAGACCCAAGATTGAAGGATACGACCGGGGGGACAGCATCCCTGAATAAGTTTGATGCATGTAATATTACTCCATCTCCTCCCAAGCAAGCCACAAAATCAACCCTCTCATGCAGATCACTTGATAAAAACACCACAGGGTGATCAAATTGCAGTCAAATTACAGTGGAATATATTGAAATTCTGCCTGAAAGTTCTTTCAATGCAACTGCGACTACCTGGTATCTTGACTGTAAAATGTCTGAACAAACCCAAAACCCGGGATTCTAGCAAATACGTCGTGCACATCAGGTTCAACGAGGACATTCATCTTCTCTTGGTAATACAAGAAGGATGCGACCTGTATATGAGGTAACAAATCCTGATAACTTGACTAAGCACTGTACTATAACAATACAGCAGCTATTATGACGATTACATATTCCCTAGATTACACCAGTCCCCTAACATACCAAAAATGGCATTACGCAGAAAAACAGAAGCAACTAATGAGTTGCTTCCGATCAACTGATACAGATTCTATTAAAGCTCTTAAGTAGCAGTCGCATAGTTGCTCAATATCCTTCTTTGGTGTCAACGGACTTGGAATCCTTCATATAATGGTTCACATCAAGCCATTGTGCTTGCATCAACAATTTGCGTCTCAAGTTGCAGGCACTTTCAAGATCTTGCTTTTTTACTTCATGAAAAAGTGCAGGTGGGAAAATTAAAGGCACACTAAATAGCTAGTTCCAACTGATACTAGATTTCTAAAAAAAAAATATAGATCTACTTCCACACAGTTATGTGCATGTGAACGAAGACGATGCCTGTGCTGAGGCTAAGAGAAATGTTAATTAACATGCCCTTTCCTTGGTCCTAGCCCAATAGAGTAGAATCAATGCTGGCAGATGTGACATAATTTCTCAAACAGCAAAGCTCTATTATTATGTGTAGGAAATATCTACCTCTTTAGCTTCTTCCATGAGCTCTGGCCCCAGCTTTTTCAGTAACAGAACAGTTTTTGGGGTAGTTTTCCACATGAGCATCTGTTGCTGCGTACTAGGGTGAGTAAATGCCAACGAAGATTCAGTAACTTTCTCTCTGGCACAAGAGAAACCATCTGTACGAACTAAAAACATCTCCGCTTTCTTTCTTGACTGCACCCGTACAACACCAGTGGCCGAAGCACACATATTCCCCTCAACTTCCGTGCCATTATCACCATTAATTGAGGATGATTCGGCATTTCTTTTACGATCCTTCACAATAGTTTCAGTCATAAGATTCTCATCTACATTATTTTTCACACCAACAGTGGTACACACAAAAGACGGACCAGTAGAATCTAAATCATCATCTATGGCACTCATCCTGTCATAAGCCAGTGCTTTCTGGGGCTTTTGGGAGGGGCTCTTGCCATTAAGGGAACCATTGGGACTTCCTGAATTTGCAAAACTCGACACTGGACTTCCCCTAGCATATTGGTCTTTCTGGGCTCTCTGATCAAGTGCTTCACTCAAAGCTGGGGTTGTTATCAACTTCTTCGGCCGATTAATGAAATAAGCAGGAGGTGAGATCCTTTTGCTATTGAGGAACCTCGACATCTCTGGTTTAGAGAATATGTTGGAAGGAGGGAATTGAGACTTAAGAGGATCGATGTTAATGAATGAGTTGTTAGAAGATTCTGCCCGTTTAATGTCCGTGTCTAATGATTTCACAGTGTCGCTAGAACAGAGGGGACCATATGTCCCATCAATGTCCTCTTTGCTACTATCCTCATTTGGAGGGATTTTCCCATGAGAAGCTCCATTGGAACTGTATGCCATTTCCAAGCTTTTCCTCAATGATTTATCTTCATTTCCAACGAATATCCCCTCTTCACCCACGAGAGATTCATGATAATCTGCAATGCCGTTCGTTGCTTCTGAAGCCACATCCTTAGCAGAGGCGGAATTGGCCTCAAATCGGCTCATGTACTGTCTCCATCTAGAAATCATAGCAGAAGTTCTCCGAGCCCCTTCTTTACTGTGGAGATAAATAGGCCTTTTGCTGCAATCTGATAGCACCGATGCAAATTTTTCCACCTGATCCATCGTAGGTGCAGTCCCTACTTCAACTGGAATTTTGATCAGTTCGATGTTCCCAGACGAAATGGCCTCATCTAAGGCCGATCGATAAAGGTTATCCTTTATCCTCTCTGCCCTCAGATCAACAATAGTTTTAAATCCATTCTCAATCAACCATTTTAGACCCTCATTAGTCACCTGACCACCCTTCCAAAATGCAACCTCAGAATCTAGGTCCTCTCTGGAAGGGGACAGATAAACAGGATTCCAGTTAGCAAACAGCAGATGAGGAGGATCACTGTCCCCACGAGGAAAGCCCGAGTCGTAACAGACATTTTTCAGCCTTTGTAATTTCCTCCAGACATCCAGGCTTCTGTCATCATCCAGTGTCACGAAATTTTCAAGAGCAACATGAAGACTCTCGCAACATCGCTTCATCTCACTTCTGAACATGGCGAGGGGAGGAAGCTGATCATCCCCCATCGTGCTTACATCCCGAAACGAGTTCATGATCGAAGACCTTCCGGAAAGAACATCCTCTCTCCCCTTGTTCAAGAGAGATAACACACAACCTAGGACAGAGACAATTTTATCTTCCAAGAGGGTTTTTCCTCCACCGCGAAATCATAAGGAACGGCACATTCTCCGGTCAACGGATTGCACAGCGTGTCCATCAGCGCAGCATGGAGGCCCTCGGCGGCTCTGAAGATTCTGCAGTACGCTTCGATTTCTGCAATATCCCCAGGAACAGGACCTACCCATGCCAACTGCGACGTGTCCGGAGAGTAGCCCATTTTCTGCCAAAGAAACAAAATATCAGTCTATTGTGCACCCAGACACCGACTCAGCATCATCGATTTAGTACTACTTCCAATCACGTTCAAAAAAGGCGATACTTTGCTAGCAGCCGAGCACAAGCAGACCTTTCTACTCACAGAGACAACTCATTCACAAGGATTCAAAACAATCACTGCGATTTCTCATGCCATGAAATGCAAATTGAAACCTCCGAAAAGAAAAGAAAGAAAGAAATCGCAACTTTCTCGGACATATCGACTAGCGCGGAACTCGTCTTCCCCGAGGAATCGCCACTCACCTGCGAGTCGAACCCCACGCCGGGCGAGAAGGCGCTCGAATCTCGGCGCAGACGCAGAACCCGAAACGCCGCCGGAGCCCGGCCTTCCCCCGCGGCGGAGGCGGCGAGAACCCGCACCCCAACATCCCGGAGCTTCGATTGCCCAGCGCCGCCCGGCAGGGGCTCAGCTTCAGCTGCAGGGGCCAGAGGTGGAGCAGCTGGAGGGGCGAGGGGGGAGCTCCGGCGGCGGCTGCGGCGGCGGCCAGGTGGGACGCGTGGGGGCAACGCGCCATGGAGGGGACGGAGGAGGGAGGTCCAGGGTGGGAGGCTCGGGAGGGATCGCGCGGGGGGGGATGAGGAGAGGGAGATCGATGGCGTTGTTGAGGTGGCGATGTGGATTTGTGGATAAATATCGTTGGAACTTGGCGGGTGGCAGAGGCAATTTGGGTGGCTTCCGTTGCTCCTCTCCTCGTTAGTTGTTGCTTCTCGTTTTTCTCTTTCTATTTTGTTTTTTGGCTCTTCTTGCCTTGGAACAGTAGACAGTTCGATGCGGACAGGCAGTTCTCGTTTGATCTTCCGATGTGATGTCTTCCTTTTTAGTATTTATGTTCTTTCTTTTTTTTCTTCTTTTTTTGGGATGGGTCGCGGGACATGTTTTTCACCCCACGCCCTCGCTTTTTATTTATATATTTTGCCCTTTTTTTTCCATCATTTCCTTTTTTCTATTTTTGTAACGGAAAGTGCTGGAAAAACCCTCGCCTCAGGCTTGATTCACTTTGGACTCGAGTCGCGGTGGGTCCCACCTTGGGGGCCGACGTGGGACCCACGCTACGAAACGTCTAGCGAAACGACAATTTCGAGCTTAGAGGTCGGCAACGCATCCAATCCATTTTCGGATGGTTTCGCAGCTAGTTGAACATAAATTGTTGAACATTATATTTATATTGATTTTTCGTACATAGCATCTGTCTCCTCCTCCCAAGGGTTCTCTCCTCGCCCTTTCCTAACTCTCTTATTCAACATCGACCAAGTAGTAGGTTTGAGCTAGATCCCTCCCTCCTCTCCTTCTCTCTCTCTCTTTTTTTTTTTTTTTTACTTTTGGTTTATTTGGTTCTTTATTTTCCTTTTTTTTATTTTTCTTCCGTTTTGAGGAATTTTTCTCTTCCGATCTAATTTAAATGTAGAAATTTCTATCTCTCGTCCCGGAGACGTTTCTATCCCAATCTAGTCTAGATTTAGGATTTTTTGCATACATGATTTTGGGGTTTCACTTTTCTTGAGTTTCATTAGTATACAAATTCAGTTTCAAATAAGTTAAGAGGAGTTTCATAAAAGTTTTACTCTTACATATACTAGATATTTATGCGCACCAAAAGGCAAAACCGTAGCAACATAAATAAATCTCAATGTGTGCTTATTAATGAAAATGAATTCGATAACTAACTGCTAATTTTGGTTTGGAGAAGTCACGGATTTGCTCTTTGAGTGTATAATGCCTAATATTGTTCTAATTATTCATTTTCTTATCTTGAGCTTTTATTATTGCGTTTCTCTATTGCATAATGAAATGTTTGTTTGACAAAAAAACAAAAAACGCCTTTTATCATTTTTTATATAAAATGCCACTGAATTTTTTATGCTTATAAAAGTACTCTCCACTATGAATAAACCCCTCGTCGAGTCACTTTCTTTTGACTTTAGAAAGTTACCAACCTCCTTCCTATTCGGAGGCAATGGAGAGGGACAATTTTTTCCAACAAAATTATGTTGTTTAGTATGAGTAATGAAGATCGAATATAGACTGAAATAAGAAAATATTTAGCTTAAAATTCATGTTGGCAAAACAAAAAATACAGAGACAACAACAAGAAATTAAAAAAGAGTACGTAAACGAACAATTCATGTCTTTATCGAAGAGACTGCCATATCTTGTTTTTCTTAAATCCCCTCGAACTCGCGCTAATTCTCAAGAAATTGGAGGGGTTCGAATTTACTATGACAGCTGCAAAAACATCGTCGTCTTTCCCTCGTTGATGCCCCTTAGTTTGCCTATAAAATAAGAATTAGATTCCTCTTCATTATTTTCTCTTCCCTAACCAAACTTGAAAGAACCAAAATCCCTTCTTTTCCTTTTTTATCTTCTGTCATTCATCAGAATCCCTATCATTCCCCTACAGTCAATTGATGCATACGCACTGGTGAATGTCACGATTGGCTGTACATTTCATCCACAGGTGACTAAGCCTTGGCCTGAAAATCATTATTTTATTAACACAATATCGTACTGAGGATGACCTTTCGAAAATAAGGTTACAAGATCCAGGGAACACAACTTTGAACGACCCACAACACCTAATTTGCCGACCTGGCAAGATTGTAGCAAAAGTATTCCACAGAAAACACACCCAAGTTTCTCACAAATCAGACAGTCTTTCGATGTTTGTACCGAAATGCTGAGCTTCATCTACGCCATAGCCTAGAATGGTTATATGATGTGGCGTAATATACAGTTGATCTCTATTAGAAGACAAGGCTTCCGTGTCTAGGGCATACAGATCGTTTATTTTACAAATATATTAGGCACTAATAGATTATTACAAAAGCATCTATGTGTGAAAGTTAGATGTCTCATTTTTCTATATAGGGGCAGCCCGCCATCCACATCTCATGATATGCTCATCTCTCCAGGACGATCACCAGCATAAGTGTATCCTGACCTCGCCATGTATCGCCTCGGTTTAGTATAGCCTTGTCCTTTCACCCTATCAACTTTCACCTCTTAAATTGATCTATTACACAAATTCAGCCAGGCTTAGCTCATGCTGCTTTGTGTTCGAACTCGATCTATAATCATTTGCCGACCTGACAAATCTTCCTCATAACCTACTACCTGCATTTCATGCATCAAGCTCGAATATGATCACCATAAAGCTAATGATGCTGAAATAGATTTGGCAATGATGACCAATGGCTTTCAATAAAAAGTAAATAAAACGTTGCTAAAGAGAAATAACCGCATCAGAATGAGTTGAGAGGAAACCTGAGAATCAGTTTGTGTCTCACTAAAACCATCAAGGGCGTTTGCATTAACAGAAGGGTTGCAGATATTCTCATTCTTCTGGCTCCTGAAAAGATCACAAGCTCACAGCTAAAACAAAGACAAGAAACAAGATGCCCATGTACGTTTTCTCTCATTCTGGAACTCTCTTTCCATTTATAGACGAAAATAAAATTGGCCTTTTAATGGCCTCTGCACAATCTAGTAGGCTTGAAACATTCCAGGATAAAGGAAAAATAATTATGGCTTAGTTAATGATGATCCAAGACAATCCTTTTGTGACTACCAAAATGTTGCTGTTCTCATGGTAATGTGAAAACACATGAAGATGAACTGAAAACTGGACCGCATCACCATTTTATTCATGCATAAGCAACTTCCAATTAGAAAAGAAAGGGTCATACTAATAGTCATTATTTGAGCACCAAAACCAAGAGTGACAAGTTTAACATAAGGTCTTTGCATCATGTTCATTTACCTGTCACTAGCCAACCTTAAATTCATCAAACACCATTTTTTATGTTTATATGCCGATCTACAACTTGCGAAATTCAGTCTTGAAATTAGAGGATGCAGTGAAAAATTGAAGCCCGTAAACCAAGTGAGAAACGCACTAGTCCACCACTGTCTAACCAACAGACTGCATTTATACCCAAACTTTCTTCTCAACTCGACTCAAACAGAGAAGAGAAAACTACTTTTCTTCAAAACATTGATAATAATATGGATACACAATTTGAGCATGTGATTCAGTCATTCTTGCAGGCGTATATCCCAACAAAATAATATATATATATATATATATATATATATATATATATGAAAAATGCAGGAAAAACAAAATCTCAGTGCAGATGCATTACAAAGTTCACCTGTTTATCCATTGCTTGGACAATCCAACTACTGTAGGAGGCCCTGAATGCCCTTGGCCTAGCAATGGACAATGAGATAAGAAAAGTTGTTCCATAGTCAAGGATCCATACTAACAGAAAAGTTTCCTATGTAGAGCTAAAGAAAGACCTGATAGAAAGGAGACACTTCTATCACATGCAATCCTCACTGGAGACTTCAGATCATGAATCTTGCAAAAAAACGGTGATTAGTTCAACAAATGAACAGTCATGTGCAAATGATCTTAAGAATGAATATAATCTCTTACCTTGCTTGTCTGCTCCAGCAAATCCTCAATAGCTGCAGCAACATCAGGAACAGCATCTGCAGCTTCCCCAGAATTATTCAATTTCTCTCCTTTACTGCAATCACTATTGCTGGTAGGGTAACTAAGATGTTCTCTAAATGAGCACAAATCTTTGGGGGCATTGTCTGGAGTGACTCTTGCCTTTTTACTAGAACTTGAGTTGTCAATTTCTTCCCAAGAGAACTTGTGTATGTTCTGATTCCGGGTAATTCTCATGTCTTGAGATTGACTTGGAAACTGTGATGGATGATCTCCAGATATTGTTTGGACAATCTGTGAAGGAAACTGGGTCATAGCACATAATCCTGCTTCTTGTTCAGAAACTTCTTTTGGGCAAAATTGCTCAGAAGGTACAACCTTGTTCTGCTAAGAAACAGATTTTATTAGGACCTTTCATAATTTATCATAGTTTGCATTTACACAAGCATGAGACAGTACCAGCATACCTGCCTAACACACTCATATATCCAATCACATGAAACTGACTTTATACCCCATTTACACGCTGCCTCATACTTTGGCCCATTTCTGAACTTGCACAATAGATGCGTGACTTTTCTAGTCAGCTTTAACACAAACTTAGCTCCCAAAGTAAAACACAAATTTCTTAGTAAAAGTCGATCCTTCTCTTCATACTGGGAAACACAAAAGCGGAGACTCTCGAACCCTGGAAGAGGAACCCGACAGGGAAGTGGAGAATAGAGGACATGACTATCAACATCCAGCAAACATCCATCCTTCAAAGACAAGATTCACTTGCATTAGCATTCAGTGCGAAAGGCATCATAACAAGTAACTCTATGTAAAATTGGCTGATTCTAGACAAAGCGCTGAAAATGAAAGAAATTAAGAGAACCAAATATTCAATCAACTGCAGGTCAACAACTAATATAAAATTCTCCAAAGAACAATACTGAATCTGACAAGAATATGATACTTATTATAATTAGGAAATCTCCTTAATGGGTAAAGATCTGTTCTAGATTGTGAATATATGATACCATATAAACAAAATCAAAGGAGGAATAATGAACTTCATTGGGTTTTAGTTCCTTCCTTCTTCCTTTCCGTTTCCTGTATGAGGAAGCTATGCTATGACAAAAGAATTGAGCTCAATCCATGAACTTGTGTCCTCGGTTGGGGAGGAGAGAGAAAGAGCCGGGGGGTGAATAATATTGCATGGCCTCAGAACGGAATAGCTAGTGCTGCATTCAAGTGGATCACCGGTTAAAAATTACTACCATGAACCATATTCACCTAATTTTACAATCATCTTTCGACCAATTAGGGTGCTCAATATCTGTTGTCTTTCCATGTCTGCTTGAGCCATGGTTATATGTCACAAACCTGATGGCCTAGATAACATTGCTCCAAGTTAAAGTTTTATACTTCTCATCCATCCCCAAAACAAAACAGACAAAATAGTGAAACACAGACTTTGTTAACCGTTCAATGGATGCATGATAGATTTGAAGATGCTCACAAGAAAGCCCTCTTCTTTCCTCTGTTTGACTAACTAACAAAGAGAGAATTTAAAGAACTCTTCATTCAACTGTCTCAACATCAAATAACCCATATCATGAAGAATGATAGGGGCTATACCATTACGGGTTCAAAAATTTGAATTCATGAATATAAGCCAGTAAAGTATATAACTTCTTTCATTGCAAGTATATGATAATGACACAAGATAGGAAAAAAAGAAGAAACTCCATGCTGAAAATTAACAGAAGAAAAGCTACACAAACCAAATTGTCAAGCATACCTCTAAACAACACCGAATCCAGTGGCTGGACACACAAATAGTTCCAGTGATATGGTCTTTGGGCTTTACGCCATGACACTCAATGATGAAATGAACATTCTGCATTTCATGATCACCCACCACCACACCTCCTCCTTGATTTACCCATTCAATAATTTCATCACGCTGAATACAGAAAGCATTCCAAGATTTACAACAGTAGGAAAAATGTAGACATAAAAACAGAATGCACAATCAGTGTCAAATTGATGGGAAAAATTAAACAGGCGACTTGAAAAGAGTGCTCAATCGAAGGAAAAAAAAAATAAAATACTGCTAAATAGACATGGAGCAAGAAAGTCCGAGGAATTAATAGTTAGATCAAGGTCACTAATCCAAAAGGGAGTGGTTGTAAATTGATCTTATTACACATGATATAAGATTAATGACAGTGGTGGGGTCGTCTCTGTAACAGGCAAGACCAAATATAGATAACTAATCCAGATTAGTAACTACTTGAAAAGCAACCCAATGGCACAAAATGGGCATGTATCATACAGTTAGAGAAATTTGTAAACTATATATGATAGAAATTGATGCTTAAGTAAGCATTGAATATAAACTGACATTAAGAAGTAGGACTGCTCAACCTAGGGGTATGCATCAAGGCCCATGCACCACAGAATATATCTAACCATGCAGCCTTTCACGGTTCCTTCATATAGAAAATTCAAAACTCAAAACCAAATGCTTATGAATTCACACGTCAGTTATACATAAACCAACAATGTTAAAGGCTCCCTGCAGAGAGGCGCTACTTAGATCACTTATGTGAAGAAGATAATCAAGGTCAGAAAGGTTTCTGAACTCCTTTCAGGGGCCAATATGTAGACTAAATCAAAGGGGAAAGCAGCCAGATGCAGTAATAATCTGCTCTGGGGTATGAAAATTTAGTTCCATACTTTAGCCATTTCAGAAAACTATGTTGAATATTCATATGCTCCAACTGGCACTTCGGAGAAAGTTGGACCACTTTAATTTTATGCTTAATAATTTAAGAAAAGTCCAGCTCTGTAACTTACCCTATCTTCAGGAAAGGCATTGGAGAAATGAAAAGTTCTCCCCTTAAACACACCAGATGCCTTCCCATCCTGAGTAATACAGTTACTCCACGTCTTCTTAAGGACTTTATCCTCGTTACTTACGGGAAGAGAAACGTTTAGCTCTGATGGTTTTGCTACTCCTTCAAGACTGGTTCTGCCGTTGGTAATTTGCTCCTGCTCGCGTTTATCAAGTGATACTCTAACTTCCCCATTAGAATTACTCAACAGCTGATCAGCAGGAATTTTAGGCGGAGCACAGTTACTGCTTCCCTGGTTCATGCTAATTGCATTGATGGCAGGTCCCTTGCTGAAGTATATGGATCCTGTGAATTGAGGTGTGTTGGAAATAAGTTATCGAGTGCATATCAACTCCTTCACAATTCTCAGAACTAGCAGAAAATATAACTCCAACGTATAATTAAAAACAATTAGCAAACCTTTTGGGATGAGTAAATCAAGGGCAATGTGCTTCTGCAGGACAGGGACTTCCTTCTTTTCACGGTCACAATCTTCAAGCCAGCCTCTTCGCACCACATTTATAAGACCCATGGAGGCAATGCTTCTTACCTCCTTTTTCTCGCTAGAGAAATCATATGAGCAAAATACACAAAGCTTCAGTACAAAAAGCAATTAAAAAAACACAAGTAAGAGGCCCAGCAAAGGTGCATCAAGTACTAGTAACCTCAAGCTGACATAGCCAGACATTTTGTGCTCTTAACACACAAAGCACATTAAAAAGCCAACTCAAACTGAGTGTCAAAAAATCCAGAGTTTGTTTTCTCAATGGATACTACAAAATTCCAAAACTCACCTTTCTGAAGGTAATCCAACTACAATGTGCGTCAATCTTTCATTTAGAGTTGTATACCGAGAGGCTCCACCTCTCCGCACCATATTGACTAGATTACGCAATTCAGAAGACTCGAAACCAACTAGTGTCAACCTACATTCTGACAAATACAGGTCATTGTCTTCATTTTCAGAGTCTTCAGCAACACAACCATTATGATTCACTTCACCATTGGATTGCACAGCTGGGACCTCACCACTATCCTCTTTCCAAGGACATGGGGATCCACAAACATTGAAGACATATTCTGTGAGAGAGTAGTTTCTAAATCTGGATCGGCATGATCAGTAGCTGAAATGGAATGGAAGTCCCGATCTCCAACCGTTGAAGAGGGGAAGACTGTGAACTTCCAATAACTCTGTCCTGATTTTGCTGACTACTTGCAGTTTTCAGTGAAGACATGGAACTACCCTGAACAGGATAGGACTCCTCATTAAGACATGCTAGTCAGCAAAAGCAGACAAAATTAGAGTCAGACAACCAGACGGCTCAAAAAGAACATAATGTTCCTATAGTTGACAGCAACAAGGTATTTTAGTAACAGAATATCACCTTTCCTGGAAGTTGATTGATCAAACCATTTGCGATTCACAATATGAATGTGACCCCATCTTTTAGCAACCTTGTACTTATCACCTTCTGGAGCTTACAGCCAGTCAAGGGCACAACACAATCTAAAGAATTTAGAATCACCATAGTGGGACTCACGGTGCTCAAGGCATCATATATGAGACCAATAGAATCATTCACTGGTAATAACATTGCTGAGCAATGTGCTTTGAGAAGCCAACAGGCAGTCCTAACTCACACTGGAAAAGCAAGAACTTGTAACAGAAACCGAAGAAATTGATGATCTTTTAACAATTGGCGGTTCAAATTGTACGTCATTTAAACTTTGGATCCTTGAAACACAGAACACAACTCTTTAGGAACGACTTAGAAGTCAAAGTCCATGATAATCTCATGCCAGGAAGTTTCACTATTTCTCATCTGAGTAATCAAATTCTTAAGTTAAAGGATATTACCAAAACTAGGATAAAATCAAGTATAGCTATTTCCCATTTCAAACTTCGATAGTCACTAAACCTTGAAATGATACAGATTTTCTTTTCAAAATCTTAAATAGCATTTTCATAAGCAAAGACAAGATAAAGATATGTGCATTTCACATGCCAATCAGATATCAAAGGGAAAATATGCAAGCAAATCACTGGACCTTAATCTTGAAGAAGAAAAGGATATTTCTGCAATTAAATGAGTGCACTTCCTGGTCAATTCTGCAGAATATTTCCCACCATTTTGTGTGATAGACTTCTGAATCTCCTTCCGCGCATCTGAGATAATGAAGGACATAAAAATTGAAGAACTGGATGACAACCAACAGCAGCAACTATATCAAATAATCAGTACCTGCAGGAATTCCAGTGACGGATATTGTCAATCCAGAAAATGGAAGAACTTTGTAAGACTCCTGAGGTACCACACGGTGCTCATTACGGCATTGGGATAACCAATTAATGGTGACGACAGGTTTCTTCAGAACATTTAAAGCCCACTGCACAATGACAACATTAATTAATGAATACAATTCATCTCTCAAGGATGGGATTAAAAGAAAATTTTCACAGAGGCTATTCAAAAATATATGGAGGAAACCCTTCCTTAATTCAGCCAACTTAAGCAGAGTACTACCCAGGATGCTTCCCATACTTAATGAAAAAGCATAATGAATCTCATTTAAAGTGATTTAACCTTATATGACAAATTCGATACTCTTAAACTAAATTTAAAAAAGAAAAAAAAAGGACTAAATTCAAAGTAATAACTCCAAGACTTAAACCTTGTATTTTGCAGCCAAAACATTCTTCGCAATTACGAAGCTAACATCGGCCGAAGTTTTAGTCTGTAGAACTCCCCCCATTGAAGTTACCAATTTCTCAATCTCAGCCTGCAGATTCACAGAAATGGCAAAACAATTAGAGAGATGACAGGCTGCCACCATATTTGTTCAGACAAAAGCATGCCTGAAGCCAAAAGAATCAAAGGGTCACCTAGAAGGATACATGGATAAGGATAACCGATGCACCGCACTGAATTTGAGAGACGAACAACAACAAAGATCACACCCTAAAGGATCATACAAGGCCAGGCTTATCTACGAACAGCTATACCTTCTCATCCACCTCAAAACCAGAAGCAAGGACTTTGACACCATCCATCGCAAGACAGCAAGTATACCCCTTTTGAGGCAGAGGTCTCCGTTCTTTCGCACACGAAACCACGCACTGCGGACCTGCCAGGAAGCCGAAACATACTCCATAAAAAAATCGGACATTTTTCCCCAAAGCCAGAAGAACTCCGACTCTCAACTTGCTTATCCAGCACATTGACCCCCAATGCTCCCGTTCTCATTTCTCAACCACAAGTCGCGGCTTAGCATTGAGCAACCTCGAATGAAAACCAGAAACTAAATAAAAACTAGGACGAGAACGAGAACTTTACCGACTAGCTTACACCCCTTCGCCCGAAGATCCTCGAACTTCTCCTGTGGAAAAAAAAACAACAAAGCAACCTCAGACACCCTGATTCCTCGAAACCCGAACAGCCGTAGCGCCCAACCCCGATGCCGAACTCACGTGATCGGGGGAGGAGATGACGTGGAAATCGGAGGGCCCGTTCCTGGACGGATCGCAGCAGAGGAAGACGTCGGCTCCATTGAGCTTGAGAGCGTCGTGGAGGGTGTCGAACAGCTCGGGCGGCACCAGGTTCCTCGACATGAACACGCTCGCCCCCTGGAACGGCTTCGTCTTCATCATTTTCCTCCTCTCCTCTTCCTTCTCGGGCAGCGGCGGCGGCGGCGGCGGATTTCCTTCAGCGGACGATCGGGCTCATCGCTGAGGATTCTGCGGAATCCAATGCGTGCGCAAAGACGAATCGGAACTTGGAAGAGGATGGAGGATGGAGGAGGGAATTGGGGGTGGTGCGGGGAGAAAATTGAGTGGGAGTGAGCTGAGCTTGTTCTGAATTGTTCCCCCAAATTGGGATGAATTAGGGCGTGAGAAAAGCGCGGGAAGGGCTCTTCTTGGGTCCTTTTTCGGATTTTCCCTTTTTAATTCCCCTCTTTCGCTATTGATTTTGTGGATAATTTGTCCCAAAAAACCCCTCCGACTTTCACACCGTTACATGCTTGCTCTCGAACTTGGAAAAGCAACATACCATACCGGCGGCGCCGTAAAAGAGAGAAGAAAATAAAAAATAAAAGGAACAATTTGGAATAATCTTTTGAAAAATTATAAAATTTGTCCATGTCAACACCGATTAAGACATTTGACATTCACGGCAACTTCTAGTCAAAATTAACCAAAATAATTATATTCGTAATTTGTTAAAAAATTTATGATTGAATTTGTCAAATTAAAAAGTTTATAATCGAATTAATATTCGTATAATAAATTTATGATTATTTATGATTGTTTTATTAATTTTTCCTAAGAAGACAATTAAATGTCTTGATCGAATGTTCACATGAAGTTTTTACTCTGGACTCATAATGTAGAAAAATGACTTGGATCGTGGATAACACTTTGGATCATGTTTCGAGATCAACCAAATATTAGGGCTTCTTAGCGATAAATCTTTTTATAGGGTTCATCAGTATTTATATGACCAACCAAAAAATCTTTAGAGATATCTACAGAGCAAGTCCTAATGTTAATCATGCTAATAAACGTGAGTCAAAACATTAATTTCATGCATTTAAATCTCAAAAGTTATAACTCTGACATATTTGAGTCATTTTGTTAATTTCATCAACGATGGATACTACCGGCCACTTGGGGTTTTCCGTCCACTAAAACCTAACGGAACTAATGAAAAGACTAACGTGGACAAATATGATAAATTGAGAGCTTAGATACACAAAATGAAAGTTTTAAGACCCAAAGGCATTATCACAACGATTTTTAAGTTGACTTACAAATTCATCAATGGAGAAACACATATCCCACACCAGCAAAACATACGATCGATCCCTATGAACTCAACTTTGGAAACACACTTGCTATGTTTGCACATATAATCTCGGGACAAATGCAACAACTGTGAAAATCAAATAAATCAGTACATGGCATCTCGGATCGCACAGGAGTGTCACGAAACAGTAAGGGTAGTGGTAAAAATAGACATACAATTAGGTCCGATATATACTTTGGGACTTCGGAATATATAAAGGAGTACTCGGAACCCTTAAATAAAGACAATTAGGAATTTTCTAAATGTAATTGAGTTTCCATACTTTACATTAATATTAGGGAAAAGTCCTCTTTACCTCACTATTCAATTCCAGTCTTTACATCACATGCCTAAGGGTTTAAAAAAAAAAAAACATAAACTAATACATTTATGATAAATTTACATCAAATTATTTTTTTATCATAAAAATCACAAACTAATATATTTATAACTAATTTACTTTCTATTAGTTTCCATTAAATTGAATTAATATCATAAAAATCACAATCAGTACATCCATCAACTACTGCTAACTTCTAATACAGCAATTTGACAATAAAAAAATTGGTCATAAGTGTATAAATTTGAAGTTTTTTATGATAAAAAAATTAGTTCGGGAAAATTTGTCGCAAATGTACTAGCTTGAATTTTTCGTGGTATTAGCCCTTTAAACTACCCTCGGTTAGTGATATCATCTTCATAGACCCTCTTTTGATTTACTAGTTCTTCTAATCTTTCACAATATGTTGGACGATCTCATAATCTTTTATTTTAGCATTCTCAAATTCCCTTAAAGTCTAGAAATGTGTACCTTAGTTTTGCCTTGGGACTCTTCTTGTAGGATATCCCATGCTCTTTCTGCAGTTTTCTTTCCAATGATTCTTCTCGAGAATACCGTTTTGGAGAGTGCTTTCTGGACAACACATGGAGTTCTTGCATCCTTTCGTAGCATCTCTTTTGAAACGCTCGTACCTTCTTTCATAGCTGCATATCCTTTTTCCATGATGTCCACAAATCTCGAGTCATTAAGAAATTAGTCCTTTTGACGTTATAGTAGTTATAGTTATTTCCATCGACAATAGGAACTGGTCAGTGAATGTGAGGTAGAGTTGGCCATAATTTTAGCGTTGGATTTCAGGTGATGATTTTAGGCGGGTAGACAGGACAAAACTCCTTATACCAATTTAATGAGGCTCTAATAGCACCGGTAGTTTTTAAATAGGGTTAATACCCTGAAAAACCCCAAACTGGTATATCTGTGACAAATTTATCCTAAACTATTTTTTTAACCATGAAAAACCACAAACTGGTATACCTATGACAAATTTACCCCGACTGACCATAAAAAACCTAAACTAGTATAACAAAAACTAATTTATCTTACCACAAAAAAATCCAAAACTAGTAAATTTGTGACAAATATACCATCCGCTAAATTGGATTAATACCACAAAAAAATCACAAAAATTATAAACTGTGACAAACGGAGCGTAAAATCCCAAATTAGTATTACCAATAAATTGTCACGTGTCATTTAACTTAATAATTTAGCAGTAAAATTTAACAAAAATGAACATAATGTAAATTGTCACAATTGTACCAGTTTGGGGTTTTTGATGATCAAAAAAATAATTTGGGGTAATTTTGTCACAGGTGTATCGGTTTAGGGTGTTTTAGGGTATTAACCATTTTAAATATGAAACAAGATGCAAGTGAAAGAATGTGAATGTTTGAGTAGGACACCGGCTGGGATGAAGAGAAAAAAAGTTTTAATTATAGTTAGTTGGATTTTATACGGGTACAATAAATATGGGATGGTTGTGGTTTATTTTCTGTTGGCTTCTTATATGTACATGAGCGATAATTGTCCAAGACTATTTAGGCTGCATTTGATTGAATTTTTAGGGAAAGTTTTGGGAAAATACAAATCGCTTTAAGTTTAAGTAGCTTTTTGAAATGCAAATTGTGTTTGTTAAATTGTAATTTAAAAGTCCATTATAAAGTAACTTTAGATAAAATAGTGTTTAAAAAAATTATTCTTGTAAAGGACTTTTCTTTTCTCTTTTTATTCAAATCCTTCCTTGGCTCCAACGAAAGGCTCAGGCTGCTGATAACCCAAATTTGGCATCGGCAACAGTTGCGCGACCTCCATGACTGGTCACGCAACCTGAGACGCTCACTCGTGGAGGTTACACAACCTCAAGCGACTATTGCTCAAGTCACACGACCTCACTAGCCCCTTGCAACCAAATATGGCCTCACCGCCCCTTGCACCCAAGTCTGCCTTGGCTTTTCAGCTTTGGCAAGGTCAACGGCCAAAGGGGTTGGAATAAAATATGTCAAACGCCTCATATTTTCTCCTAGGTTGGAAGCCCAAAGCTCATTAGAAAGTGGTTCCCAAATGGAGCCCTATAGGCCTTTTTGGACCAGTATTCTACGGTGAGTATCTCTAAACATTGCATGCTAGCTATTTTTTTTTTTTGGTCAGTCCTACTCTATTCCTATTCTACACTCACTCTCGGACTTTGCCCCCGCTCTTGCAAGGCGTGGGAGTCGAAACCCACTCTTGAAACTTACGCGTCCCCACCCCATCCCCCCGAGAAGGTGGGGATTTGAACCCCTCACCTCCCCCTTCCATGTTGGAAGGGTGGCCACTAAGGCGAATCCCAGTAGTTATGCTAGCCATTTTATTGGGCCAAAAACTTATCATGGCAACTCAAAGACCTAGGTCAAAATTCAAATCAAAGCAACAAAATTGAAGAGCCACATTGATTTTGGCCTTTTCCCTAGTAGAATCCACACGAGATTTCATCTTCAGATGTCGTTGATAGAACTTGAAATTGAAAGAAGGAAAAGCCCTAAATCGACCAAACTTGATGGTCTACGCATATTCTATGATGGAAGCCTTATGAACAGGAAGCTTTTCTTCGGTGAAACGAGCGAAACAGCCCCCAAGGGATAGAGGAATACGATTTGCATGAAACAAGGATCAAATATCACCTGCTCGGCATCCTCTTTCGACTCATTGAGGAGTTGGAGAAGATAGTTGTGATGGTCGTCTTTTTCCTTGAGTCTGTCAAAACGAAAAAGATATGTCGAAGTAGCAGCTTGATTTTTAGGAGCCGTTGAAGCAATGAAATGAACTGGAATGGAGACTTAGAATCAAAGCGAAGCTAGAAAGGCAACTGTGTCGGTTTAGTGTCAAAAGAAGATGAAATGAAGGTAAAAGCAAAAATAACAAGGAGATCTTGACAAGTATTTATATGGTGTCAAAAGAAGCAATGATTTAGAAGTGTTGATTCGCCTATTTACAGTTCGTGAAATGTGTTGATCATGATGAAGTGTCCAAATTTTACAAGGAATGGATAAAGTAACTATCAAATTATGACGGATGAAGTGGCAGAAACCACCTGGAGTTTACCCCAAAGGGCCATCCTTCCAACGTAAAAATGGGAGGTGGGAGGTTCGAATCCCCACCCTCTTAAGAGAAGTTGGGATGGGAACGAATTAGTTTCAAGAGTGGGTTTCGACTCCCTCGCTCTATAAGGAAGTAGACAAAAGTCTGAAATCTGAGCGTGAGAGTTAGAATAAGAGTAGAGTAGGACCGATCAAAAGCGAAAGTGTAATTTGTACCCTATCATACTTTTGAGAGGTAATCATTCGTACTTCTTCAAATATTAAAGAGAATTAAAAATCATTCGTACTTCTTCAAATATTAAAAATCTTTAGTTGTTTTAATAATGGGCATATATTTACAAAAAAAAAAAAAAATCAAGTCTTTGTAATCGACATAGCGCCAATCTAGATAAGTATAGAGCTTGCTCCGTGTCAAGTATAATTTGGCTATCGTTAAGTTTTCGACAGGGAAATACCTGTTGATGGCTAGAATGATCATCAATGACCGTAGTATACAACTGTTTAACATATGACGGCAATTGGTCGACCATATCCACTTCACAAATTTAGCCGAGTGTTGGCTATGTTATCATAAACTACCAATACAAAAACACTTGTTGGTGATCGTGATGATTAGGAATGACCATGATATACAGTTGCCGACATACGATGAAGATTTGTTGGTGATTATCACTAAGTGTAATGAAAGGAGACAAAGTAAGGAGGTCGATTGAATATGAAGATACTGATTGGTGATTAATTCCGCGAAAATTGTCCCAAAAGTCGTAAATCTATTGTACATTTACCTATTTAATTATAAATCTTTTAATTATGTTAATTGAGAACTTTTCATGTCATGCCAATTGAGTCCCTTTGAGTCGATATTGGTGGAAAATCGCTAATGTAAATGTCAACTATTTTACGTTACATGATTGCTGCTGACGTAAAAAAAATTTGCCAGATAAATTACGTATGAAAATCGTCAAAATAGGGCTACATTAACTAAAATCGGAAAGTTAAAATTAAATAGTGATCCGTGTAATATGTTTAGAACTTTAGGTAATTTTTTCTATAAAATATCATAGTTAAATTTATCTATCGGCTATGACCACCGAATTAAGAAAACACGCAGAATTTTTTTAATGGCCACCGAATTACCAAGACCCTTTTTTCCTGGTTGAATTTATTAATGGACCCTGATTTACCGCACGGAAGTTGGCTAAAAGAAAGCATTAAGCAAAGACCTTTTTTGGTCCAATACGTCTTGGAAGTAGCTAAAAAAAAATCATTAAACAAAGACTTCAAATTGTCAAGTCGTTGGAGCCGGTCATTCCCAACTTTAGTACCAACTCTGCAATATGCTTTTCTTCTTTCTTTCCGATGATAGGAAGATGAGAACCATGCTCAAAATTGGTCAAGTCGTTGGAGCTGCTCAAGTCTTCAGCATTGCGATGCTAGGATGATAAGAACCATGTTATAAATTTCTAGTTGTGTTCATACTGAATGTACTGCGTCAAACCTACCTAATTTTCTCCTTGCCTGGACCAACTCCAAAGACTTATTTCCTTCTTTTCCGACTATATTAAAATTTATTTACTTAGAAAGTAGAACTCCCAACGACTTGTTATAAATGATGTGGAATTGTAGATTATTATGTTATATGTGTTGTCCTTTCTTAGTCTATGATTTTTCTAAAGCAAGCACGTCAAAGCAGAAAAACTAGAGGGACTACTTAAGGACGCGGATCTAACATTTCGTGATTAAAAGATTGAACAGTAATTTTGGCATATAAATTGACCCGTGTATATGGGTGCAAGCAAAACTGCAAACTAATCGAACTGCTTTAAGATGACGACGTGTCGTGTAGTGAAAAAAACTGAATTTTAAAATTAAAATAGAGTATTTATAGCAGGCCTAATGCCCTAACAACCCCCCTCCCATTTTTAGCTTAGTTACAATCTACCCTAAACTTTTTTTTTTTTGGTAAAATACCCTAAACTTTTTCTTTTGTTTCATAAAAAACCTTAAACTTTTGCTATCATCCCAATTCTACTATAATTTTTTTTTCTTGGTCTTATAAAAACCAAAAGTTTTAGATCAAGTCTTAATTCTACTTTTTCAACTTTTTTTTTCTAACTTTTACTTGAGTTCCATATTAGTCCCCGTTAACATCGCATTCAAAATCGCTTTTAGTTATGTGGCATTTTCATATCATTACTCTAGGTTTTCCCCTAAACTTCATAACCAAGCAAGTGTATGTTGGAGATGAATTTCTATGTAAGCCCAAATGACATCTAATTGGATAAAAAAATTGAGTTAAAATTTGAGCAATTAGGGTTTGCTTTATTCAAAAGCTCTTACTTTTAAGAGAGTCTTCCTTCTATCTTGCTCGGGGATTTTCGATTTTGCGCTCAATTTTCAATCTCTTGTGGTTGAAGAGCTTGCGCTCAAGACACTCAGCTTGAGATGCTCCAATAGCTTGCTTGGGAGTTTTCCATCTCTTGATTGTCAAGAGAAATTTTGAACGGAGAGTCAACGGGGTAGCTATGGGACTTAAGTAAAACTTGGTGGTTTTTATGAGACAAAAAAAAATTGGGGTAGAATTGAGACAAAACCTAAAGTTTGTGATTTTTTTGACAAAAAGAATTTAGGGTAGAATTGAGACTACCCCTAAAGTTGGAGTTTTTAATGAGATTAAGAAAAAAACTTAGAATTGAAATTGGACCTAAAGTTGAAGGTTTTATGGGGTATTAGGCCATTTATAGCATAAATGGTCAATGTAGTAAAAATTCTTCTTAAACAACTTTCTTACCCTTGATTTGATAATGGATGACGGACCATTAAAGAACCTTATATTAGGGTTCCATCAAAACGCCATTAGCAATTCATATAGGTTGGCGCTTTTTCCATCAATTTTTTGGCTTTTGACATCCATACCACCTTGAATTAACCTAATTATCCATTGTGGGTTCCGCTATTCATTTAAGATTATTTACCTTTTTTCTTTCATTTCTTTTCTTTCAAATTTACTAAGAGACAAATCTGCTATGTTCAACTCAAGCAATAAAGATTAAGGTTGAATGTAGGGTTTACTTTTGATTTAAGATTATTTTTTACCTTCTTTTTTTCCTTCTTTTTTGGTCTTCTCTTTTTTCTTTTGCTCCCATCTAGGACAAAATTAGTGTCCCTCTTTTCCAAAAAAATAGTTCATTTGGCAGATAACTAGCAAGTTATTGTGTTAATGAGCTGTATAGTTCTTTTTCTTTTGCTTGGAAACCATTAGTTTAAAGGGCTAATACAATGAAAAATCCCAAGCTGATCCACCTATGATCAATTTATCCTAAATTAATTTTTAGACCATCAAAAATCCCAAATTAATACACTTGTGACAAATTTACCCTCTAATATTTTTTGCTAAATTTTACTATCAAATTGCTGAGTTAGATGACACATGACAATTGACTAGTGTAGTAGTTTTGGATCATAATCTTCATTTGTCACAATTATATAAGTTTTGTGGTTTTTTATGGTATTAACCAAATTTAACGAAGGGTATATCTATCACAAATATACTAGTTTGGGGTTTTTTGCAGTAAAAATAATTAGCTCTGGATAAATTTATCACGGGTGTATCAGTTTGGAGTTTTGGTCATTTGGAATAAATTTATCACCGATGTACCTATTTGAGACTTTTCGTGATCAAAAAATTAATTTAGGATAAATTTGTTACAAATATAGCACTTTATGATTTTTTGTAATATTAACCCAAGTTCACAAATAAACAAAAAGTACGAGTAAAAGTGAAAAGAATCATCCACTAGTTTAATTAATGCATTCGGTTTAATTATAACTTTAACATGTACGATTATATTATAATTTGTGTTTTTTAAGTACTCGAATTTTGTTTTATTCGGTGAATCTAATATTTCAACTTTTATTTATTTTTCATGCCATCACTGCACGGTTTTTTCTAAAGATTTTCAAACAAATTTAAGAATATGACAAAATTAACTACACTCAAAATTCTAAACATCCCTTATTATCTTGCAAATTTAAAAGTTAATGCTCCTTAAAACATTATACGGAATATTATCTTTGCCTCGATTAAATGGAATAATTAGCTGTTGACAAGACAATTATGATAATTGTAATTGCATTGTAAGACGCTTCATTCAAACCATTTGCGGATACATAGTCCTTGTCGATCCTAAATGCATCAAAATTTCCAAAGAAAGAGAAGAGGAAAATGATAAGAAATAATCTTAAATCTGGAGCCTACAGGGTATATTATAGTCAATTTAAGGCGATAGAGGGTGTCAAAAGTCACAAAATAAGTGGAAAAAACGAGTCATATATAACCCGTCTCATATTCTGAACCCAAAGTCTAAGTGGCGTGCTGGTGAAGTAGCTGCGCGGTGTTTTGGAAGTCATATTTGTTTTGAAAGTCTTCCCAAGTCAGATTTATTATTATTTCATTTCTTTATCAAAAACAGAAAAAGAAGACAAAGACTATTTGATTTAATATGCCATGCCTTCATGTCTTACATCATACACAGCGATAATTATTTAAAAAAGTCTTAAATTTATTGTATGGATGTCAATTCAGTTATAAACCTTTTAATTTGATTAATTTAATCTTAAATCTTCGATGTGTCAATATAGTAATTCTAGTTAATTTTGACCAGAAGTTCCTGACATGGATGCCTGCGGTCTCACGTGATTTTAATAACTTTTCTGATTATTTTTCTTTTTTGTTTTCTTACCCTTTTTTTTTTATTGTGGACCCACAACTCTCGTGGGTCCTGGCTGTGGCCGATGAGGACTATGATACCCTAGCTAAATCTAAGTCAGGTGAGGGCGCTGCAGCCTTTGCTTGTGACTGTGACCTCTGCTGGCCACCGCTAAGGCTACGGACAGGCATAAGGAAATAAGATAAAAGGAAAAAAAGAAAAGAATTGGGAAAAAATCTCAATTATTTTAAGTACACCTTCAAAATACATAACATGATGTGCATCCTGTTTAATAAATCTTACTATTTCGGCCTTTCAACATTTGGAACGAGCGAGATTCTCAAGAGATTCACTTTAAAGATTCCGGATCCTTACGTTGAAAAAAATTCAATGTCGATATGCTGGTTACAGGTATAATTAGGTGCACCTAAAGTTAGCAAAATATAGATTAGAATAAAAAAAGGACTAGCAGCCTAACACAATTATAATCTAATTTTATTGGGGAATTTTGTGGCAAATGGTACGACATATAAATGCGTGCGCGCGGGTAACCGGACATTCAGTGATCAAGGTCTTGATACTCCTATGAATTAATATTATAGTAGATCGACCAAAAAAAAAATATTATTATGGTAGATATTACGCCATTGGTTTTATGTGAGGACCATACATAAACATCCTACATTAACATTTTATTAATTTTTTTGTCAAATGCATATATTGAAAGAAGACATTGGCACCTCCGCGAAATTTCGAGAAGTATCGTACTGTAGAGAACAAGCTCTCTATGTCACCATCATGCTATAGTGAAACCGACAATTCTGGTGCTCTTCTAAATTTTCAAAATCATCTTGGTAATACTTATATCCACAAATGATAAACATATTTCAACTAATCCGTTCACAACATGTTAAGTTGCATCTTGTTGGGCTGTATACACATTTCCGCCAATGTGGTGAGCTACCTAATTGCGTTTTTTATTTCAACGTGCCCATATCCGCATACCCTATCCCTCGTCATTGGCACAATATCTTTTTTTTAGCCCCATACCAGACTCTACCTTCTAGTTGTTTTGGATCCAGAGAATCTTGAGGTCCGAATGAAACCATGGATGTAGCCTTTTAGGCACTGTTTGGTAACCATCCAAATAGTGCTTGATTATGATTTTTTTTTCCTAGAATCAATTTGGGAACAAAATCGCGTTTGGTAAAATTTTTGTTCTCGGGAACAAATTTCTATTTTTTTGTTCCCAAAAGTAGATTTGGAACAAAATAAAGAATAAAAAAAGTTGATTTTTGTTCCGAGAACAAATCCAAGAATCAAAACCAATTCTTCTTCTTCTTCCATTTTCTCTTCTTCTTCTCTTTTCTTCTTCTTCATTGACCGCCATCCCACGGTTGCCGTCCGTTGCCGTCCACCGCCGTCGTCGTTGCCCGCCGCCGTCACCGCTGGTCGCCAGCAATCGGTCCGGTGGGCTCGCTGGAGGCCCACCTAGCCACCCGCAAACTCGCCGAAGGGCTAGGGGAGCCTCACGACCGGCAAGGCCGAGCCTCGCATGAGGCTCGCCCGGCCCCACCGATGGCCAAGCGAGCCTCGCCCAGCCTCGCCGATGGCCAAGCGAGCCTCGCCCAGTCCCGTCGAGGCCGGCCTGGCCACCAGCGAGGCTAGGTGAGCCTTGCCCAGCTGCCGGCAAGGCTCGGCCGACGAGGGCCGGCCTCGTCGAGGGCCGACGACCGCCACCGGAAGAAGAAGATCATGAGAGAGAAAGGAAAAAAAGAAAAAAATATTTAAAATTAAAAGAAATTGAATTTGGAAAGAATCAATGAGTATGGTACCAAATGCAATTCTATTCTAATCATAAATTTTTTACAGTTATTAAATGGTTTAAGATGCTTAGAAATTGTTCCCGAAAACGGAATAAAAAATAATTATTTCTGATCAGAATTTGTTCCCGGAAACAGAATCGTTGCCAAACACACTTTTAACGTGCTAAGGACGACGTTGAATTTACTTCAATATTCAGCTGGCAATGAATTAAATTGGCTCGTCATTCACATCTAGTCGACTCAAGTGGGGCAGGTTGATTTCTAGGAACAGAGTAGGTCCTTTCAGTGTGAATGGTTGGGTTGATTTTCGGGAACCGAACGGGTCCTTTCAATGTGAATCTGTCTAGTCAAGTCGAGTGGCATCGGGTTAAATTTCAGGAACAGAGCAGGTCGTTTGACTTTGAATTTGTCACTTTCAATCTTTAATTAAAGTTGTGCGAAATATCTTCTGATTTTCTTGTTTTTTATCAATGTTTTTTTTTTTTTTTAATGATCCAGGGAAGTCCCGTACACCGCGGACGACTGAAGTAAACCCTGGGGCCTCACGGGAGGACCCTTCACTCCCGTGGAACGGGTAAGATGCCAAGCGTCTTTGCGACGAGTCGAACCCTCGCCCTTCGAGAAGGGGTCAGTGGGTCCCCCCACGATGGGAAAGACTTGCCAACGGAGCCACTGCGGCCGGTGGTTGGTTTTTACCAATGTCTTTCTTCTTTGAAAAATGAGAAATTTTTGTTCCAAATGAGTTAGTCTAGTCAAGATAAAAATATTGAAAATTAATGGATCCGATTATTTCCCAAAATTAAATGATTTAAATAATATTTTTCTAAAAACAGTCACTTTTATCACTTGCAAAAATCAATGAGTTGAAAATATATTCATTGTCCACGAAGATGTTTAGATATAAATTGCATTGGTGATAAATGTAGTTTTTTTATTGACTAATTATTTTAAATGATATAAATGATTATTTTTAGAAAAATAATTTTTAAATTATTTATTTTTTGCGAAATAATTAAAACCTAAGTTGTCTGATGTTTTCTTTTCAAGTATCATTCTTTTGATTTGACCCCTTTGCTGTAATGCACCATTGGGTTGTTGTTGCATATTCATCTCCTGTCGTAACTACTATTGTCGTTTTCTTTCCCCGTTTCAAAAATTATCTAATCCCCAAGAAAAAAATGGCAGGAGGTAACACCCACGTATATGAGGATTTTGTAAACCAGCAATTAGTATATTTGTTAAGTAACTAACTTGAAAATTGTAGGATCTGTATGTTTAGGATTAAGTAGAAACAAAATTTTTTTTCTTTTTGCTTTTCCCGAATATGTCCTTATCCAGTATTTTGACACTCCTTAATATAACCCAAATTGTAATAATGCCATATTTATTATAATTGAGATTTACAATATGAAAATACTCAGTAATGTGACATATTTTTATTAGTATTACATATAACTCACCCAGTTTACTTCTCTTGCTATTTCTCATGCCTCTAAACTTTCTAAGGGTCAATATGGATAGAGTATTGCTTCTTACTCTCTCTTTTTTCAGAGAATTGCTCAATAGATCACACGCTTTAATTGTTTTTTTATGATTCCAAGACACTCGAAACTTTCACAAAATAAAAATATTGATGCCTAAATCCACATATAATTTTCTACAATTTTTTTAAAAATTTGAATATTATTGTAAATGTTAAATGGAATATGAAATAAATTTTTACCTCCAATTAACGTAAAACAAAGAGTTCCTAAGTCAACGCAGATCAAGCAAAAGAATCTTCTCTCTTTTTGTTGGACGTAAAAAGAATATTCTCTTTGGGAGGAAAGAACGTGGATGCTTCTGCAAGACGTCAAATGCACGGTTTTTATAAGGGGGAAGCATGAAGGTTTATGAGTATTTATCCCGTGTCTAAAATTTTTAAGGGTTGATATGGATAGATTACTTTTTTTAAGAAAAACTTAGCAATTCTCACACTTTATTTATTTTTTATGAGTTCAAAATACTCGAGACTTTCACAAAATGAAAATATTGATGCTTAAATTCACATATAAGTTTCTACAATTTTTTTTTATAAATTCAATGATATTGTAACCGTCAAATGGAAATTAAATTAATTTTATTATCTTTAATTAAGCTAAAACAAATAGGTCCTAAGTCAACGCTAATTGACCAAAAGAATCTTCTCTTTAGGAGGGAAAGAACGTAGATTCCTCGGCAAGACATCCAATCCGCAATCAATGATTTTATAAGAGTTTCTAGAAAAAACTTGTGAAAAATGAATTATTTAAAAAAAATAATCATTTATATAGCTTGAAATAATTAGTTAATGAAAAATATTTTTATTATTAATAACAATTTATATTTAAACACTTTCTTGAATAATGAAAAGAAATTTCGTTCATTCATTTTTGTAAAAGATATAAGTGACCGTTTTTAGAAAAAAAAAATTCAAACCATTCATTTTCTACGAAACAAAAAAACTCCTTAATTGATAAACAAACGTCAACGTCAAAAAAATTTTGGTTGGGTTAATTTGTCACGGCATCATAAAACAAATAACTGCATCTAACAAAAGCAACAGAAGTAATTTGAGGATCTGCTTTGTGACGTGGATAATCACTAGAAAAGTCTTAAATTCAATTTGATCAATTGAACCCTAAATATTTTGACGATTTGTCAATAGAGTTAATTTAGAGCATTCTGACCGGCAATTGCTAAGGTCTAGGCTTGCCTTGACCAGCTATGTACTATGTACTACAAATGTTTTTCTAGCTCAAATGCACCGAAGCAGCGGAGAACCACAAGACGTCCTTCGGGTGGAGGCCCATTTAGACTAATCATCGTCAACATCATTTTGTTGACTCATACTTTAATGACCCATCTCCTATTGGCTGAAATTTGGGGGCCCTGCTCCTTAAAGGGCCTGAGAAAGAAGAAATAAGGGGAGAAAACCCCCTTCTCATTTAAAATCCTCCTCATCGTCAACGTCCTTTTGTTGACGCATACCTTTTTTTCTCATCCCGTTTGTAGAATCACCTTCGGTATTCTGTGGACTGTTGGATCATCTCCTCTTGCGATTTTCTGATATTATGGACAGATGCCAGGTCACATTTCACACTCGAAAATCTCGTTGGTGATATAATTTTAACTCATCGATGAAGAATCACATGCTCGGAATGTGAAACGAAAAGTAAACAGCTGATAGAGGACAGATGTCAGTCTTTCCAAGATTGTAGGTGGTTGTAGAAAATTATGGAGAAATTTCCTAGTTTATGGGGTCCAGTGCCTCAAGAAATAATGTAAAATCTTAAACAAAGACCTGGTAGTCCATGAATAATCTCTAAAATTTTGTTGATGCGTGCTTTTTTTGTCATAGTTGACGCATATTTTAACCACCCAAAAGTGGGATTTATGTGCTGAGTCTGTGGTCAGTCGGGCGTCATTTCGCATGCGTTCGAGTGGGTCTCAGATGTCAGGACAACAACGTAAGCATTTGTGGAACCCCAAGTCATTAAATAAAGCCTAGTTCCGGCCAAAAAAAAAAAGAAAGAAATTTAATAAAGCCCTCGTTGCTAGCTACTCGCAAGAACTTAAATAAAAATGCACCTCTCTCTCTCTCTCTTCGACCCTCGTCCAAAACAGGAAGCAAATCTACCTCACGAGAAAAATAAATGTTCCCTGGAATCACCAAAGACTTAAATCTTTTCGAACGAGATCTCCATCAACGAGAAGAAAGCATTCTCTTCCCGTTTGGCAATTCACAAAAAGGCAGGGTACGAGAATTAGCCTATTGGTTTAGTAATAGTGCCGAAAGGCATGCTAGCCTCACAGTCGCAGTGGGCTTTTTAAGCTCAGGATGCTACTATATTTGCCTACCTGATGGAAACCGGGACTTTTATCCTGACGTAATGTCTATCTTCATTACTATGAGGCCTCCAAATTTCTTGTTTATTTTTGTCTTCCCGACAGAGAGAGAATATAAGAGTGACATTGTGGAGTCTCCCACCCCGGAGCAAATCTCCCGCCTTCTTCTTCCCCTTAAGCCTTTTAAAGATCTGCTCAAGTCCAATCTCTTCCTATTTGATAATACACAAAAAAACAATCTATATCTATTCTCGAGGTTAACTCCCAAAGCAAAGCACCGTCCACTGTTCGTTTGGGGTTGGAGCAAAGGTGTTCTTACTTACCAGTGACCTCTTCAAAATTTCATTTGTCAACCCTTTTGTAGGATTTACCTTCGGTATTCTGTGGACCGTCAGATCATCTCCTCTTGCGATTTTCTGATATTATGGACAGATGCCAGGTCGCATTTCACACTTGAAGATCCTGATGGTGGTATAATTTTGGCTTATTGACGAAGAATCACATGCTCGGAATGAGCACGTTTCACGTGTACAAGAGTAAACAGCTGATAGAGGGTAGATGTCAGTCTCTCCAAGATCGTAGGTGGTTGTGGAAAATTGTAGAGAAATTTCCTAGTTTATGGGGTCCAATGCCTCAAGGAATAATGTGAAATCTTACACAATGACCTGGTATTTCATGAATAATCTTAAAAATTTTAATGGGGCGCTTTCCACAATAGTAACCAACACATCTATATAAGCCAACTCTGCCAAATGTTGATATCACGGCCAACTATTGCAGTTACTGTCTACATAAAAAATGGATCGCTCGGTAGGATCTTGTCCGATTATCCTGTTTCTGTTCTCATTCCTCATTGGAATACAAGCCCTTAGCTCATCATCTTTCTCTCCTCCCTCTCTAGCAGCGCCCTGTCGTCTTGATCAGAAGTCTGACCTGCTTCAGTTCAAAAAAGCGATGAAGCCCAATTCGACATCCTTCTTCTGTCGAACGGACGGCTTTTGGTCCACGACACCAAAGATGCTTTCCTGGAATGCTGACAAGGATTGTTGCTCATGGGACGGAGTCATGTGCGATCGGATGACAGGTCATGTGATTCGCCTTGAACTTGGCTGCAACCCCACAAGCCCGACCTGCTACTCTTCTGTAGCGTCTTCAAACAGCACTAAACTATCTTCATTGGGTTCCCTCAATCTTTCTTCTCCTCACAAAGCAGAAAGGCCATCAGGGTCAAATTCTGATATGCTGCTTCAAAACCTGACCATGTTAAGAATCCTCATTCTCGATGGGTTAAACATGTCTGGTATTGACGTGAGTCGCTTAATGAATCTCCCTCCATCTCTGGAAGTCCTCAGCCTCAGTTCCTGTCAATTGCGCGGCACGTTAGCAGCAAACATTTTCCTTTTGCCAAAGCTGACATGTCTCAATTTATCAGGCAACAAGGAGCTTTCGGGTTACTTACCTGAGTCAACTTGGAACAGCTCTTTGAAGGTTTTGGACTTGTCCTCCACAGGCTTCTCTGGAGTATTACCAGTGTCCATCGGTGACCTGCATTCTCTGGAGACACTCTCGCTACAGCAGTGTAATTTCATTGGCTCTATTCCGTTGTCACTTGGTAACCTAACACGACTCACCAAATTGGAATTCTCATTGAATAAGCTTAGTGGTCAGGTTCCTCCAACTCTGTCAAACCTTGATCGGCTCACTCTGCTCGATCTTTCCTCCAACAATTTCATAGGTCCAATACCCAATGTCTTCGACAACAAGACACAACTTCAAAAACTGCTTTTCTCACATAACCACTTCGCGGGCCCTATTCCTCCGAGCATAAAAAATCTTTCCAATCTAGCCCAACTTGAGATTTCAAATAACCTCATTTGGGGGTCTATACCATCATCGCTGTTCTCTCTTCCATCCTTGACGAGGCTAGACCTCAGTAACAATGGGCTCAGTGGTCACGTCGACGAGTTCCTTGCTGCACCCTCTTTAGATCATGTTGACCTGAGTGGTAATCAATTGCGTGGCTCAATCCCAAACTCGATTTTTCAGCTTGGGAACCTCACCTACTTGAATATCTCAGGAAATAACCTGACCAGTGTTTTAGACCTACGATTGCTCTCGAGACTCAAAAATCTAAAAGATCTCGATCTTTCGGACAACATTTTGTCACTGAGCAATAGCATAACTATCGATCATGTCTTGCCGAAACTTTCAAAGGTCAGTCTTTCTGGGTGCAACATTACTGTAATGCCTGCATTCTTGAGAAATTCAACCAGCGTGGAGTATATAGACCTGTCGCGCAACATAATCCACGGTGATATCCCGCCATGGATGTGGGATGTTGGGACTGGGTCATTGTCTTATCTCAATATATCTCACAACTTCCTCACTAGCTTTGAACAAGTTCCATGGGAAAATCTTATAGTCCTTGACCTGTATTCGAACTTGATCCAAGGGCCGTTTCTACCTCTATCACTCCCGAATTCGGTTCGTGTCTTCTCACTGGCTAGAAATCAAGTGACGGGCTATATCCCTGGCTCTATTTGTGAAATGAAGGGCCTACTAATTCTTGACCTCTCTCGTAACAATTTCACTGGAACAATCCCTCACTGTCTAGGGAACATCAGCGACAGCCTTGTAGTGTTGGATCTGCAAGAAAATGGACTTTCCGGCACTATCTCCCTCACATTCGGCGAAAATGCTGTCCTGAGAAGTCTTCACCTCAATGGAAACAAATTTGAAGGCCTGTTGCCACGCTCTGTAATCAATTGCAAGCAACTTGAAGCGCTGGATCTCAGTGGTAACAAGTTGAACGATACTTTCCCAAGATGGTTGGAAATACTTCCTAGCCTGCAAGTCTTGTTCTTGCGATCAAACAGACTTCGCGGCTCCATAGCCAACCCCAGAACTGAATTTCCCTTTCCGCAATTGCGCATTCTCGACCTTTCCTCCAATGAGTTCACCGGATCTTTGCCCAGCACCTACTTTGCAAAGCTGAAAGCGATGATGTTGACTGATCAGGATGGATCCGAGTTGCGATACATGGACCAAGGTTACTACCAGGATTCCGTGACTGAGATAATTAAAGGAATTGAAGTGCAGCTCCCTAAAATCCTAGTGACCCGGACGACCGTTGATCTATCAAGCAACAAGTTCCAGGGAATGATTCCGGACGTAATAGGAGAGCTAGGATCACTCAAGGGGCTCAACCTTTCTCATAATAATCTCAACGGCCATATACCATCATCTTTGGGGGACCTTTCCAAGCTTGAGTGGTTGGATCTTTCTTCAAATGAGCTTAGCGGGATGTTACCAACCGAATTGACAAATCTCACGTTTCTGGAGGTCCTAAATGTCTCTTCCAATCAACTAACAGGACCAATTCCTCGAGGGAACCAATTCAACACATTTCAAGCCGAATCCTATCGTGGGAATCTAGGATTGTGCGGGTTTCCATTGTCCAAATCTTGTGCTGATTCTAGGGCGCCGGGGAAGCTTCCTGTCTTGCCTGAAGGGGAGGTTCACTTGGTCTTTGCAGATTTTGTCGAACTAGAGGCCGTGGAAATAGGATTATTATGTGGCATAGTGCTCGGACTAGTCATGAGTAACTTGCGATATATTAGATCCTTTTTGGCGAGCAAAGAGAGAAGTTAGAAAGATTGCTAGGAAACATATTTCTCCAATGGGGCCTTGAAACTGATAAGGTTAATAACATTATTGGTGAACCATCAAGAGATTAGATTAGAATAGAAGATATGATTTGATTCTGCCATAGGAAAATTAAATTAGAGTAAGAGATATGATTTGATTTTGATTATTCTAATTGCGGGTTATTTGATCTGATCAATCCGTAAGATTAGATATTTGAAATATAGAATAGGAAATCTGGTTGTCTTCTTAATATAAATAGCAGTATGTACCGTAGAAGCAAAATGTGTATTATGGCTTTCGGTAAAGAATATTCTTCTCTTGGAAAATTTACCTTTGAATCATTGCTTTCTTAATTCCTCTGATTTTCTTCTTGGTATCAGAGCCTTATACTAAGAGCCAATTTTATCATATTTGTTTTCATCCTTTTCCTTGAGTTCGTCTCTTCTTCATCTACACAATCATGACGGAAAACCCAAATCCAAGATACCCATACCCTATACGTGCAAACCTTTCAAACTTTGTGACTATCAAACTTTTCGAAGGAAATTTAAATTTATGGCAGACACAATTTCTTCACTTCATTAGAAGCTAGGATCTGTTGGGTCTCATCAATGGTCAAATTCAAACTCCACGACTTAGAATCTCATGCACAGAAAGGGAAAATTTTGAAGATGTCCTTAATCTAGAGTATCAGCAATGGTATCATGTTGACCAACTTGTGTCATCATGGATCATTGGATCCATGTTTGAGGATGTGCTTGGACTCATAATTGGTCTTGAATTGGCTTATAAGGTATGGAATACATTGTGTCATTGTTTTACTCAGAGATCTATGGCCAAAGAATTCGAATTAAGGGGCAAGCTTCAATCCTGTCAAAAGCGCAATAGGCCCTTAACCGAGTATTTATGTGAGTTCGAATTGATTTGTGACCAGTTAAACACAATTAGGAAACCAATCAATGAAATCACAAAGGTCTTTGGTGTTTTAGAGGGTCTCGGAAGTGACTATGAGACGTTTAAGACAACTATGTATTGTCTCAAATCCGAGCTTAGCTATGAAGACGTTATTGCTTAGCTCGAGAGGTATAAAGTGCAGCACAAAAATTATTTGTTGAATCAAATAAACCCTAATTTGGCATCTACTGGTAAAAAGATTGACTAAGCAGTGAGATTGATTCAGGTTCATTTAATTCAACATTTGTTTTTGCTAGCCAAAGAAATTTTAACAAGGGTTTTGAAGGAAATAATGACAGGTTTGACAATAGAGGAAGAGACCATGATTTTCGTGGAAGGAGGTTTAGAAATTATCCCATATTCTATAACTATGGACCCTCAGGAACTTTCAATGATTTGCCTAGTGGTTATTAGTTTGGTGGTTATCAATTTGGTGGAAATTATAGACCAAATCACCTTCTTAGAATGAAGGCTTCCGATCCTATACAAACACTTCGACTAAGATTGCTAATTCAAAGGGGTATCCACCCGTGGGTGGTAATCTTCGAACAGATAGTTTTATGTGGATAATACGAAGTTTCGATGTCAAATATGCAAGAGGCTGAGACATGACACTCTATATTACTGGTACCACTTTGATAATTCTTATTCAAGCAAGTTGATACCAAATGCCTTAGCTACTCTTCACTTGGAGGATGATCAAGGAGGAGATTGGTTCTCAGATTCTAGGATAACAACTCATATCACGTCATCAACTGGTAACCTCAATTCTTTATCTCCTTACTATGGTTCAAGCAAAGTAATGGTGGGGTATGGAGTTTTTTGTTCCTTACCCATATTGGCTCAATATCTTTATCTATTGAACTACATTCATTTCTTTTAAATGAGATTTTGGTGGTCCCAGAGATTAAGAAAAACTTGATTTGGGTGTCTAAGTTAATTAACGATCACCCTTGCTCACTAATCTTTGATAAAATTGGTGTATCTATTAAGCACCGTCTGATGGATTTGGTAATCAATTTGGCAAAGAAGTGCAGGGGTCTTTACAAGGTAATTCAAGCACAAACACAAGCGTGGTACTCTCAAAGACAGCGAACCGCCAGTAATATTTTCTGGCACCTTCGACTTTGGCACTCAAACTTTCAAATGATAAAGTTTTTGGAGAACAACAATAAAATCAAATCTACAAAGATGACCAAGAAAATATGTGGAAGTTGCCGGGTTAGAAAAAGTAGCAAGCTGCCTTTCAATATCTCGGAGTCTCTAGTTAGTAAACCACTTGAAAAAATCTATTGTGATGTGTGGAGAACTGCCTCGATAGAATCTTTTCAACGGTTTAAATCCTATGTAGTCTTCATAGACAATTTTTCACGGTTCTCATGGGTGTATCCAATGAAGAGAAAGTCTAAGTTCTTTTCTATCTTTGTCATGTTCCAAAATCTTGTTGAGAACCAATTTGAAATTTGAATTAAATCTTTTCAATGCGACGGTGGAGGGAAATTTAATAGCAGTCAGTTTATTAATCATTTGAATGAGAAAGGAATTAAAATGTTGGTCTCCTACCCATATACGCTAGAACATAATGGAAATTATGGGAGGAAACATCGGCACATCGTTGAGTTAGGTCATTCTATACTCTGTCATGCACAAGTACCGTTGATTTTTTGGGTTGATACATTCCTAACTGCCACATTTCTCATCAATATGCTGTCATGACCAGTGTTGGGAATGAGTAGTCCATTTGGGAAGCTCTTTGGCAAAGAGCCTGACTATGAGTTTCTTCGAGTCTTTAGGTGTGAATGCTATCCACATCTTAGGTCGTATGGTGCGACAAAGTTTAATCCATTCTCATTACCCTGTGTTGTTCTTGGGTATAGTTAGAGACAAAAAGTTTATCAATGTCTTTATCCACCTACAAGAAGGGTGTATATAAGTTGTCATGTGATATTTGATAAAACGAGATTACCATTTTCTGATAACTTAGGGATCATTTTTCCTAGGTATTCATAGTTGTATAAGACTTGGTTACTGGAGGTGAAATTCCTTACTAGACAATCTGAAACAACAATGAGTGAGGGCAAACATCACAACACACGAGCATGGGACTTCTATTTGATGATAATAGCTCTAGACAACAAAATTATGAGCTGCCTAATGAGACAAACATGCAACAACCATAGTTGGATTCACAAGAACCATGCATGGACTGTGAAACACATGAAGAAGCAACAGTCTCTGCCACAAGTGATTTACTAGTTCCATCCACTCAACAACATTCTACTCACCCAATGCAAACAAGGTTGATTGAGAATAACGAAGCCCAATTCGAAGTATGTTTCCTCTACAGCCCCTGAGATTCTAAAGGAGCCGAAAAAAGTTAAAGGAGCATTAAGTCATCCGAGTTAGGGGAAAGCTATGATAGAAGAATTGGAAGCTCTCGAATTAAATCAAACAGGGGAGCTAGTATCTAGATCTTCAAATATGAATATCGTCGGATGAAAGTGGGTGTTCAAAGCCAAGTTGGGTGCAAAAAGAAACCTTGATGAACCGAAAGCACGATTAGTGGCAAAAAGGTACTATCAAGAGGAATGTGTTGATTTCATCGAAACTTTCAGTCCTATGGCAAAACAAGCAACCGTGAGAGTTGTCCTCTCCATGGCACTAGTTAAAGATGGTTCATCCATCAACTGGATATGAAGAACGTGTTTCTTCACGGGTCATTGAATGAGACAGTGTTTGTGGAACAATCGCCAAGCTTTGTGAGTTCTACGATGCCTAACTTGGTTTGTTTACTCAAGAAGGTGTTATATGGTTTAAAACATGCTCCGCGAGCTTAGTTTGAAAAATTCAACAACTTTTTGCTGGAACGGGGATTTCATTGCAGCTCTATCAATCCGTCGTTGTTTAGTCTTTACACGAGTCAGCACACCTTGGTATTATTATTATACATTGATGATATTGTTTTGACGAGTGGCTCATCATATGTACTTCCGCAATTAATAGAAACTTTAAGCAAAAAAATTTTTATGAAAGATCTCGGACAACTTCACTATTTACTCAGTATTGAAGTCAAGTTTATTGGTCTAGATCTATTTCTCACACAATCTAAATATGCTGGTGATTTGTTGTAGAAAGCAGAAATGCAAGACAGTAAGCCAATTAACGCCCCATTGCCTATCAAAACTCATCTAATTGTACAAGACGTGGAACCTTTTCAAATCCTCACTCCTTTCGAAGTCATGTGGATGGATTACAATATCTAATGTTACAAGATTGGACATCTCTCATTCAGTAAATCAAATCTGTCAGAAAATGCATTCTCCTAAGAACGGCGATTTCAAACTATTAAAACGGGTGTTGTGGTATGTGAAAGGAACTCAGCAACTAGGGGTTTATCTTTACTCTAATAGTACATTGAATTTATATGAGTAGGCAAACTCTAATTGGGCTGGTTATTCTGAGACTCGGAGGTCAACAACCAGATTTTGCACTTTGTTGGGATCAAATATTATTTCATGGTCCGCAAAACGGCAAATGACAGTGTCAAGGTCATCAACAGAGGCTAAATATAGGGCCTTAGCTTCTGCCACGGCAGATCTTACATGGGTCTCTTTTTTATTGAGAGATTTGGGTATATCGCTCACAGGTCCAACTTTGCTTTACAGTGATAACCACTTGGCCATTTCAATGATAGCGAATCCAGTCCTTCATGCAAGGACAAAGCACATGGAGATCGATTTTCATTTCATTCGAGAGAAAGTCACTCTCAAGTTACTTGAAGTCTGCTATGTTCCTGCTACTCATCAAATTGCGGACATATTTACAAAAGCTTTACCGCTCTTTGATCATTGTAGTTACGATACAAACTAGGACTAGGTTTTCTACCTAATCCTAGTTTGAGGGAGGTTGATAAGGTTAATAATACTATTGGTGAACTATCGGAAGATTAAATTAGAATAGGAGATATGATTTGATTCTACCATCAGAAGATTATATTAGAGTAAGAGATATGATTTGATTCTGATTATTCTAATTGCGGATTAATTGATCCTGTCAATCCGTAAGATTAGATATTTGGAATATAGAATAGGAAATCTAGTTGTCATTTTAATATAAATAGCAGTATGTACTATAAAAGCAAAGTGTGAATTATGGCTTTTAGTGAAGGACATTTTCTCCCGAGAAATTTACCTTTGAACCATTACTTTCTTAATTCATCTGGTTTTCTTCAGAAAACGGCATAATAGCCATGGTAGCCGATTAGTGTTGTTGAAAAAAAGAAAAAGAAAAAAAGATGATGAGTGCAAAACAGCGTTGCTCAATCGTGTGAATCGTTCACGCGAATAGTGAATCTTAGGACTTTGTAAAAAGTTGTGGAATAACTCCAAAAAATATTATTCCACGCAGGAAAAGTTCGTTAAATGTTGCAAAAACACACAAAAAAGATGATGAACGTAAACCCCATCCAAGCTGTGACTAAGAGCCTTCATCGTCGTCATTCACTAGAAAAATCGACACCGGCGACTCGGTCGCGAGCCAAAAAGCAACGTAAGAGATGTTGATAGGTGTCGTCGTAAACATAATTCGTGGGGCTGTTTCACAAATCGCAAGTTAAAGAGACTAAAAAATTACTGTGGACGGTAGAAGTACCACCGAAAAAGGGACGTTACCATATTCAATTGGTGAATAGATCAATGATTTTAATTTTTGATCTTGAAGGTGCTTCTAATGGATATATATGATAATAGGTTCTAGGTTTAACTTGGACTTTTGATTATTTTTCTTAAATTAAGGTATTAAAATATATGATTATATAACCCAATTAAACGGACAACCGAAGGGAAAATAATATTACAGGACCGAATAAGATTAAAGAGGAATGGTTATGCTAAAAACTTTTGACTTGTACCTCAGTCTCAGAGTCACATGATCATTTGCAACTTAAAGAAAGTTAAATTAATTTTAGTCTAAAGGATTCAAATTTAAACCAAATCAAGCTAAATCGAAAAACTTGTCATTATGCATTTGACTCCGCTACTTATGAGCATGCTTGTGGTGATAAGTATGATCAAGTATCGAGGACGCATGTTGCCATTTTATGGCATAAACTATCCACTTTCGGCTCATAGTCACATTTGTGGTATGTTAAAAAGCCGATGTACATGCATGCAAGTTGGCCAAAATGTCACGATCCATTCGGGCCGATTAAATGGATCCTACTGCTGCTTTCAGTAAGTGACTTATCAACTCCTTTCTTAATATAATGCGGACACCTCTAATATGTAACCGTGAGGAATTTGATCTCCAGAAAAGATACTTTTTTTTCTGTAATTTATTTCGTATACCCTCTGTCCAACTGATCTATTTTTCCTAGTCAAAATCTGTTTATGATTAAGCAACTTACAACCCACTGACCAAGATATCTTTATTCGTAGATTAAGAAGGCGCTTGCCCCCGCCTCCGCCTCCAGAGCTCCATCAGCAGCATTGAACATGGATTTTATCAAGATTATTGCTTTATTCTCTGTTTTAAAGGCATCAGTCAATTAATTCGCATGTGTAAGATTATCTGAAAGTTGAATAAGAGGAAATCTTGAACTCATATTATGTTAAAGATATTTGCCCTCTAAAGAAATGGACGAGATGTTAGTTTGCTTGTAAGAATCCTGCGTTAAATACTTTTTGTTCTTTGCTTGTAGGATGACATTGCTCATCTAGCACATGCCACCAACTAAAGCCGGCTCATCTACTCCCCCTGTCTCTCTCTCTTGTGTTGAATGTTTTCAACATTCAATTATTTGACGAAATGTCCAAACCAAATTTCAATCTTGAAAAGGTTGATTCGAGCTTGGTTATTGCGATATTCATGTTCTGAGGGTCCATGTTCATGTAAATCAAGCATAGATCAGGTTGATGAGTTAATTATTTCATAAAGATAAAAATAAAAATAAAAATAAAAAATCAAGAAATTTTCCAAAAAAATAAAATAAAAAGGGTTAATACCTTGAAAAATAGAAAATTGATACACTTGTGACAAATTTGCCCCAAACTAATTTTTTCACTACTAAAAACTTCAAACTAGTACACATTTGACAGATTTACGCCAAACTGGTATAGTTGTGACAAATTTACCCTCTATTAGTTTCCATTAAATTTTACTATCAAATTACTAAGTTAAATGACACGTGACAGGTTGACTGGTGTACCAACTTGGGATTTTATTCTCTGTTTGTTATAATTATACATTTTTTATGATTTTTCATGTTATTAATTTAGTTTAACAGATGGTATATTTGTTACAAATGTACCAATTTGGAATTTTTGGCAGTTGAATATATTAGTTAGGGTAAATTTATCATAAGTGTACTAATTTAGGGTTTTTTTATGATCAATCGAGGTAAATTTGTCACGAGTGTACCAGTTTAGGATTTTTCAAGGTCAAAAAATTAGTTTGAGGTAAATTTGTCACGGGTATATCAATTTGGGGTTTTTAAGGATATTAACCCTAAAAAAAATATAGATTAATATCAATTTGGGGTTTTTAAGGATATTAACCCTAAAAAAATATAGATTAATGCTAAATTAGGGCAGAAATGAATTTTTTGGAATTTTCCTAATTTTCCAAAGCTTGCTTCGATTCTCAGTTAATCCTTGTCTGTGAACTGCAAACCTACTTAATCAAACGTGTAATGGTGCTTTGTTCAGATCAGCAACATTCAAGATTAATATAAAACTCAAAGGAACGTGAAGGGATGCTTTGAGAGATGTAAGAGCCATGGAACAATTCATTCACATGAGAAGGAAAATTTTCAATTAGTAACTTGATGATGAAAGATTTTATGAATGAATTCAATGTATGATTTGTTCTTTTGTGGGTCGATCAAGCACCTTTGCCCACGGAGATGTGCACAATTATTTATTGACCTGAATTACACATATTTATTTCTCCATAATCGATGACCAAACCCTTTATCAAGTAATTTGTTGATAGGGAAATCCTATATTTAATGAGCCAAAACAAACGGGTTGTTGATCAGGCGCGCATCATTAATGCTCAAAAGACCTCTTTTAAAGAAAATATTTATGATAACAAGGAGACTATCTGAAAAATCAAATATCTATATTTTCGGCTATTGGACGAGCAATGCTCCTTGATCCCCCAGCGTGAAGAATCTTTTGTTTGGCAAATTGCTCCTATCAACCAAGCTCCCTCTCTATCATTGAAAGAAGAGCCTTTAAAGTCATAACAACCATATAAGGATGAGATTCTCGACAAGATGAGCATCACGCCCTTGCTTGTTTCCGAGTTCCAATAGGAGAAGAGAGTAGTCCATCCGTCCTTAAGGATATGCTCGGCTCGATTCCTAAACACCTTTTCTATACTTCTAGATCACTCTAAATAGCCAAACCTTAAATGGCCTCTGTGGTTCCTCTCTTAGTTCCAAGTGATCTTAGCACCCATTTTTGTTCCTATCTTCCTCAGATTCTATAAGGAAAAGAAAACATATCAACAATTGTATGAGGGGCAACCCAATTAAAATTCTTTGAATTTGGCCTCGTACATCCCTTACTTCATCAGATTCTATGAGGCAAAGTAGTTTTTCCCATGCACAAGTGTTATTTTGGTGCAGATGACACATATGAAGAAAAATAAAAGGGGAGAAACAGGGGCACCCCGTTTGTTTTGGTTCAGTACTGGCACCCCTACTTGAGACACCAAGATGCAGACATGACAGTGAAAAGGACCATAGCTCAGCTAAAACATTCATGAACAATAATATTTCCTTCATCTTTGATAGTAGAAAATATGTTCCCATTATACCTCTAATCCATGGATCACAAGTTATAGATATTATTCGCATTTGGCCTCAACTAAAATTCATTTAACTAATATCCATATTTGTAATCATCAATTAGAGACATGATTGGAGGGAACTTTGTCTCGATAAGGATGGAGAAAACATACCTATTTATTATTTGTGAGGTGTAGACCTGAGTAGGTCCTCAAAAGGTTCAAGGGAGAAAACAAGCGGAAGATCCACCCTAGGGTGAGAGGCCTTGCTTGTTCTCCCATATTCCCCGGTAAGTGGATATTAGATGGAGAAGAAAGATATCCACCTACCAACAAAGGGTGTAGGGCGTGTGGGCACCGGCGTGTTAAATGTTAGAGGATTACCGCAGGCGGACCCTATAGGTAGGAAACCACCTGAGTTTGTTGTGAGGATTAGAGAGTAACATGAACTTTACTCTCTTAAGTCAATGATCACGAACACACCCCGAACTAATATCCATATTTGTAAGGGAACTTCGTCTCAATAGGGATGGAGAAAACATACCTATTTATTAGGGAAAATTCCAAATAAGGACCCGAAGTTGACTAATTTTCTCAAATAAGGACCCGAAATAAACTTAGTGTCAAATAAAGACCTAAAGTAGACCCATCGTCTCAAATAAGGACCCGAAGTTAACCAATTTTCTCAAATAAGGACCCGAAATAAACTTTGTGTTAGATAAAGACCTAAAGTGGACCCATTGTCTCAAATAAGGACCTCAATTCCAAATAAGAACTTGAGCTTACTGGTCAGCCAAATATTCGCCGGCTATCAAGTATGTGACATTTCCGACGACCAAAGTTTGGGCAATTTTGTCCAAAAAAATATATGGAAAATTAACAAATCCTAAAACAGAAAAAAAAAAAAAAAAAAAAAAAAAAAAAAAAAAAAAAAAAAAAAACCTAGGTTTTCTACGGTCTCCCCATTCTTTGTACCCATCCTCCGCAAAGTCAAAGACTCAAATTCTCCGCCGGTTGAGGCACAAATTCAAAAACAAGAAGAAAACCAAACGCTTTTTTTTTTATTTTTTGTGGAGACCCAAATTCTCTGTCGGTCGAGCAAGGTGAGGAGTAGCGAGGGAGAAGAAAGAAGAAAACGTAAACATCTAAATAGATAACCTAAACTTAATTAATATAGAATTTTCCATTTTTTTCCAATCACAAATTTCTAACAAAATTGCCCCTATTTTAATTGTCGGAAAATGTTTACCGATGAGCTAAGGTCCTCAATAGAGATTAACTTGATCACTTTAGGTCCTTATTTGATACAAAATTCACTTCGGGTTCTTATTTGAAATAATAGGTCCACTTCGGGTCCTTATATGACACAAAGTTAACTTTAGGTCCTTATTTGAGAAAATAGATTCACTTCGGGTCCTTATTTGGAATTTTCCCTATTTATTATTGTGAGGTGGACTATGAAAAATCGACATGTGACACAGATAAATGAAAATCATGTATAATGATGTGATAAATGTAAAGATAACTTATAAATGAAAATATTCTTTTGGGTACACTGAGTCAATGATGTAAAGACGTGTTAAAAATAACAACTATAGATATGTAATCCTTCACACTAATATCAAACAAGTTATGTTATTCTAAATTTTACTTTCACTTGATAATTGGATTTCAGAAAGATTTTGTAACTTTCTCGTTCTTGGATTTGATCGCACATTTTTATGGAAATATCAGCAACCTAAAATCAAAATGGAAAAGAAAAATATGAACTCTTAGATATGCATGAATGCGGTAAATGAAAATAATTGATTGAAAATTCGATACCGAAGGATAGGTTAGGAGGTCAAACTCTAGTGTCTTGCAGCTGCCAAAAAAAAATTGCCATTGTATACATATTGTAACACCTCTTAACGCTCCAATTTTTATATACTTGTACAGTGTCCCTCAAGAGCCACAAAGTAGCCTTTCGCAGAGCATAGGCTCAACTGGATTTTGGGCTACAAAACTCAACATCACTCTCCATTGCCGTTGAGGGAAAGGCTGAGCCGGATGAGGATTGGACTAGTAAGGCTGAGTCGAACGAGGATTTTTCACTTCTTGTTTTTATTCCAAATCTATTTCCTAAAAACTGATCAAACGAATTTTTTTATCTTTTTTTGTTCCGAAGAACAAGCATAAAAATAGAATAATAGAATGATTACTAAACAAGCTCATTATCCTCAATTTACATGAGCTCATTATCCTCAATTCGAGCAATGATCCCACATAGCTCGAGCTCGAGCTCCATACCCAAAAAGAAGGGGATGAACACACCAACCGAGGGGGGAAAAGGCTCGTCGAGAAACCAAAAATGTGAAACTCTGCATTTATGATTTCAGATTGGGAATCTAGCTGTTCTTTTTTTGTACATTTTTTTCAGCAAGAAATACATTCAGCTGCTGGCCTAAAGAAATTAAAGAAATGGGTGGCAATTGCACCAGATTTTCAACATTTCCAGTTAATTGAATGAGTTAACTGCAAATGAATCAGGACCAAATAATATTGTCAAATGCCGTCCGACCTTTGTATCTTCATTGGAGTTTCTCCGCAATATTACCAATCAGCTGAGTCGTCCTCTGCTCTATGTGGGAAAATTGAGTCGGGCTCTTAGAGGAGGCCAATGGCACTGTGTTGCCTGCACATTTACAGAAGGAAGGCAAACAGAGCTCGGAAGATTGATTTAGGGCCTCTCCACTTTCTAGGCACAGGGGAATCGTCATTGCTTCCCGTTAAAAATCCTTGAATTTGTTCTCTCTGTCCTCCACAATAGATGGCCAAAAGTACAGATCATTTAGTTTGATCCTATGCAAGTTTTGTCGATAAAAGGCCTTAAAACTACTCTGTCAAATGGAGAGAACGAAAAATATAGAGGGAAAAAGGTAGAAAACGTGCAGTGTCATTCCCCTCCAGAAGAGCAATAAACATTGTTTCAACCTTTCAATTGCTTATAAAGAACTAGCAACAAAAAGGCTCAATCACACCACTGCAAAAAAACACAAGAGCACAAGCTCATCAGGTGGCGCCTAATTAGACTGAGATTTCAGGGTAGACAGATTTCAAACAAGAACTGATTATTCCCTCCAATTTGCACTGGACAATGCTTCTGCGCAATGTGAAATGTGAAAACCTAAACTCGATGCCACTATATCACTCCAAACAGATGCAAGCCTCCAACTGATCAGAATGCAGAAATACTAATTGTAAAAGCAAGGACGAGAAAGTAATAAAAATATTACCTGTGCAGCATCCTTGAGAGGACCCAGCATTCTTTGCAGTTGTACTTTTGAGAACTTGAATGGAAGTAAACCCATACTGGAGCATCTGCTAGCTCTGGATGATCTGTACAAAGTAATGCATCCCCATGCAACACAGCTTTCAGTAACTAGTTCAAATGGAAAGAGAGATCCTGTTCATTGTCATCCCGAAATTAAAAGTCATCAATGTATACTACTGTCTTAAAAGAACAAAATCCATTCGAAATGAAAATAAATAAATAAATAAATATATATATATATATATAAGCATTTTCATGCACACATGACTGAGGATATGCAAGGATCAAACTTGGACAAAAAAGTAGATTTTTCTTTGCTCAAAACTCTACGGAGGAAGCTTTTCTACAAGAACAGTTAATGCTTTTAAAATATCCCTGAAACTATAATACCATTCCTGCAGTAAATTGCTTTCTGATTTGTTCCCTGTCCTCTGCAACTAACATCAGGCATTACGTTGTCATACTGCGGTCACCACTAAATCACTAATAGCTCTCATACACATTTCCTTGCAATTTTAAACGATTTTGCATGATATGTGAATCTTTTGGAAGCAAACACAGAGTAGATATTTACCAGAGGCATCCCCTTGGGGAAAATGCGGTATCTGAACTCAGGAGCAAGGTCTAACAAGGGATTTGGACCACTAACAAGGCAACGAATGTGCAGACACATCTCCTTGTTGACCGACTTCCACTCAGCAACCACATCATCCTTTTCATACCATCTTCTTAACCGGCATCAAGGCAAGCCAAATCGAGCTCATACAAATGCAATTAAGCTAACAACTAAAGTTTTCAATGGACATTGAAGTTGTCTATTATATGTGTCACATTCAACTAAACTTCTGATGATAATCCTCTACATTATGTTTGTTCCGTTGCTGAAACTGGAAAGGAAAGAATATATTTGCAAGGGGAAAGCACATACCTGATCAAGACTGATGACATTGGAGATGGTCAAATTCAGATTGGCGGTGAAGTCACAGTAAGATAAGATGTAAGTTCTCGGGATGATTCCAGAATTGTTATCAGACTCTCCTCCCATAAATCGACTTTTAACTTTGAAGGTTCAAGTCTTGCTGGAGGGACCAAAAGCCTAACAGCCTACGAACTCAGAGAATATCAAAACAAAAGCAAAGATTGGCTGTGGCCCTCTGGGGGTAACGAGAAGAAAATTCCAGCACAGTTAACGATGTGTTTCTGTTCTTCCAGAAATAAGCAACTAAAGCCTCAAGAGAAAGCGATGAGCGTGGCATTAATGCCTAAACGAAAGTTCAGTTCGAGAAGATGCCCAACGAGGATGGTTCAAGCATCACATGTCTCGAGCAGAGCAAGGCATCTCTCGGGGAAGAAGGATATCCAGACGCAGAACAGGCAATTTACCTAAAAGATGAAGTGTTAAAAAATGGGAGAAGTGCCAAAAAAGTCTTAAACCTTTTGTGTTTGTGCCGGTTTAGTACTAAATCTTTTTTTAGTGCCAATTTAATCCTAAACCTTTTTATTTAGTGCCAATTCAGTCATTTTGGCCGGATTTTATTGACTGGATGCCGGCCGGTGATATGGATAATTTTTAATAATTTTTAAATATTTTTTCTATTTTTTCTATTTTCTTTATTATTTTTCCTTTATTCTTTATTCTTTATTCTTTTTTCCTCCTCACTTCAGCCGCCGGGGACCACGCGACCGGCCAGAGGAGACGGCCGGCAAGCCTCGCCGGCCACCTCACCGGTGGCCGTGAGGGCGGCCTCGCGGCCGGGCGGCGCGACGAGGCTCGCCCTCGCCGGCATTGCCCGGCCGCAATTCCGCGAGACGAGCCTCACCCATGGCCGGCGAGGCTCGACCTCGCCGACCGTGTGGCCAGGGCGGCACCGGCGGCTCGACCCTCACCAGCCCGGCCACGAGGCCGCGATTCGGCGAGGCTCGACCTCGCCGAATCGCGGCCTCATGCCGGGCGACACCGGCGAGGGCGAGCCTCGCCGCCCGCCGCGAGGCCGTCCTCACGGCCACTGGCGAGGTGCCCGACAAGCCTTGCCGGCCGTCTCCTCTGGTCGGTCACCGTGGTCTGGCCAGTGGCCAAAGGGAGGAGGAGAGAAGAAAAAAGAGAAAAAAGAATAAAGAAAATAGAAAAAATATTAAAAATTATCCACATCAGCCGGTCGGCGTCAAGCAAAATTTGGCCAAAAAGAACTGAACCGGCACTAAATAAAAAGGTTTAGGACTAAATTGGCACCAAAAAAAGGTTTAGAACTAAACTGGCACAAATACAAAAGGTTTAGGACTTTTTTTGCACTTCTCCCGTTAAAAAATTACTTCCGCAAAGGGTGTGTGACGAGTGTTGCGTGCACACACACACACATCCATGTGCTTTCCAAGTTCAAAAGCGAAGAACAATGCGATGAATCATTCCAAGTAGCTCACTCACTGATTGCAGGACTAAACAATGACCAAGATGATTACACTTCAGCGTCCAAAATGCAGGAGGCATCTCACCTTCAAAAACCATTGTCTTGACTGTCCAAAATTAATCAACCGATTACGCTAATCACCTGCTCAACCAAACCACAATGCAAGTGTCACGGGCCGAGAGTTTCCTTGGCCTCGGAACGACCGCGGGCGCCCGGCGAGCGGAATTCGCCAGCCAGCCTTTTTCTTTAGCTGTTCCACGAACGATACGGTGAATGATTCTTCGTGCGAGATCTACCACGCCCAGCCTTCGCTCGGGCGTGCAGTCCATCGAGTAAGGCAAAGATCTTTCTTCAGCACAACAACCGGTTTCGGCCTGCCATGGCCTCGTTAGGAGAGCGGCATCGCCTCCCGACCGGTTTGTGCACGGGAGGCCTACCCCGTCTTTCGAGCTCCTAAGTGATGTAATCCTTCTATTCTAGAACTCTCCTAAGACCAACCGTCCCCGACGCCACTCCCACTCACCCGGCCAGGTTGTGTTTCTACCCTTCTGCCTCACACTCTTCACCAGATAACCCCAAGCGCCACTCACAAGTGTCACGAGTACGGGAGGATTCACGGACCGTGACACAAGCATCCAAAAACAACTGCTCCGTGGACATCCACACACTCAATCCTCCAAAAACACAGTAATGGCGGCGATGTCAATCTCATAAAGCTAAGTAGCCTTTTCTTACATGACAATGCGGCATACCTTGGAGATGAGCCCAACCCGCCCCACCTGCCCCCATCTGTATAAATTATTAAATACACGACAAATTCCTCTTCAAGGATTGTTTACAAGGGTCGGCGCTTAGAAACTCTAATTATTTGTGAGTCTAAAATCATTCTCCTTTCTTATCTTTTCCTATCTTTTTTTTTTTATCGAAAGAAAGATTCCATTCATTTCTTAAAATAACAATCGAGAGTTACATAAAAGACTTTCAAACCTAATAAATCCTTTCAATAGGTGCCCTTTTTTTTTGCTCTTTAGTCATTTTGCCTCATTCAATACCGCGAGTTTTGGCTAAATAACAGAAAATTCAAGTTTTAACGTGCTCTATCGCTGCAAATTAACAATTATAAAAATTTCAGCATATTTTGTAACTCTTCTCATCGAAACATTTATTAAGAAAACTTTTATTGTTTTCCTTGGTGTTATAGTAATGCTGTTGGTCACATATAAAGTTCCTCTGGAATAACTCGACGCGCCCTCATACAAAGAAGATTTTGAATAAGCCATCAAGAGGCATATAAGCAATTTCCAAAGATGTACAATGGGCTATATGATATGCATTCATTTAATTAACCCTGCAGCTAAAGCCACGTTGAGTTCATGACACCATCCTTCTGGAAGTACCTTATGATAAGTTCACTGTTTATCAGAAAAACGTCTTGAGCTCAGTTGCTAAACAAGTTCGTATTGAGGATTCTCGAGCAAGACTGCTAGACTAATTCATCGGTATTGGCCGTGGTCAACCTTAATACAGGAGCTGGACCAAACTCATCTCTAATCCAATGCAATCAACTGGGCTCTGCACGATCAGACAAGCAAACACCGAAAAGTTCCGGGAAATCTCTATCCATCTGCCTTGATGCTTAATTGCAAATTGACCAGGAGTACCTCGTCCATCAAGAGAAAAACCGTCTGATAACTGCCGCTCTATATTGATGACATGGAAGATGAGCTTGGACATGAACTTCCAAAAAGGCAACTAATTTTAAGGCAAATAAGAATTTACAGCTCTTGCCCCGGAGAAATCACTGCTTGAGACATGAGGCATCCCCCATTGCCAATTAACTACAAAGACGGTGACGGCCACTCAATCAAATGAATTCAAATTGCTATTGAAAAGATCAGCAAAACGAAATTAGCTTATGTTGCAAGGGACATCTTAAAAGGTGTATGCTTTACAATTCTTGCTATGTAGCATTAACTTGATTAATCAAAACTCGGCGCTGTAGTTGGTTGAAGGCTTATTTTAGGGGAAAGAGCAGGATTATGTTCGGTAGATACAAGTCTCTCCCTGTCCCGCATCTTCCAAAAAGTTGCTCGAACTTACGTTGGTTTTTTTTTTTTAGCTAAATTCTATCTGAGAAGACATTTGCTCAAGGACTGGGAACCCTAGCAGTTGCTGCCGTTGGGCAGTGAATAGGTCTGCTAGCAGAAGTTGGACCATGAATGCCTAAATCAATAGACGATCTCTCTGGCGGCTGTTGTGGACTCGAACAGCCTCCTCTGTTTTAGGCGCCAACATCTTTTTCTGCTTCATTTTCTCTTGATCGTCCTATAAACAGATGATGAGAACGGCAGAAGCCACCATTTAGTGGCCTGCATCCGCTTATGCACCGCACTTGGAAATTATTAAAGATGCTCCTCTAAATTCTCATGAAAAGAGAAATTGCAGAAACTTCTACCACTGCGAGGTCACCAAATTCATAAATCATCACCGCTCAAGGCACATACATTAATTATACCGTCAATTTCTAACCTATCCCCAAAAGCAGACAGCCAATTTTATTTTTCTGCAAGTCAGGAAACACTGTTTCCTCCATCCACATGAAGAAACATAAAAGCCATAAAATGTAGCAGTTTTCCATCAAACATGTCAAAGCAATAGCTGGAATAAGCAAAGACTATAATAATCACACTTTATGTCAAGTCATCTGGCAGCAAGGTAAAGCACAAGATTGGCGTTCCCCCTTTCCACCAAGTAGTACATGTTCTCTCTCACTTAATGGAAAAGTAAGTTGGCAGAAGAAATTAGAGATCATAAGTCTGCTGTGGAGTGCCTTTCGCCTCTTTTTGGCTGTACGAATTGCAGTCAATACCATGGTTGTCCATAGAACCATTTGACCACAACTCCACAAGCCGTATCAAGTCTCCCAAACATCAAGACATTAAACTGACAAAAGCATCAAGGACCAACTAGTGGATGCAGGTAAAAACAAACCTAAGGCAAGACTTAGGGCCACATACACATTCTCAGTGTCTGCTATGCTATGTAGAGGGAGAATAAGCAGGTCTGAGACTGAAAATTTTCAGAAATTATTTGCATATTACATTGTTGACAATCCAAACTAGAACTATGCTTCTATCTCAAATTCTTGATTTGACACAGTTCATCAGGAGGCATGTCAAGTATAAAGTATTATGACCATTGACAACGACAAAATTCAATTTTGTATTATCATAATAACATCTCCACAAGAAACAGAAAGAAATAAGTGAACAAGTAGAAGACTTCAGCATTAATGTAAAATAACTAGAAAACACAACTAGTTTCGACTTTACAATACTCACTCTGCAACTCATGATTCCTACGGTGGTGAACTGACCGTGATCTTCATAATGTAATTATTGAAGCAACTGGTGCCCGCTGAAGGAGGAGAATAAGAGCTAGATGCAATAGTGTCGTCTTGGCAAGAGGGTACACCGATCCCCGCCATGCATGCCACGGGCGATCCCGACTCTTCCAATATGGATGAAGATGGACATTTGTTCAGGGGAATAATACAGCTAATGGAGGAGCAATCACAATTACACTGGAAAACTCCATGGACGCCAAAGTTGTAGCCAAGCTCCGTGCTGGTGGTCAAACTGCCGTTGTTATAATAAATCATGGTGGCAGCCACTGGGCGATGGTTCACAGTGCAAACACTCTCAGGGCAATATCCACTGTGACAATCCTTTAGATGACCATCCTTGTCTTCAGAGCAGCCAGTGGCAAAAAATAGAGCATACTCCTTGCCTTGTTCAAAGGCAATGTACCTGATGTCATTCGGTGGGACTGCATGGTCCATGCTTCCAGAACTGGAACTACTCTCAACCACCCTCGCATAAATCTTTTTCTTTGTGGAGTTATAGACTCCGACAGTTGCATTACCAGGCAAAGCAGTGGCCTTTCCAACATCTGTGTCATAAGCAGCACCTTAATTACTTCAGGTAAAAGTTCAAATTCTAATGACAAAAAGCTTTTAATTCTTGACAGGCGCAAAAATAGACTTCCTTTATTTTTTTTTTATCTAGAATGGGTCTCCAAATCCATTTAGAAACGATTCGGGTTGAACTGGACTGGCTGATCAACCCTAATGGCCATCTTAGGTACCCTTCCCCTTTTACTAACACTAAAGGATGATCTTGTGAATAGTCATTACCAGATGATTTCAAAGCCAGCTAATCGTGCAGTAAAGCCAACAAACAACAACAAGCAGCATTATTCGAAAATCTCTGTCAGTAATTTCAACCGACAATCTGCATCACCGGCAGCCGGGGGTGTGCAAAAGAACAAAAAAGCGCCCGGACCTCCCTCCCCAGAACCGAACCCTGCCCTGCCCAAAACTAGGACCGATTGGGTTACCGGTCCAAGCCCACCCCAACCACACCGGTATATATAAAGTTTTAACTTTTCAGATGGAAACCCTAGTTTCCTCTTCGTCTCTCCCCGCTCATCTCGCAGCCTCGCCTCCCTCTCTCACCTTCGCTCTCGCTCCCTCCCACTCAGGCCGTTCCCAGTTCCAAATTTTTCAGACCCGATCCCTCCGGAATCGATCACCCCTACCGGAAGCAACACAATATCTAATCGACGACAGAAAAGAAGAATTGAGAAGCATAACAAAATGGACTTACAACATATAACGAGACCGGCGAGTAGTAGCAAAGCATATATCGTCGTCCTCTTTGGTAGGGGTAGCCCCATCGTGATCCGCGCGAAGGATTTAGAGGAGATCTTCCCTAGGGTTTCTGGAGAAAGACGGCGGGGGTAGCGTGCACGAGAAGCGCCTCGATCGGGTTTTATTATCATACGTGTTGGATTTTCCATAACAACGCCGTCGAGGAGATTCATTTAGGCTGCATTTCCACTCGGGTGGCACGTCAGGACCCGCTACCTCGATTCTCATCGCGGGCCAGGGCCATGGCCATCTTCCATCGTTGGTCATCTCTCGGCCGGCCGGTGTTTCAATAGAGCCCATCACGGGGTTCATTGTCCAGGAGCAAGGTGGGTTCGGCCAGATAGAAGATCGGCCATGGCCCGTGGCGGGAGTCGAAGACTCGAAGGGGGCTGGGACGAATTGGGCCTTCGGAAGAGCAAAGATTTGTGTGGGCTCTCGAGCCCACAAAGATTAGAAGATCGGCCATGGCCCGTGGAGGGAGTTGAAGGGGACCGGGACCAATTGGGCCTCCGAAGAGCAAAGTTTGGTGTGGGCTCGAGCCCACAAAGATAGAAGATGACCTTAGTTCAAGCACCAATGCCCGTGGGATTCATGGAAAAATGGAATTACCGGCTTATGGTTCTCCTCAAAACGTCCATCAAAGAGCCGGAGTTGAAGCGTTAGATGTTCCCAGCTATGCTGTTGACCTTTCTAGTTTGGCTCTCGAACAACAACCTGTAAGAGAAAAACGCAAAACATCGATGAATCTACCGTGCAACCAGGAACTTAAAAAATATAGCCTTTCTCCGAAGGAGATATAACTTATGCTCTATTGTATTACTGTAGATCCCTTTTCTTTTGAAAACTCGGCAAAATAACTCCATAGTTTCGGGAGAAGGGATGCCTCCTCACGAAGGTGAGACACTTTTTGTCGGGATTTCTTTGAATTTAATTAGATCTGGATGACCGCTCTTATACACCTTCTTTAAACCAAAAGAAAAAACAAATAAAAAGTACCGCCGATGATCCGAAATCGATCTATTGCGCCATATTAGTGTTAATTCTTGGCGAGATTAACCGAAGGAAAAAAACAAAAACACGGTGACATGCAAGCACACAAGACACTCATCTGATTAAACTTGAAACGAATAACATGGTCCAGTTCTCTCTGTCTCTCTTCTTTTTCCTTTTTTTTCATCTTAACATGCTCCTTTCCTCTTACCTTCACCTGCAGGATTTGCATGGATGGCGAGTGGTGGCGCTGGGTCTTCCCGTTGCCCGTTTTCGGTCGCCGGAGGGTAGCGTCTCTGGGGTTTCTGGAAATCCTCCGCCTCCGCCGCCGCCGACGCCGCTTGCTCTTCGCTCCTCCGACGGTATTCCTCCCATCCATATCTCGAACCTCCGCTTGGGTTTGCTGCTCCTTCGCACGGAGAGGAGACGCTAGAAACGAAGATGCAGAAGGAAGAGGAGACGAACGACTCCCGATGCTTCCTCCCCGCTGGAGGCTCTGCGAAAATGCACAAATGCGATGTGACATGGAACAGAAAGTCGATGCGCAAAGAGGACGTTTAGGTGGCGAAGCACGCAACTGAACGGGTAAGCAACCATTTAGAAAATATTGGGTGGTCCGGGACCATCACGTCCACTCACGCGGTGCCACGTAAGGGAGGGAGAAAGAGGAGAGAGAGCGTCAGAGACGAGGGAGGCAGACAGAGAGGAGAAAGAGACGGAGAATACGATGCGGAAAGACACCATTGAAAGAGACGTTGGGAACCTCTAGCAAAAGGAGAGGTCTATTGAAATAGACGTTGGGGACGTTTAGCAATGAGACGGAGAACATTGGGCTTTCTTTTTCTTGCTTTTTTTAAAGTGGGAACCCATTTCAAAATTTCTGTCAGCGCACAAGGCGTCCTTTAATTCATTTACTTTTTAGGAAGTGGGAACTCCACCCATGACATGACTTGTGACTTGTGATTACGCGTGTTGCTTTTTATTCTTATTTTTTCCTTTTTCCTCCTTAGCCTTTTGAGACTTGTCCGGAGAAAGCTCGCATGGGGTCTGAAATCAGGAGTAGCGGTTACAGACACAATGCGAAGAACGTCTAACTAATAGAAGGCAAACTTTCAATGGAAGCATCCAGCAGTAATCCAGTAATTCGACGCTCAGCCTGAATATATTCATTATTTTAACGTATCGATGCCCGCATATTCTGTCTTCTCTTATTGGAGAGAAAGTTTTTCTTCCCTCATTCATAAGAATATTTCTAATTTTACGTCCTAAAGTTCAAACGAAACAATTTTAGGACATACTTAAGTCCGATGTAATGACGAGAAAATAGAGAGGAAAAAAAAAAAATTAAACTGGGTGCCTAATTTCGATTGGTTATCAATATGGAAAAGTAGTTCTGACATATTATGTATTGACCCGTGTATCTTGGAGAAAACTGGCGAAACTGCGAAACAGTATGAATGGATTTATGGTGCTGGCCTGCCGTGAAACAGAGGGCAAAACTCGAATTGATTGAGGGTGGACGAGGTGAGTCGCGTGGAAGTTCCTTCTGAATCGAAGGCATGTTAACTCTTGACGTTTCTCCCAATTTATTTGCTGGGCCCCCGAAAAAAACGTGTTGATTGAAGTTGGAATTGTATAATGTTATCACTTGCATCCGCTATGAATGATTAGGCTGAAGGAATCGTACAATAATATTATGTGTCCTAGAATCCAAACGAAGCAATTGGCAATGCATCGTACATTGTTATTACGTACCACAGGTAACGTCATCGACAAGGGTTGTTGCCTCCGAACCCACAAGGGCCCGCCTTTCTTATTTACATGTTTCTTTTTTCGTCCTCACAATGGGGGAATACCTCCAGATCCTTTAAATCCTCAGAACCCCGAAGTTCGGATGGAATCAGGGACCAAAACTTTTTAAGGACTTGTATAAGAAGCCAAGGGGATTGACACTGATGAGATGACCCGTCTCCGTCCGATAAATATAAATAAAAAGAAAAAGAAAAAGCAAAGATGCCCATGTCTAGAAAACTTATAGTGGGGTGGGGGACGGCGTAGCATTTAAGGGACCTAATGCAGCTGTCCCAATCAATAACGCTTTTTCACGAGCAACACCACATGTCTCGTACCCGCTTTTACTGATGAGCTGTTTGTGCGGCAAAAGCATTGAACGACGTGCGTTTCGTCCTTTTGCCCGTGACTTGCGAGAGAGAGAGAAAGAGAGAGCCAAGTCAAATGTTTTTGAGGAGCGTGTCCTTTTCTTTTTCTTTTTTTCCCTTACTTTATTAATGTCCAATAAGTGATCGAAACGTGTTCACAAAGTTGGATTTCTCTCTCTCCAGACCTAGCCGTCGACCATAGCCATCGGCGCCGCGTTCTGGCCGTCCATGGCCGCCTGCGTCGAGCTGGCAAAGAACAAAGAGAAGGAAAAGGTTGGGCCATGAGTTCCAATCGTGGAGCTTTTATCTGTTTTCGTTTTCTCCGAGCACGGGGAGAGGAAACTTCCCTTCAGAGTTGGCCATACCGGTCCGTCCCATGGCTGCGAGCGACGGCGGTCGACTTTCAGATCTGCTACTCCGGCTCCCATCCCATGAGCGCCCATCACAAGTACGACGGAGAGGGTTGGACGCCCGGCGAGGTCGCTTTGGACGCCGCGCCGGCGACTCCACCGACGCTGGAAACCCTAGGAGACGATGGAGGGAGGAAAAGTGAGGCAGATGGATATTTTCTTTCTATATTTTTTTCTGTTTTGTTAGTTTAAATTCACATCGGTGGTCAATAACTTGACCCCCAAAATAAAAAAGGACTAGCAAATTATTTTCCTAATGTAATAATAAATCAAAAGTCTTAAAGCGATGAACCCACTCAAAACGACGTCCCGTTTCTTTGATCGAATTAGTCTAAAGAGCCGTTCACAATTATTTTTTTTTGATAACTTCGTTCGCAATTATTTGAAAAGCCACCTAACGATGGCGACGTCCCACCAACCCAAATTCAAAACGACGTCTCGGACGTCCCGCTCTTTGGTCAAAAAAAAAAAAAACGCATGAGTGGACCAAGACTTAAATTTGGTCTAAGTCGTTGCGCCGGTCTTTACTTATTAGAAAGTGGAATACGCAAAGATGCGTCACACGCGATGCAAAATTGTAGATTATTATTTGTTTGGATTAATATCACAAAACATTTCAAATTAATATACTTATGATGAATTCATTTCAAACTAAATTTTTTTATCATAAAAAATCCCAAACTAGTATACACTTGACAAATTTACCCAAAATTAGTACATTTTTGACAATTTTATCCTTTGTTAGTTTTTATTAAATTTTATCATCAAATTATTAAATTTGATGATACACAACAGTTGACTAATATGGCAGTTTGAGATTTACTCTTCATTTGTCATAATTGTACCAATTTTATGATTTTTGTACCATTAATCCAATTTAATGTTTAAGGTTATTTGTGGTTATTCGGGGGTAAATTTGTTATGAGTGTGACATCTTGTATCATCCTGGAAAAGCCAAGAAGGTCGCAGATGCACTTAGTCGAAAGTCATCGATTGTACAAATGATGATTCAAGAGTGGCTTCTACTCAAAGGAGTTCAAGATTTGGATTTCAAGTTGGAGGTATGCCACCTTTCAAGTCTCATGGCTACCCTTAGAATTGAACCAGAAGTACAGGTGAAGATTAAGATGTTGTAGTTGACAGACCTTGAAATCCATAAAGTTTTGCAAGAGGATGCGGAAAAGAGGAAAGCTGATTTTCAAGTTATGGAGGACGGATTATTGAAATTTCGTGAACAATTGTGCGTGCCCAACGACTTGGAGCTTAAGGAAGAAATTTTGTCAGAAACCTATCGCAGTAGTTACAGCATTTATCCATGTAGCACAAAAATGTATCAGAATTTGTGCCAGTACTATTGGTGGAATTGTATGAATGCAGATATTGCCAAGCATGTTGCGAAGTGTTTGATGTGCCAACAAGTGAAGGCACAACATTGCAGTCATCAACCTATATTCCTAAGTGGAATGGGAACATATCACAATGAATTTTGTGATGGGATTGCCAAGGAGTTAGTGAGGTAATGATTCCATTTGGATCGTGGTCGACAAGTTAACGAAGTCTGCGCTCTTCATCGCTGTACGAAATGACTTTGCATTAGATAGATATGCTGAATTGTACGTGCGATAGATAATTTGTCTCCATGGAGTGCTAGTAATGATCACGTCAGATCGAGACCCAAAGTTTACGGCAGCTTTTTGGAAAAATTTACAAATTGCCTTAGGAACAAAGTTGCAGTATAGCACGGCCTACCATCCATAGACGGATGACCAGTCTAAAAGAACTATTCATACGCGGATATGTTGCGGGCTTGTGTAATAAACTTCAAAGGAAGCTGGGAGGAACAACTTCATCTAGTTGAGTTCGCCTACAACAACAGCTATCAGTAGAGCATCAAGATGGCACTATTTGAAGCGTTGTATGGTAGAACCTGCAGAACTTCTATTTGCTGGGACAAAGTTGGAGAGCGTAAGATTACGGACCCTGAGTTGGTTCAGCAATCGGTGGATGCCATCAAAGTCATTCGAGAAAAGCTCAAGACCACCCAGAATCGTCAGAAGAGCTATGCAAATAAACGACGTGAGCCCTTGGAGTTTCAAGTAGGTGAACACGTATTCCTCAAAGTGTCATCAATAAGAGGTACTTCGCATTCTGACAAGAAAGGGAAATTGAGCCCGAGGTACTTGGCCCCTTTGAGATTTTGGAGCGAATTGGGACTTTGGCATATCGTTTTGCTTTGCCACCAAGACTTGCTCAAGTGCATAATGTCTTCCACATGTCGATGCTGAGGAAATACGAACCTGATCCGACCTAGGTGCTAAATTTTGAGGAAATAGACGTGGATGAGAGGGTGTTGTACGTGGAGAGATCGATTCGAATAGTGGACCGAAAGGAGCAAGTGCTACATAACAAGACGATTCCTTTAATCAAAGTGGCCTGGCAACACCATGGAACGGAGGGAGCAACGTGGGAAAGTGAAGAATAGATGAGACATCAATACTCTCACCTTTTTATTGAAGAGTTGTAATGGTTCAAATTTCGAAAAAGAAATTTTTGTAAGAAATGAAGAGTTGTGATATCTTGAAATTTGGCCATATTTCAAAATATATGAAATGGTTATTTCATCGACGCACTTACGATTATTTTACTTTGAACTGATCACTCATGAGTTAACTAATCCATTGGGTGAGGCCGTAAAAAGTTAAAACGCGAAAGACCAGCGAATTCGATCAAAAATCGACCGCTCGACCATAAGGATTGATAAGGGTTGATACTATACTATTATAAGTTAATTAGTGAATGGATATAAATAGATTTAACGGGAGTACGTAGTCGGTTCGCAGGTGATTCTACACAATTACGATATTCACGTCAAGCGACAATAAACCGATTTTCTATTAATCTTATATGCATAGTACGTAATTGAATGCTCGCGATTACATGATAATCGAGGGTCATCCACGATTCAAAGAGGCACAAACGTTGATCGAAAATTATCGATGACGGGTCAACCACGCGAAAACCCCTAAAAGTCACCTGATAGATCGGTCGTACTAAAGTCGCGTTCGATCAATTTTTAATAACGAAATTTAATTCGATTTCGGATATCAAATTTTCGAGAATTTCGAGATTAAATTATTGGACATCACTTCATCATCCGTCAAATTATCGGCGAGTTCGAAATTTTCGAAAGAAATTATCACATGAAAAATCAGAAATTGAAAAAAAAAAAGGGAAAAGCCATCAAAAACCCAAAACTTTATCCAAAGTGACAATTTATCAAACTTTTTTCGCGACATTTAAAAACCCCAAACTTTCAGAAATCACGACACATTTACCCCATTAAGGGCATTTTTGTCTCATTTTTTCTGTTTTCTTATTTTTATTTTTTTTCTTCTCTCTTCCCTCCACCGGCCATGGTGGAGCCCTTGCCCGATGCCGGCGAGGGTGGCCCTCGCCGAACGCCAGCGGAGGGAAGAAAAACAAATTAAAAAAAGTATAAAATAAAAATAAAAAGACCAAAAATGCGCCTTGATTTGGGGTAAATGTGTCACACAAACGAAAGTTCGAGTTTTTGTGTCGCAAATAAAAGTTTGGAACGTAAATGTGTGCGGTTAAGAATTTCGGGGTTTTCGTATCACCAAAAAAAAAGTTTAGGATAAATTTATCACTTTGCAAAAAATTTGGGGTTTTTAGTGGAACCAAAAAAAAAAATAAAAATAATAATAATTTTTTTCTCTCTCCTTTTGTCTCTCTCCCTCGTCCTTCTCCTCCCCCTCACGCCAAACCCTCCTTCTACCGAAATTTTCCCCCTTTTTCTCCTCTTTCTTCTTTCTCTCTCTCTCCCACTTTTCCTCCCCTTCACGCCACCTACTGCCAACCCGCCTTTCTTTTTCCCTCTTTCTTCTCCCTCTTCTCCCTTTCTCTCTTCTTCTTCTCTCCCCCACGCCATTCCCTTTCCCTTCTTGCTGCAGCCGATGGTTCCTCCCTCCATCTCCTCTCTTTTCTCTCACTCTTCCTCCTTCGTTTCTTCTTCATCCCACCTCATTTTCTTTTCACCCTTCCATCAACGCCATCTCCACCATCACCGTACACCACCATACACCACCGCCATCTCCACCACCGCCAATCGCCGCCGTCAAGTTCCCGATCGACTCGCGAGCCTCGTGTTTTCGTCACCGTCGCCAGAAACCCATGATTTAACTTCCAAATTGTGGATTAAGGTGTTAATTATGTATAGGGGTGGTTAGTTTAATATTAATGACGGTTAGTATTTGTTAATTTTAGTTTAACCTTAATTGCGATTAAGGATGGTTTAGATTTAATTTAAGTGCGATTAATTAAATTCGAGGTCACTTTGATCCGTTTAGTGATGGCCCTACCACCAGGTAACCGCTTTCGCTGGATCACTAAGTCCTACTTTCGTATTTGCTCGACTTGTTTGTCTCGCAGTTAAGCATCTAATCATGGTTATATTAATTAATTGAGTTTTGTTTAATTAATCGTGATTTATTTATTTATTTATTTGTACTTATTTTAGTTAATTTCGATTAAGTTTTAATTTATTATAGTTATGCTAATTAATCATGATTAGCTTAATAATCGCAATTAGCATAATTAATGACGGATTAGCTGTTAAGTAAAATTTTATGCTTGTTTTACTTGATGAATTTGCACTTAATTCTGATCGTTTGAGCATGTAATACCATGATGTTTGATTACCCATATCATGTATTTTAAATGATATTTCTCAAAGATGATTTATTGGTAAGAAAATAGCAAACTTTGAGGTGTCGTGTTTGGATGCCGTATTTTACATGATAAAAGGGGCAATGATGTTTTAAAATGAAAGTGTTCAAAGTGATGGGTTGATTTTAAATACGTGATCACGTGCAATTATTTTACCGAAATTTTAAATGTAAAGATTTTCCGAGGTTTGTTATTTAAGCACGAACTCTTTTACACGGGCAATTGACAGAAGATAAAAATTGGCTTGAGTGTTGGCGTGCTTGTGTGGTCATTTAATTGAACCCGTCACCCAACGAGAGTTTGGGAACGATGCTCGATGTTTGTCGGATGCCCAGCGGGGGTTCGGATGCCGAGTACCGGTTGAGGTCGGACGATGCTTTCCTTTATGGAATGACGTCTAGGCGGGGGGGTTCTAGACGACGCCATGCCCGATGAGGCAGGACGATGTCCGGTCATGCCGGACTGGCAGCTCATGTGTTGGCTGTGGCCCGAGGAGTCGTAATAATCGGAACATGTGTGAATGGTTGTGATGCATTACACTTGAATATGAGGTAAAACTGTTAGGCATGGTATGGGACGTGTCAAAACAAGTTTTACCTTATAATCGGGACCCGTATGGATGTTTGGTGCATGAGAGTTATGTGTTCTGATTATTGATTATGCTTATTATATTTATAATGGAATATGTGACGTACTAATATGCAAGGGTGTGCCAAGGCGAGGTAAAATTGTATGCCGTTGCATGATTAGGCTGCCTCCGAGACGAATTTGCGTTCTAATCGAAGCTTAGGAAGTTGACTCGCTGAAATTTTATCTCACCCTGTTGTTGTTAACCATTTTCAAGGCTGTAATGTGGAGAACTCGCTGAAAATTTGGCTGACCCTGCCGTTAATTAAGTTTAGGTTAACCCTAATCTCTGAAGGTTTTTTAGAGAGTTGATAGGAAGTGGTCGTGGAAAGCCTTGTAATTATTAAACCTCCTAGGGGTAACCGTAGATAAATAAATACATTGTTTTCGGCAATATATGCTGGTTTTACTATCTCTATTGTTTGTTTATTGATTGGGTGTTTATTTTAACTGCTTCTGCATGCATTTAATCGAAAAATAAAAAGAATGGGTCGGCGATGCATTCTAAGACGTTGTAATTTATTCAACCGTCGAGAGCTGTTCGCGCGCTCGGGGTTCGGGGCATGACATGTAAACTCAAAAATTGAAGTACACTTTCCAAATATATAACATGGGGCGCCTGCCGTTCATTAGATTTCGCTTGGTGGTATATATAGCGGTTGAGGTATTGATTCTCTTATATCACATGTCGAATATTACTCCGATGTATTTATCTGTCTTTCTCAAACTACACTTCGGACTTACCTGAGGACCATACATAAAAATCCCATATCAGCTCTCTCTCTCTTGTTTACTTTACGAAAAATAAATGATTTGAAAAATATTTTCCTAAAAATAATTGCATATATCGCTCACGAAAATGAAGGAACGAAAAATTATTTCAATGTGAACGAAAATATTTAAACTTAAATTGACGGCATTAATAAACATTTTCCATTGACTAATTATTTCAACCAATACATATGATCATGTTTAGAAAAAAGATTTTACATATAACTTATTTTTCACTTAACAAACAGAACCTAAATGTTTCGAAATCAGTTGGGCAATGCTTATTTGAACAAATGAGATGCATACTCCACTTTTCAGTTTGCAGCATGGTGAGTTGCATCCAGTGCGATTTACTTGAATATCAAGCCAACAACCTCCTCAATACAGTGAGTGGGGCAGGCTTTGGTGATTACTTAATATTTGGATTTTATTTGGTGTCGGTTGCTTCGGTTTTAAATTGAATTGGTCGATGTCATCAACGTTCGATCAGCTCAAATCGGTTCAGGTTGATTTTCAGGGACAAAGCGGTTTCTTTGGTTTTGGGTTTGCCGCCTCTGATCTTAAAATAGAATTACACACCACATCATGTGACTTACTTGGCTCTTGCAATGTCTTTTCTCTTTGATAGGATTATCAATTGTAAATTATTTTTTAATGAGAAAATTTTGTTTCAAGCAAGTTAGTTGAGTCAAAGAGGAAACATATAGAATTAAGTTATCGATTTTTTTCGTCGAAATTTCTTTTCATCTTCCTTTTGAATTGACTCATTTCCTGTTACTCCTTTTAACAACAGAGGGGATGAGATGAGTTTCGCATAAAAGTAAATATATATTTGAAAAGAATATGCATAACGTCTCATCGCAATAAATATATTTCATTTCCTTTTTGCTTTAACTATAATTAATACCGTCATTTTGCAATAATAACAGAAGAAAGATTTTAACAAATTTCAAAAGATCGGGCGGCACACTGCAAAAAATATTAAATATCAGGGGAGAACTTGTTACGTATGGAAAATTTAGGGGTCATACTTATCAAAATTTTGGTAATTTCCTTTAGCTTTTCCAGGTGCAACTTTTCCTAATTGAGGTGCACTTTCATTCCCCAGTAGACCGCTAGCTACTGGGCATACGTGTCTTCCATTTTATTTGAAGAATTTTTCCTCTTCTGATCAACAGTGGGTCCTGAATTTTTTGTATCACTTTACTTAGCCGAAATATTGCCATGCCTTTACTTATTTCACCATTTTTTCTGGAAAAAAGAAAAACTCTTTTTGTGGAACTGTTCCCGTTGTGTGTGTGTATACACGTGCTTAAAAAGAAAAGCATATAAGCATTTGATCTATTACTTTAGGCCCACCAGTATTCGTATTAACTGGAACTTCTCGATAAGAATTTTACTATTTCATGAACATGCTAATCATGATCATTTATGCATGTTTTTCTGCTGTAATGGTGCTTATAGTCATTTCATATCTTTCGTTGCTCTTTATGTCTATTCAATCATAGCCCTCAATCATCGCTTATATATATAAAAACAATCAGAAATGTGAGGAGCGCATGCGTGAGGACCAGTGGCTAATGAAGTTAAAAAATATAGATGATTCAAGGTTGACGAAGTTCAGAAGATTAATATAGATGATTCAAGGTTGACGAAGTTCAGAAGATTCAGGAAGAGATACTTTGGTCAAGAAACGGTAGTTAATCCATTTTCATGTGAAGCTTAATGAGGATACATACCAAAATGCTAAGGAAAAATTGTTCAAAAATTCTAAATATATTTCCCCTTCGCCAATTCAATTCTAAACTTTCTAATTTTGTCAATTTAGTCTTAAACATTTTCATATTTTGACACCGAGTCAATCCCATCAATTTTGATTGGAATTTACTTGACATGGACGCCTGGTCATCCTACAAAGGTATAATTGCACTAACGTTGACATTTTTAATAATATTTTAATATTTTTTGAATTTATTTATTTATTTTCTTTCTTCTTTTTTTTTTTTTTTATTGGTGGCTAACCACTAGCTAGGCGAGGGTAAGCCCTGGCAATGGGAGCTTGCCCAAGTCAAGGCGACCTCACCAAATCTAAGGAGGGGAGCCACTGTCGGGGCTCACCATAACTTAAGCGAGACCCGGCGAGAGTTGGCCTCACCCAATGTTGGCTTGGCCCAACTAATGCCTAGCTAGATTGCCTTGGCTTGGGCGAGGGCAATCTTGTTGGGTCTCACTTGGGTGAAGGCAACCCTAGCGAGGGCCATTAGCCATGGCTAGGCAAGTGGGCTGGCCTCGTTAACCACAGGCAAGGTCTAGCTCACCTTGCCAACTCTCACCTAGGCGAGGGCGACCCCGACCCAACTACTAGCCATTGTTGGATGGGTGGGTTGGCCTTGCCTACCATAAGCGAGGACAAGCCCTAGCGAGGGGAGCCCTCACCTAGGCTAAGGGTGACCTAGCCAAATCTGGTAAGAGAACCCTCATTAGGGCTCACCCTAGCCTAGGTGAGACGTAGCAAGGGTCAGCCTCACCTTGGCCCAACCGATGCTCGGCTAGGCTACCTTGGCCTAGGCAAGGTCGACCCTCTCCAAGTCTCGCCTAGGCAAGGGCAACCTCGGCTCAACCATGGCTGGCTATCAATAAAAAGAAGAAGAAAGAAAAATAATAATTCAAAAAATACTAAAATTTTATTAAAAATTATCCACTTCGGAGCTAGTCATCTTACATGGCTTTGCAGTGTCTATGTTGGCAAATTTCAATCAAAATTAGCCACATTGACTTAATTAACAAAAAGTGAAAATATTTAAGATTGAATTTGCAAAATTGAAAAATTTATGATTAAATTCGTAAAATTAAAAAATTTAGGATTAAATTAGCAAAAATGTAATAGATTTAGAATAATTTTCCCAAAATGCTAGAGACTGAGAAAAATCAAAGTTAGCAGGGTAATTTGTAACTTTTCAAATTTTGAGGGTTTCTGTGAAATGATATCAAAGTTGAGGGGATGATTTATAACTTTTCAAAATTTGGGGGCAATTGTTCAACGATGTCAAAGCTTAGAAGGAATTCTGGCAATTAAACCTATTCTTTCTTCAGAATAATTTGTAAAAACAGTTTTGAAGTCGGCCCTTTCTACTTTGTAAACTTTAATGTTTGCTTCATTTGTATTTTTGAACTTAGAAAATCTTAGCGTGCCGTGCCATCATAACGAGCCTGAATCAGTCGGATCAATTTGTGTGCTAAATCACGTTGAGGTTGTGACACTTCCCTTCTTGAAGTACCTCATGATAAGTTTAAGACGCGTTTGGTAGCGTTTACGTTTGGGAACAATTTTTTAACATAAATAATTTTTTTTTTTTTTTTTGTTACAGGGAACAATTTCTAAGTATAACCCACCCCGTTATGGGTGAGTTGGTTCTGGCGTACGTTGCCCCCCCGCTGGGCAAGGTTCGAATCCCCAGCTCGTTTCGTTGCGTGACTTAAGTGGGGCGCTGTGGAAGGTAGGTCCTCGTGCTAGTGCCCCCATGGTTTACGTTGAGATTTGTTGGCTGTGAAATGATTCCACGGTTACAAAAAATAATAATAATAATTTATGAGTATAAAAACATGCTTGGTAAATCTGCAAAAATTTCTATTCCGGAATAGAAATGTGTTTGGTAAACTTGTATAATTTTTTTGTTTCTTTTAATCTTTCAATATTTTTATTATATTTTTCATTTTTTCTTCTTTTTCCTTTTGGTCGGTCGCCAATCTCGGCCATGGCCGGCGATCGGCCGACAAGGGCCGGCAACCTCGCCGGGCCACCGCCAAGTCGGCATTGCCTAGCGGTGGCCCAATGAGAGGCTTGGCCTCACTAAATATGGGCGAGCTCGAGCTCGCCCAGCCATGGCCAAGGCTGGTGACCAACCAAAGGAAGAAGAATGAAAGAAAAAAAGAAGAAAAAAAAGAAATGTTTCTCAGAATTGTTTCCGGAAACAAGAAACAAGTTTTTTCTATTTCTTGTTTTTATTCCAAATCTTTGCCGGGAACAAAAATGTAAACAAACGCGTTTCTGTTCTTTTTTTGTTCCTTGGAACAAAAGAACAAAAATTTGTGTTCCAAGAAGAGAAACACATTTTGCCAAACACACCCTTAGTATTCATCAGAAATATGTCTTGACCTCAGTTACTAAACAAGTTTGTATTAAGGATTCTCCAGCGGTGGGTGCTTGGCTAATTCATCGGTATGCCCACAGTCAACCTTGATGCAGGAGCTGGACCAAACTCAATCTCTAATCCAAAGCAGTCAACTGGACTCTGTGCGATCAAACAGTGAAACACCAAAAAGTTATGGGAAATCTCATTCCATTTGCCTTGCTACTCCCAACTTACCTACCTAGTAAGATACTTCATTACAGAAAGACCAAGACCAAGAGTACCTCGTCCATCAAAGAGAAAAACTGCTTGGTAACTACCACTCTATATCGATGACATAGAAGCCAATCTACGAAATAAACTCAAAAAAAGGCAACTAATTTTAAGGCAAATAGGAATTTACACCTCTTGCCTAAGAGAAATCACTGCTAGAGACATGAGGCATCCCATAATGCCAGTTAACTACAAAGGCGGTAATTACCAGTCAGTCAAATAAAGTAAAATAGCTATTGAAAAGATCAGCAAAAGGAAATGAACTTATGTTGCAAGGTACATATGTATGCTTTCTAATTCTCGCTACATAGCGTTAACTCGACTGTTCAAAACTCGGCGCTGCAGTTGGTTTAAGGTTTATTTTAGGCGGACGAGAGGGATTGGGTTTGGAAGATACAAGTCTTTCCTCTCCGAACTTCTCTGAATGGAAAGGCATTTCATTCAAATCCACCTACCGTTTTCTCTTAACCTTTTTCTAGGCAATATGGCCTCTCCTGGTCTTGCATTTTCTGGGAAGTTGCTTGAAGTTACCTTGGTTTTCTCTTGCTTAATTCTATCTGAGGAGACATTTGCTGATGGACTGGGAATCCTAGCGGTTGCTGCTGTTGGGCTGTGAATAGGCCTGCTAGCAGAAGTTGAACCATGACTACCTGAATCAATAGACAATCTCTCTGGCGGGGGTTGTGGCAGAGCAACTGAAAGACCCTCAACTCGAACCGACTCCTCTGTTTTAGGCACCGACATCTTTTTCCGCCTCATTTTCTCCTGATTCTCCTATAAACAGATGATAACAACGGCATAAGCTGCCATTTAGTGGCATATATCTGCTTACGTGTCGTGCTTGGAAGAAGAAATTCACATACAGGAGTAAAGAAGAAAGATGCTACTCTACATTCTCATGGAAAGCGAAACTACATATACTTCTACCACTATGAGGTATCCAAATGCATAAATTACACAGCTCAAGGCACATATATTAACTATTACTATCAGTGTCTAATCTATTCTATAAAGCAGACAACTAATTTAATTTACTTTGGGACTCAGGAATCACCGTTCCTTCCATCCACATGAAGAAACATAAAAGCCATACTAAGTACAATTGCCCATAAAACATGTCAAAGCAATCGGTGGAATAAGCAAGGACAATAAAATAATCACTTCGAAGGAAAACCATGTTAAGTCAGAACACAAAAAATTGGCGTTCTCCCTTTTCACCAAGCACTACATATTCTCTTTCAGTCCATGGAAAAGAAAGTCGGTGGAAGAACGTAGAAATAATCATACCTTGTATCTGCTGTAAAGCGCCCTTCGCCTCTCTTTGGCCCTACAAATTGCACGCTTAATACCATGGTTGTCCATAAAACCATTTGGCCACAACTCTGCAAGCTGTAAGCAGTCTCCAAAAAGTCAAGACATTACTCTGACAAAAGCCTCAGAACCAGTGGATGCAGGTAAAACCAACTGAGGTGATAAATAAACAGAGACCATATAAAATAACAAGTCAAGCCAACCAATTTAGTGGGTTCCCCATGTTTCATTATGCATGCTATCACGATTATCATAAAAATGTTTACTTGAAACGACTTCACAGATGCCCAAAGTTGAGAACTGCAGCCATTTCAAAAAGCGGGTGGCACCATCCACTCTTTGCATTAGATATTAATTCAGAACCAGGGCACAGGCAGGTTTGGTGCTTGCATAATTTCATATAAATACATAAATAAATCATAAATTAACACTGCATGTGAAACCCACATCAGAAAAATCATCACCATGTTTGACAACTATATGAACATGCTTGCAACTGTGACCATACTACATCTTGAATATCAGCACTGTATATGCAGTTGATCCCACATCCAGCTATTATTTCCTGCAAAACTATGGCAGTATACACAATCCTTCACAAAGATGAACCGTCAAAACAAGATTGCAACAAGTCTATAGCAGCTAGACAGCAATATGAATAGTAATTTTTAGTTTTTTGGGGCCAGTGGTACCTCAGCATATAATTTTCTGACTCGTGGACTGGTGTCCTCATCAAGACCTTGAAAGCATGAAATCAAATAGACAACCACGTTTAAAAGTAGCTTTCTAAAGCATGTTTCCACTCATAAAAGGCAGTATAAAAAATGCAGATGAATTATGTACATCAACAAAAAGGTCATAGAGATCACAAATCTTGTCCTCCATAGCAGCATCCATATCATATTGTTTTTTAGGGATTGTTTTTTCTTCTGATTCCTGAAAATCATCCGATGCTCCAGATTGATGCTGTAGAGCTTGAATATTTGGCGGAGAATGATAACCTTGGTAAGCAATGCGATAACATCAAATTATAATTTAGGAACCAACAAAAAGCAAATTCTTCTGAACCCTCGGCATCAAACATTAATAATAACTGGCAAAAAAGCCATTAAAAAGTCAGTCACGTCGCACAAAGAAACCATTAAAGATGACAAATCATTCAATTTTGCCAAGTAATGTGCACCAGTAGTAAAAGCTATGAAAAGAAGAGGGCAGTGAAATAACTCTGAGCTTCATAGCTGATAAGATTCAAAGAAATCATATGATACAGTGTCGCTCTCCTCCCATCAACCGAACCCAATGAAAAAAAAAAGACAATAAAAATGGAAGGAAATGGAGAGAAAAGAAGCAAGAAAACAAAGGGAAGTGCTCAGATTAATGCTTCATAAGAGAGCCTAGCAACAAGGTAGAATACAGCATATCATGTTGAAACAAACTATATGTGAAATTCAAATCCAAAAATATAAATGTGACTTTTAGAAAATACAATTGTTGAAATAGCTGTGTGTTAAGGAAAAGTCTAAGATACTATACGACCGATGAGGCCGTTTAAATATGCCAAGTTATGAAGAAAATTATGTGACACGACCGATGAGGCCCTTCAATTGTCGAAGGCTAAAACATTTAAGTTCCATTTTCTTTCGCGTGGCGCATGTGCCTGATTATATGGTGGTGGAGTGGGTGCGCGTGCATTGGGGGTTTAGTGGAGGAAACATGAAGCGAAAAGGTTCAAAACAATGTGAACCTTAAAAGCCTAGCCCCTATAACCCAGTGGTATCAGCAAGAAAAATTCTGCAGCCTTAACCCCCTTAGTCTATCCCAAGCAAAGGTGGCAAAATGGGTCAAAGATCCACTTTTTAACTCATACTTAGCAACCACTGGGGTTCGCCCCAGTGGCCACCCTTCCAACATGGAAGGGGGAGGTGAGGGGTTCAAATCCCCACCTTCTCAGGGGGGATGGGGTGGGGACGCGTAAGTTTGAGTGGGGTTCGACTTCCACGCCCTACAAGGTGGGGCAAAAGTCGAGAGAGAGTGTAGAATAGGAAATAGAGTAGACTGACCAAAAAAAAAAAAAAACTCATACTTAGCTGACCGACCCAAAGAAAAAAAAAAAAAAACTCATACTTAGCTGGCTGGGTATTATCCGTGTTGGTTCGAATTTAAAGAACATATTGTTATGGCTCTAGAGCAGCAAAGCCCAACCAGATATGGGTTTTAACGGGTCTAACAAACCCATTTTCAACCCACACTCCACACTCGGGTGGTTGCTCCGCGTCAAACGAGCTATCCACACGCTCTTCATCATGGCCCAATCTCCTGCTTCCTCGTGATGACTGATGAGAGAGACGTATAATTGTTGACAAGTTTTTCATTCCATGCTAAAATTTATTGATCCGTTTTGCGTTCATTAATTGGGTTTTAATATGGTCCTGTGATCCTCACTAAATATGCTTGAAAAGTAATTAACTCAATATATAAAATCCCCCCACACTACTACATTAATCCTTGTTTGAAAAAATTACGAACACATTGGGATTATTATCACGTCTTAATAAAAATAGGACAAGCCCCCGCCCCAGCAATTTGGGCCAATCCTATATGCAACTAATGGAACATCCTTCCCTCGTGATTCTCAAGAGTTCGTAATTGACGAGTTCCATCATTTCCACGATTGTAGTTCTTTTTTTACAGACTATTGCACAATCATTCCTCAACTAGAAAGTTTTCTTTTCCTATATAATTGATTTAAGGTATGTTTAGATTTTCCAAAATACAAATCTTTAAAATACCCGCATTAATATAAAAGATTAAAACAAGGGTTAGTTTCAAACTTCTAGCACCAGGAAAAATAAAAAGAGATGTGTTTTAGCATCTTGATTTTTCAATTAATTCAGTAATTTCTCATTTGTTTATTCTTTTCACATGTAATTTGTTTTTAATTGGTTAGTTTCTTTTAGTATGCTCTTTTCCATATTTGAGGGGGGAAATTTGCTAATTGGAGCCAGGATCGGGTTGTGAATGGGCGCAGTCCAGTGATTTCAGGTAAAGGTTGCTAAAATTATATTTCATAGAATATTCAGTGTGGGTCGGACCCATTTTTGACCCACTAAAACCCATCAAACTAACTTGTATGACATGGTCTAATCACAGGAGAATCACGACTCTTTAAAGGTAAAACCCCAAAAAGTTTTTTTTTTTTTTTCAAATACTACTTAAACTCAAAGTTCGTTTACAAAGAGTTTTTACCAAACATAATATGCGTTCCCTAGAGGGTGTTGGCTTTCAGCATTTGCATTACTCTCAAAGGTCATTTGCAAAACTGAACCAAACTCATCCTAAGATAATGAACACCATTAATAGGAAATGAGCCAACAAAATCTTCACGGGCCTATACTGCCCGATGCTAGCGACCCACATGAACATGCCTGGTGATCATGGACTGCTAAGCTAATGGCTATACAAGTTGGAGGCGCAGAAATGATTGGGGACCTACTCAGTGATGGAGCCGGTCTAGGTTGAGGAAGGGCGAAATTCATCAATGGAACATGAAGTCAAAAATATATTTGCACCAAAAATTTGAATAAGCTCACGCATGATCAAGTGTATTGTAGCCCTTAATGAGTTAAAAAACTACAATATCTCAAATTTGGTTGTGACTTTTCTCTGAGAACTTGACCCAACAGGATGAGTAACCAGCATTATAAACTGTACACAACGCACACGTAATTCAACTTTCTATCAGGAATCTTCCTGTAAATCTTTTTTTTTTTTCTCCCTACATATCAACAGAGCACTTTTGACCCAGCCCAAATCCGAGACAACCCATCCTCAACAAGAACAGACAGAAAAAAGTGAACGACAAAGCGTGGAGTTCAGATCTCCAAAGAAGAAACAGGGTAAAAACAAAGCATAAGAAATGGAAGACGCTACAAAAACAAGACACAAGCAAAACATAAAACCTTTACCCCCCTCTTATGTACACTATTCACTCTCCTCTCATGAACTAAACTGTCACCGTCGCAACTAAGCTTTCCAGCAGTGGTCAACTGACTGTTACTTGCCAAATCCCATTCTTGAATTGGCAACGGGTCCCTGCTGTTGGAGGATAATCATAAGAGCCAGGCATGGCGCAATCTTGGCCAGGTGGAAGTGAAAGGCCAGTCACATTCTTGCACGCCACAAGCATTCGCTGCTGTCCCCTCTCTTCAGATCCTCGCCAAATCTTATGAGGCTCCAGACATTTGCCCAGGGGTAAAACGCAACTGATGGATGAGCAATTGCATCCAGAACCCTGGAAAACCAATTTTACGCCAGTATTATAGCCATGAAGAGCACTAATGGTCAGAGTGCCTTTGTTATATTCAATCTCAGTGATGTCTACCGGACGTTCCTTCACACAATCATCTTGAGGACAGTCTCCAGTGATGCACTTAACTTGACCATTGATCTGGGAACACCCGGTGCGAAAAAACAGAACCAAATGACTGTCGTGTTCCAAGGAAATGTCGATTGTGCCGTTCGATGGAACCATTGGATAATCAATTCTTCGAAGGCCAGAACTCCCAACAACCACCACCCTCGGGATAATCTCATCGCTTCTGGAGTTTTTGACAGCAAAAGTGACGTTGTCAGCTGAAGCCATGCCTAGATTTGCAAAAATAAAGCTGTGATTACTTTTGTCAAAAGAAAGATACCATTCATATATCAGAACAATGCTTGAGAGGTACATAGAAGGCTTCCAAGCCTAACAAATCCCAAATAACTGCAGAACAAAGTAAAAGCCAGAAAGCATATAACAAAGCACAATCTGCAACTAGACTCACATCCCTAAAGAACATAGTGATAAGCACACACCAAGATCTCTCGCTATGCTCCATTTGCAACAGTTTGCAGTGCACGTATAGGTTAAAAGTCCTCATCGCCGTGCAAAAACACCAACAGATTAAATATCTGTAAGGAGTTCCCAAATCTATATCTAGATCTAGTTCGAGAGGGTAAGACCCAAAACTTTACCTAAATCTAAATCGGGAGAAAACAGCGGCCTAATCTCGGAGAGATTGCGGAGCCACGTTATGGACATCCTCTTCGGTGGCTGTCGATTGGACGAATGGCCAAACTGATCTCCTCGTTCACTCAAGACCAGCCGCAGAAACTTAATCACACACAACTCCCGGAACAGATCAGTAGAGAAAGGAAACAGAGATCATCTCTTCTTCAGTAATTTCATTTTCGTGATGTCCCGCCCAGGCGAAAATCCGTCGCCGGGCGGCGGCGGCGACACACGATCAAATCGACAACGGGGAAGAAAAGAGTTAAGGAGCATAAGAAAAGTATACTAACGGCTGCAGAGAGCCAGCACTGGCAGCAACAGAAACATCGCCTTCTTCAGTAGCGCCATGTCCCCGCGCAAGATTGGGGCTTTAGGTTTTGGACGAAGGGAAGGGAATTAGGGTTTTTGTTGCGGTGAGGTTTTGAGAGAGAGAGATTATAAACAGATAGAAAATGGTGATGAATGGAGTCTCTCGTCGATGGGGAATTACGATATCGACGAAGACGAAGAGGACGAGGAAGGCGAAGAACAGGAGGGCACGGGGATTTTTTTATAAAGGAGCCTTGTTGATGGACGCTGGGCCTATTCTGACTAAAATATAAATACGTTCATCATGGGATTCAACTTCTATGTACGTTCCACTCCTCTATGGTCGAAGCACCTATGCTTGTGGGATTCTAAACAAAGTAAATTCTATGAAGGTAAAAGAGAGGATCATGGGAAAATGGAGTTACCTAATTATACGTCCGTCAAAGAGCCAGAGTTGAAGTGTAGAGATGTTCCCAAGCGATGCTAATGGCCTTCTCTAAATCCGATTCCCAAAACTTATAAGGCTGTGTTTGGCAATTAAGATGAAATTCAGAATATAATAAAAAATTTCCTATCCTGCATTTAGTGCCTCCTTAAGACGGGATAAAGTTGGATGTGATAAGGATAGAGACAGATAAAATTATCGAAGGAAAATTCCAAAAAATGACCCAAAGTGCTTTTATTTTCTCAAATAATGACTTGAAGTTGACCTTATTTCAAATAAAAATTTGAAGTGACATCACTTTCTCAAATAAAGATCTAAAGTGGATGTTGTTTCAAATGAGAACCCAAAATGACTATATTTGTTTCAAATAAGACTTGACTTTCCAACGATCAAATGTATTTTAGTCATTTGCCATTCCCCCCCCCCCTTTTTTTTCCTAGTTCTTCTTCTTCCTCTTTGTCGGTGGCCAACCGGCCACCCACAATGCCCATAGAGGGCTGGGCGAGGGCCGCCCACATCGGCCACAAGCAAGGGACAACCTCGCATGGGTGAGGCAACCCTTGCCCAAGGGCCATCCGCGAGGTCGATCCTCGCCGACCCCAGGCGAGGTCGACTCTCACTAGACCCGCCACTTTGGTAAAGGCTGGCGAGGGTGGTTGAGCCCTCGCTCGAGGCCGACCCTTGCTAGATCTGGGGAGGGTGGCCTCGCCCATAGTTGGCGAGGGCTGCACGACCTTGCCAGCTGTTGGCGAGGGTAGTCGAGCCCTCGTCTAGGGCAAGCGAGGCCACCCTTGTTAGATCTAGCGAGGGTTGGCGCCTAGGGCCGACCTCACGAATGGCCTTAGGCGAGGGTAGGGCCGGCGTGGGTGGCCCTTGGCCAGCCCTCTTTGGGCATCAGTGATGGCCGACTGGCCACCAACAAAGAGGAAGAAGAAGAACCCAAAAAAAAGGAAAGAAAAGAGAAACAAAGGAAGAAAATAAGGGAAAATGGCAAATTACGAAAATACCGTTGACCAGTCAGCAACCGACAAGGTCGAGGTTCTTATTGAAACAACCAAAGCCACTTCAGGCTTTTATTTGAAACTTCAGGTCTTTATTTGAAACAAAATCTACTTTAGATCATTATTTGAGAAAATAATAGCACTTCAAGTCATTTTTTGAAATTTTCCCAATTATTCATAGAGGTCAAATAAAGGTAAATAGGATTTTTAGCATCCATAATAGGAAAATTATTTTTCTTGAATAACAAATTTCTTAAATTAACAAAATTAAAATTATATTTTAATATAAATAATATTTGAATTCTAATATGAGAAATTGAAAATAACAAGTAACAATATAATTATTTTAATTTAATCTTATTTTTATTTATATATTCGAATTTAATTATATTTTATAATATAAATTCAATACATAAATATATTTATATTTATTACATATTTTAGGTATTTTTAGGTGTATATGAAATAAAAAAGAGATTAATTAAAAAAGAGGAAAATAAAATAAAATATGCAGATAAAAATAAAGTAGGTAAGAGTGTCGCGATAAATTTTTACTATCTCTATTTGTAAAATTTTTGATTCATTTATACTAATATGCCGTTTATATCAAATAATGTATATAGTATGATGTGAATATATTCGATTTTATTATTGCAATAACCAAATAGTAGATAGAATATAGCAAAATTTTCGAATTTCATATCATATTCTAACCAAACCTATCTTGATTAGAAATCTGAATAATCGAATGCAGCAGTTTAAGAGAAAACGCGACTATCTATAAATCCACTACCATCCAACCCAGGAACGTAAAATAGCCTTTGTCCGAAGGACATAAGCAATGCCGTCTTCTATTAATATGACCGAATATATAGCTATATACAAAATGACTAGTGTAGAAATTAGGATGTTTTATAATATCTCGAATAAAGTCGTATATAGTTATGAAACTTTAAATAATGATAATGATGTTCAGCAATTACTGCAACGCTAATTATTATTTTGCGGACCTTTTATTTAAACAAAAACACTGGGGCCAATACCACTAATAATCCCAGACTGATACGCACGTACCCAAAATTAATTTCCATATCATAAAAAATCACAAAGCGATATGCCTGTAATTTTCTTATTACAAATTCCAAATTAGTACACTCTTAACATATTTACAATTCGTTAGTTTCCATCTAATATCCCTAACGGATTGACAATGTAGAAACACATGAAGCAAACTGCTAGAATGACCAACATACAACGTGCATCCGACTTGAAAATTCAACATAAATGGATTTCCTAGACCACATTGTTTTGAAGAAGTCAAGTCTAGAAAAAAAAAAAAAAAAAAGAATTGGAATTGGAATATATCCTAATTTTGCCCTAAGGGGGGCCCTTGCATTTCAAAACTCTGTAAAATTTTGCCTCAATTTTTCACTATGGTTTTGGTAGACTTATCATGATGTAACCATTTAAATTTTTTGTTATACGAAAATTAATTAACTATAAATACGACGTAGATACATAGTCATATTAACCTCGAATATGAAGAAAATGAACTAAGATTGGAAAGTTTGCTAAGATCGGCTTTGGAGCAAATTGGCTTTGGTGATATTAACCGAAAGATACAAGGTGAGACACACCTATGGAGAATTGAACTCACGACCTCTAACATAAGTTCCACAAATTCCAAACTTATCTAAAATTTGTTAGTTTCCATCTAGCGGGAAAAAAAAGAGGATTGAAATTGGAAAATCTTCTAATTTTGCCCTAAAAGGGCCCTTAGGTTTCAAAAATCTGTCAAAATCCCTAATTTTGCCTCAATTTTGCACTAAAATTTTGGTAGGTTCGTCACAAACGCAACCATTTAGATTTTTTATAACACAAAAATTAATTGAGGATAACATAATGGTATTAACCTTGGATCCAAAGAAAATTGAACTAAGATCAGAAAATCTGCTAAAAACAGCTTTGGAGAAAATTGGTTTCGACGATATTTACCCAAATACACTGCGAGGCGTGCCTATAGTGAATTGAACCCACGATCTCTAACATAATGCGAGCACGCAGGACGCTCGGGAGACAAGAACCTGGATAGCTGGGCAGGACCATGCGCCCGAGGCTCTCCATGCACCCTGTCCTCTGAACGATCTCTTGAAGGCACCAATTCGCTCAAACCGTGTTTTCCGAGATAGAACCAGGATTGAGATCTTGCCGTCCCTAATGGCCCGGAGAAGGTTGGTGCTGATCTTCTCACCGTCGTCTCTGAACACACGGATTCAGCATCGTGGAGACAATCCGTCACGGTTTTTTGCAAGCATTCTTGCTGCCGAAACTCAAGAACACACACCATAGTTGCTGATCGTATGCTTTTTCGACGATTGCTCCTTCTGTTGTTCTGGACAAACTAGGATGAACGAGTCTCTCGGTTACTACGAATTGCGTCGCCTTAGGAAGATGACCGCGCAGAGGGGGAGCCCTCGGCAATTCCCTTCAGGATGTACATCGCGCGTGAAACGGACGGCTGAACAAAAAAATTGAGCTCGCAGCCCTGCGTACCAACCGGGCCCTCTCTTTTGTAAAGAGGGCAAATGATTCTTCTTTTCTTAAAGTTAACGCAAGCTTCTGAACGCCATGCGCCGAGCAGCGTGCTGGTGGTGATTCTTGGGCATCTTCTGATGCACGATAACAAAAGATAACTCGAGAGATCCTCCGCGGGCGATACCTTCGACGCCTCCGCTAGCTCCTGGACGAACCTTGGAGACGATATTGTCTTCGTCTTCCTGAAAACTCTACGTCCGGAGCTGTTGCTAGTCAGGACTTCAGGAGCTCTAGGAAACTTCGAGCGATTAAACTGGCTCGAACGTAATTGGAGGGAAATTCAAAAAAAACGGGACGTTTTCTTCGGTCGAGTAGGTCAAGAGCACGTTCGACTTTTACCTACTTTAGTGGGCCCCAACAAAAAGTAATATAAGTAGACCAAGACTTTTGTGATGCACCGAGTAAAGATATTCGTTTTCCTCGTGGTCCCAATGTGTTAATACGACAACCAGCAACGACGAAATTTCTTTACCCCAAAGTCAATGGGCGTTCCACTTTCCAACGCAACGCCCATGACTTGTGCGGGTAGTCTTCCGTTTGTTGCGCAATGAATGAATAATTTAAGAAATTTTTTCCTGAAAATGATTTGTTAACCAATGATTAATGTTCTCGTTTTCTACAATAATCCATATCTAAATATTTAAGTGTGCGATGAAAATATATATCTGATTTAAAGTTGAACGTCACAAACTTATGCTAAAGAGAGAACTTCATAAAATTTTGGCTCCTTTTGGGTCAGATTAACCGGTCCGATTTCCGATTCCCTGTGCAAAACCGGGCTGGATCGAAATATTATTTTGCTCATAGATCAATAGAAGGAGACAGGGGAGAGAGAGAGATAGAGAGAGACGGTGGCCGTAAAAAGAGCCGTGGATGTGGAGATGGAGAAGATGAGCGTGGTGCGACTCAAGGCGACCAAGGAGCATATAGCCTCCTCCAGGGCAGCCTCCCCGACGCCAGCACCGGCGGTTTCTCCTCCGTGGCTGCAGAGATGGAGAAGGAGAGCGTGATCCGCACAGACGAATCAAGAGATCGAGGAGCAATGGGTTGACTTCTTTTGAGATAAGCGTGATCAAGGGATGGAAGGTGACTGAGATAAGGAAATTAAAACCCTCTCCGCACACTTGCCAGGAGAAATGTTATTTTTATGTTACTAATAGATGAAGATTTAAAAGGAAGTAGGGTGCGTCAGTTCCCAGCTTTTCTTAATAAATTAATAGAACACTTAAAAGAAGAAATGGAAAAGGTTGCCCCGGTTTTAGGCCAAGGACGGGTTCACTCAAAAATCGATTATCCTACTTCTTGGAATTCTCAAATCATTTAATTTTCTTATATTGTATTCATTTAGGCGCTATTTGGTAACGTTCCGGGAACACCAGTTTATGTTCTTTTGTTAAAGAACGAAAACGTGTTTGGTAATTTTTTTAATCCCAGAAATAAATTTAGAATAGAAACAAAAAACAAAAAAAAAACATTTCTTATTTCCAGAAATAGCTCAAGAAACAAGTTTTTTTTTTTTTCCTTTTCTTTTCTTTTTTTTTTCCTCTCTTCTTCCTAGCTGGTTGCCGACCTTGGCGATGGTCAACAATCAACCAGCCAAGAGCTGGTGACCTCGCCGGAGCCTCATCGATGGCCGAGCGAGACTCAGCCTAACAAGATCCGAGCAAGGCCGAGCCTCGTCGAGCCATGGCGAGGCTCGAGGAACAAGAACAAGAAAAAAAGTAATAAAATTATTAATATATTAAAAGAAATTCTAAGTCACAAAAATATTTGAAGTTGTACCAAATGTATTTCTATTCACGGAATAATTTTTTTTTTTTTTAGTTACCAAACGTCTTAAAATGCTTTCAAAAACTATTTCCGATAATAGAAATAGAAAAAAATGTTTTTGAAAGAAATTGTTTCCGGAAACATAAACGTCACCCTACACACTCTTAGATGTTATTAATACTTAAGAAAGATTAGAGTACAAGTTGAGAGCCACAACCTCATTTTATTCTAAATAGAATATTTAGTCAATGAATAATATTCTTGTTAATGATAATAATTTATGTTTAAATATTTTTGTAGATGATGGAAATAATTTTCAATCATTCATTTTTATAAGCGACCATTTTTACGAAAGTATTTTTTGAATTATTTATTTTTCATGAAACAATGGAGCCTTAAAATATGTGAATTGTGAATGGTGCTGAAAAAATAAACCATATCAAACAATAATTTTCTTCAATGACTATCTTGCAACAATAACTTTCTCGACATGATAATATATCAAAGATAACCCGCGTTGTTGAGATAATGACTTTTACTAACTTAATAGTATGGAAGGCCGGCCATTAAAATTGCGATAGGTCAATTTAACCTCAACGTCATCCTATTAATTTATTTCATTTTTTAGATTCAAATTAGTTTATTTTCTTGTAAGAATAAAATTCATCCTCTAAAATATCGATATGGTAAAATTTGACATGACCCTTTACACAATTCGAGATAAAAATACGAATTGCCCAGAGAAGATACGTTGGCCGGAATTTTAGACAAGTTCGTTGAGTCAAGGAGGAAACAAAACTTGAAGCTATACAGCCAAGAGCGGCTACAATAACCAGCGATCCAAGTCTCTCAAGGCAGCTACAAACACGGCATCAACCTCATTCCAGCCACCAAAACAACCATGGACGAAAGTATGGAATATCCGAGCTCCCCCCAAAATATGAATCTTCCAATGGAGCATATGTCAAGACACCGTACCAACACGTGAAAAACTTTACAAGAGAAGAGTCTTACCATACCCAATATGCCCGCTCTGTTTCAAGTACCCTGAAACGATCGAACACTTGCTCTTCTCATGCGGCTAGACAGGAGGAATATGGTTAGCTTTGAAGAGATTCAACAGCCTGCAAAATGTCCCCAGAACAGATAAGTGGTTAATGGATCTCTTCAAGGACAGCAACCGAAAACTCAACTGAAGCAGAGGAAGTCGCAACAATCCTCTGGTTCATGTGGAAGGCGAGGAACAACGCGGTATTCCGAGGACAGCAACCAAACCCCACAGCCATACTTGAAGAGGCGAGAGCTCAAGCCATCACCTACCTCAAATGGAACCCACAAAACAGTAGATCACTAACCAGATCTAGAAAGGAAGAAACAAAGTGGATGCCCCCAACAAACTCAAACCTCAAGCTGAACATGGACGCGTCTTGGGCGGGGAGCGAAATCCCAAGCTCGATTGCCAAGATCTTGAGAAACTCGTCTGGAATGGTGAAGGGAGGCTTTGCGTGCGAGATCCAAGCTGAAACCCTAGCTTTTGTGAAAGGTCCGAACTTCCGGAAGCATATCCAAAAGAATCACATGTGGGTAAGTCAAAAGAAAGTAATAGATTTTGTTTGTGAAAGCGACAACTTGACAGTAGTGGAGAGCATAATGGGCCGAAAAGAAGCATCTTGGGCCGTGAGGAACATAGTCAATGAAGGAAAAATAATTCTAGCCCAATTCAGTCAAGCAAAGACGAATCATTGCCCTCGGGAAGGAAACAAGCCGCCGATTGGATAACAAAAGCCCACCGAACCAAAAAACTCCCAGCCTCTTTTAGGGATATTTTATGTTTAGAATTATATTTACCTTTGTCTTGTAATCATCGTATGAAGGAATGAAATAAATCACCCGTTTTCGACAAAAAAAAAAAAAAAAAACTCATCAATTTTCTTCGCCCAAATTTCTTTTCATCTTCCTTCTGAGTTGACCCATTTCCTATTACTCCTTTTGAAAATAGAGGGGATGAGCTGAGTTTCATATAAAAGTAAAGATATAATCGAAAAGGATTTGCATGACCTCTGATCGCAATAAACATATATTTCGTTCCTTTTTTTTTTCCTTAACTGTAATTAATACTTTCATTGTACAATAATTACAGGGGAAAGATTTTAACAAAATTTAAAAAATCAGGCGGCAGACTGCAAAAATTCGACACATCAGGGAACAGTTTGTTACATATGGAAAATCTAGGGGCATAGTTATGGAAATTTTGGCAATTTCCTTTCCCTTTTCCAGGTGCAAGTTTTCCTAATTGAGGTGCAATTTTATCTTGCCAATAGACGGTTACCATTACCAGGCATATGTGTCTTCCATTTTGATTGAAGAATTTTTTCCTCTTTTTGATCAACAGTGCCAGTAGGTCCTGAATCTTTTGTTTCACTTTACTTAGCCGAAATATTGTCCATGCCTTTATTCATTTCACTATTTTTCTGAAAAAAAAAAAAAAAAAAAAAACCTTGCATTGTGGTACACTTTCCCATTGTGTGTGTGGGTGTGTGTGTGCAGATATATGTGCTTAAAAAGAAAAGCAAATGAGCATTTGATCTCTTACTTTTGGTTCACCAGGATTGTTATTATTATGTCTGTTCAATCATAGCTCAGTCATCATATTTTTTTAATCGCACAAAGACACAAAAAGCAATCATGCGTGAGGACCAGTAGTTAATGAAGTTGAAAAAGAGAGAGGATGCAAGGTTGACGAAGTTCAAAAGAATTAGTAAGAAAAACTTTGGTCAAGAAACAGTAGTTAATCCATTTTCAAGTAAAGCCCAATGACGATACATACCGAAAAACCCTAACTTTCACCCCGTTACATGCTTGCTCTCAAACTTTGAAAAGTCATATACTATGCCGGCCACACCGTGAAAAACAAAATAAAAGAGACAGTAAAAAAAAAAAATCATAATAATTTTTAAAATTTGTCTATGTCAAGACTACGGATATTCACGACTATGAATTTCGACTATAATTCACTAAAAACACTATATTAACAAATCGTCAAAATATTTTAGATTAAATTGACCAAATAAAAAAGTTTATGACTAAATTAATATCAATTTAAGACTATTTTGTTAATTTTCCCTAAGAAATCAACCATATGTCTAGATCGAATCTTCCCATAAAGTTTTCCATTTGGACCAATGCCTTAAAAATTACATTGGATCATAGATAACACTTTGGATCATGTTTCAAGAGCAACCGAGGCTTAGAAATTCTTGTAAATAAATCTTTTAATAGAGTTCAACAATAGATTATATGACCAACCAAAAAAATTTTTAGAGACAATTACAGAGCAAACCTTAATATTAATTATGATAATATCACATGAGTCAAAACTTTCATTTCATACGTAAAGTTGTAACTCTGATGTATTTAAGTCCTTTTGTTAATATCATCAATGGATGAATAATATCAAGTGGCTTTTTTCTAGCCACATAACATTTTCCATCTAAGGGAACTAATGGAAAGACTAACAAGGACGAATACGATAAATTTCAAGACCCAAATGCATTACTGCAACATCTTTTAGGTTGATTTACGGATTCATCATTGGAGATACTCATGTCACACACTGACAAAGCTTATGATTTATCACTCCATAAACTCAACTTTGGAAATACACTCTATGTTTGCACATATAATTTTGGGACAAATACGTTAACTGCGAAAATACAATGAATCGGTACATGGCATCTCGGGTCGCACATGAGTATCACAAAATTGGACAGAACATTCAGAGCCCCGTAAAATTTGCACTATCACAAGACAAAATAATAAGTCTAGTAGTAAGTGTAAAGGTATAATCGGTCATATGATATGCATTTACTTAACTAACCCTGCAGCTAAATCCATGTCGAGTTTATGACACTACTCTTCTTGAAGAAACTTAAGTTTACTATAAATAAGAAATAAGTCTTGACCTGAGTTACTCAACAAGCTTGCATTAAGGATTCTTGAGCAAGACTGCTAGACTAATTCATCGGTATGCCTACAGTCAGCCTTAATACAAGAGCTGGACCAAACTCATCTCTAATCCAATGCAAGCAACAGGACTCCGCACGATCAGACAATGAAACAACAAAAAGTCCTAGGAAATCTCGATTTGTTTGCCTTGCCACTCCCAACTTATTTACCTAGGAAGGTACTTTACAGAAAGACCAAGAGTACCTTGTCCATCAAGAGAAGAACTAATTGTTTAACTGCCGCTCTATATTGATGACAAAGAAGACAATCTCCGAAATGAACTCAAAAAAGGCAACTAATTTTAAGGCAAATAGGAATTTACAGCTCTTGCCCCGGAGAAATCACTGCTAGAGATATGAGGCATCCCACAATGCCAGTTAACTACAAAGGCGGTGACAACCAGTCAGTCAAATTAATTCAAATAGCTATTGAAAAGATCAGCAAAAGGAAATGAACTTATGTTGCAAGGGACATCTCAAAGGTGTATGCTTTCTAATTCTCGCTATGTAGCGTTAACTCGACTGTTCAAAACTCGGTGCTGCAGTTGGTTGAAGGTTTATTTTAGGGGGAAGAGAGGGATTGGGTTTGGAAGATACGAGTCTTTCCTCTCCGAACTTCTCTGAATGGAAAGGCATTTCATTCAAATCCACCTCCGGTTTTCTCTTAACCTTTTTCTTAGGCACTATGGCCTCTCCCTGTCTCGCATCTTCCGAGAAGTTGCTTGAAGTTACCTTGGTTTTCTCTTGCTTAATTCTATCCGAGGAGACATTTGCTGAAGGACTGGGAATCCTAGCGGTTGCTGCTGTTGGGCTGTGATTAGGCCTGCTAGCAGAAGTTGAACCATGAGTGCCTGAATCAATAGACAATCTCTCAGGCGGGGGCTGTGGCTGAGCAACTGAAAGACCCTCAACTCGAACCGACTCCTCAATTTTAGGCGCCAACATCTTTTTCCGCCTCATTTTCTCCTGATCCTCCTATAAACAGATCATAAGAATGGCATAAGCTAGCATTTAGTGGCATATATCTGCTTATGTGTCGCACATGGAAGAGATTCACATACAGGAGTAAAGAATAAAGATGCTACTCTACGTTCTCGTGGAAAGCGAAACTGCAGATACTTTTGCCACTATGACGTCTCCAAATTCATAAATTTCACCGCTCAAGGCACAAATATTAATTTTACTATCAATGTCTAATCTATTCTATAAAGCAGACAACCAATTTAATTTCTTTGCGACTCGGGAATCACCGTTTCTTCCATCCACATGAAGAAACATAAAAGCCATATTATGTACAATTACTCATAAAACATGTCAAAGCAATCGGTGGAATAAGCAAGGATAATATAATAATCACTTTGAAGGAAAACTATGTTAAGTCGTGTGGCGGGCAGGAAAAGCACAAAAAATTGGCGTTCTCCCTTTTCACCAAGCACTACATATTCTCTTTCAGTCCATGGAAAAGAAAGTCGGTGGAAGGATGTAGAAATAATCATACCTTGTGTCTGCTGTAAAGTGCCCTTCGCCTCTCTTTGGCCTTACAAATTGCACGCTTAATACCATGGTTGTCCATAAAACCATTTGGCCACAACTCTGCAAGCTGTACCCAGTCTCCAAAAAGTCAAGACATTACTCTGACAAAAGCCTCAGAACCAGTGGATGCAGGTAAAAACCAACCGAGGTGATAAATAAACAGAGACCATATAAAATAACAAGTCAAGCCAGCCAATTTAGTGGGTTCCCCATGTTTCATTATGCATGCTATCACAATTATCATAAAAATGTTTACTTGAAATGACTTCACAGATGCCCAAAGTTAAGAACTGCAGCCATTTCAAAAAGCAGGTAGCACTATCCACTCTTTGCATTAGTTATTAATTCAGAACAAGGGAAAAGGCAGGTTTGGTGCTTGCATAATTTCATATGAACACAAATAAATCATAAACCAACACTACATGTGAAACCCACATCAGGAAAAACATCACCATGTTTGACAACTGCTTGCAACTGTGACCATATTATATCTTAAATATCAGCACTGTAAATGCAGTGGATCCCGCATCCAGCTATTATTTCCTGCAAACTATGGCAATATACACAATCATGATGGTTTTGTGAACACTTCACAAAGATGAACCGTCAAAACAAGATTGCAACAAGTCTGTAACAGCTAGACAGCAATACAAATAGTAATTTTTAGTTTCTTGGGGCTCGTGGTACCTCAGTATATAATTTTCTGACTTGTGGACCGGTGTCCTCATCAAGACCCTGAAAGCATGAAATCAAATAGACAACCACATTTAAAAGTAGCTTTCTAAAGCATGTTTCAACTCAAAAAATGCAGTATAAAAAATGCAGACGAATCATGTACATCAACAAAAAGGTCATAGAGATCACAAATCTTGTCCTCCATTGCAGCATCCATATCATATTGTTTTTTAGGGATTGTTTTTTCTTCTGATTCCTGAAAATCATCCGATGCTCCAGATTGATGCTGTAGAGCCTGAATATTTGGCGGAGAATGATAACCTTGGTAAGCAATGCAATAACATAAATTAAAGGAACCAACAAAAAGCAAATCCTTCTGAACCCTTGGCATCACAGTCACGTTGCGCAAAGAAACCGTTAAAGATGACAAATCATTCTATTTTGCTTAGTCATGTGCACCAACAGTGAAAGCCATGAAAGAGAGGGCAGTCAAATACTCTGAGCTTCATAGCTGATAAGATTCAAAGAAATCATATGATACACTGTCACTCTCCTCCCGTCAATGAACCCAACTAAAAAAAAGACAATAAAACGGAAGGAATTGGAGAGAAAACAAGCAAGAAAACAAAGGGAAGTGCTCAGATTAATGCTTCATAAGAGACCCTGGCAACAAGATAGAATACAGCATAAGAGACCCTGGCAACAAGATAGAATACAGCATATCATGTTGAAATAGTTATGTGTTAGGGAAAAGTCTACGATGCGACACGAATGATGAGGCCCTTCAAACATGCCAAGTTATGAAGAAAATTATGTGACACGACCAATGAGGCCCTTCAATTGTCGAAGGCTAAAACACCTTAAGTTCCATTTTCTTTTGTCTGGCGCATGTGTCTGATTATATGGTGGAGGAGTGGGTGGGTGTGCATGGGGGGTTTAGGGAGGAAACATGAAGCAAAAAGGTTCAAAACAATGTGAACCTCAAAAGCCTAGCCCCTATAACCCAGTGGTATCAGCAAGAAAAATTCTGCAACCTTAACCCCCCTTGAGTCTATCCCAAGCAAAGATGGCATAATGGGTCAAAGACCCGCTTTTTAATTCATACTTAGCTGGCTGGGTATTATCTGTATTGGTTCAAATTTAAGAACAGGTTGTTAAGGCTTTAGAGTAGCAAAGCGCAACCAGATATGGGTTTTAATGGGTCTGACAAACCCATTTTCAACCCATACTCCACACTTGGGCGGTTGCTCCGCATCAAACGAGCCGTCCACGCTCTTCATCATGGCCCAATCTCCTGCTTCCTTGTAACGATGAGAGAGACATATAATTGTTGACAAGTTTTTCATTCCATGTTAAAATTTATTGATCCATTTTGCATTCATTAATTGGGTTTTAATATGGTCCTTTGATCCTTACTAGAAATGCTTGAAAAGTTATTAACTCAATATATAAAATGCCCCCACATTACTTTATTAATCCTTGTTTGAAAAAATTACAAACACATTGGGATTATTATCAAGTCTTAATAAAAATAGGACTTTCGATGAACATAAAAAGCCCCCACCCCAGCAATTTGGGCCAATTCTATATGCAAATGATGGAACATCTGTTCCTTGTGATGCTCAAGAGTTCGTAATTGACGAGTTTCATCATTTCCACGATTGTAGTTCTTTTTTTACAGACTATTGCACAATCATTCCTCAATTAGAAAGTTTTCTTTTTCTATATAAGTGATGCACATTGATTTCAGCTACGTTTAGAATTTCCAAAATACAAATCTTCAAAATACTCACATTAATATAAAAGATAAAAAAAAAGGTTAGCTTCAAACTTCTAGCACCAGGAGAAATAAAAAGAGATGTGTTTTAGCAGCTTGATTTTTCAATTCATTCAGTAATTTCTCATTTGTTAATTCTTTTCATACATAATTTGTTTTTAATTGGTTAGTTTCTTTTAGTATGCTCTTTTACATATTTGAGGGGGGATATTTGCTAAGAATTGGAGCCAGGATTGAATGAAAGATGTTTACATGTTCAACCTTTACATTCACTGAAGCATTCAAAGTCAATGGCACTCCTCTAAGGTATGCACCTTGTGCATGCAAGTACATCAGAGAGACAGAGAGACTCGACCAAAACATACCTTAGTTTCCAAAGAGGGAATACGCATGTGAACCATATCAGCAACTTCCTTCTTAATCTGCTGGAACCTGTTCTCTTTATCCTGCTTTGCTGACAAACCCATAGTGACCATGACTTTCAAGTTTCTCTGAACCAACAAAATGCATCAGCAGCAGAGAACATAATATACATATATCTAGGAAACAGTAAATGCGCCAAAAAAATCAAAATATTGAAGCAATGAGATGACAATTTAAGTGTTCACTGACAGCTGGCAACAAAATATATGATAGAATATGAAGCCAATCACCTCCTTTTGAAGCAAATTCCAGCAGAATACTATCAAATTAATGAACATAATATTAATAATGGCAACAGCAGTATAATGTTCCTTAGATGAAAGAGATGATACTCAATATAGAGACATACGATGTCAGAAGTGGTGAACAAACCAGTCAAGGGACAGTTGGCAATTTAAGCAGCTCAACCAATTTAATTGCCAAATCATCCATGGTTGGTAAATAAAAACGATCTTGACCTGAGCGGTGCGACTGATAATTATCTTCTTTAACCGGTGGTTTTCAGCTTTGGACTTATTTGGTTCTGAATAACATGTACAACCAAAACAAGTTTCCCTTTCCCACGAAATTATCACACAACAAGTTTCCCTTTCCCTTTCTCTCTGATCAAAGCTTCAAAGTCCCAGGAATCCTCTCTGTGAGTGTGTGCCGTGCGTGCTCGCGGGAATATCTCCCTTTTCTCTTCTTTTCTTTCCTTCTCTACCATCTCTCTCCTCTTTCCTTTCCTTCTCTACCATCTCTCTAGCGAAAATCATACAGACAAAACCAACTGCCTCTCAATTTTTTCTCTTTCATTCAATTATCTAATTTTGAAGGTTTGGTATTGGATTTGATTAATTCTAGTCACTGCTGAACTGAAGATGGAGATGAAGAACGCAACTAGGGATGCTCACATTGCAAGATTATTTTGGGTTGTCCCAGGATAGGCCATTTGGAGTGGTTGAGAAAAGGTGCGGGATACTTCCCATCCAGTTGTTGATCAGCTAGGTTAGGACAGATACAGTGCAGACATCAAAAACATCCATTTGAACCAACTGATATTGGATTTCCAAAATGGTAGAGACCCATACATGCTCAAGGCCATAACACCAAAAAATTTGCATCTTGAATTGAAATTGTCCCCATATCAAGAATCAGGTTTAATTAAACAATAAGATTCATTGAGTAGAAGCAATGAAATATTGTAAATCAAACTACTGCACAGCAAAAGGTTCGTCCTAAAAGGAACTCAAGAGAGTTTCATGTGATTATATAAATGACATAGTATTTAATATGATATTCTCTTTGAACTATGACTACAATTAAAGAGCTAAACCCATGCCTTATTGCCCTGTGAGATATAATAGCACTGTGAAACAGACAACCATACAATGGTATACTTCCTGATAATTCATGCATCGTGGATTGACAAATTGATTTTTGGATTATAATTACTACTACGATTTCTATTTGGTCCTGCAATGGTGCTGTTCTGTGATGCAAGGGTCTCATTCCAAAGACTGGACAATATTACAGAATCAATAAAGCTTTTTCAAAGGGTAAGAGTCAAGAATTTCAACTAATAATTGCAAAGAATATGAGAAAGCACCCATGTCAATAATTCGAATGTTACATGAGACAGAGACCAGTTTCTCTCAAAAGGTTCAAACTTTGTAGCAAACAGATGTCCGAATTACCAAGAAGGAGCGAAAAATGGAGAAACGTGAGATTATCTACCTTTAGTGTTCTAAGCTGTACCAAATGACCAAGAATGCTCATTAGGCGATTTATTAGCTCCTTGGATATTTTTCCATGACTTGACTGCTGCGATAATGAAAATTGATGGCATCATTTCATAGTCAAATAAAAAAGGCAACAAGAAGTCAATGCAACTTCGCTTGTCAGCGGGGTGCACAAAGGAAATAGAAAAGGATCTATGTCATGAAGGTTTTTGTTTGTACCGCCAGCCTAGCAACTTTAGCAAGTTTCAGCTTTACGTCAGATGGTAATCTCCTCTTCACAGCCTGGGATGAATTATCAGCATCCTGATTCTCTGCAGCAGGTGGCCTAGCTGTATTGTTAAAACAAAGAGGTGCTTAATTGAGCAAATAAAATGAAATCTTCAAAATAGAGAAATCAATTCAAGTTTTCAATGCTTACATTCTGCAACTATCTTCTCCAAATCCCTAATGGCTTTCTCAAGCATTGTGCTTTTTGGCCTAAAACTGGAACCATCCTTCCTGTGTGAGTGTGAAGGCTTCTGCCAAATAGGACATACAGAATCAGGCAACTTAAAAATAGCATATCAAGCACCTTGACTGTGTTTAAGAAATGCAAAAGCCGTTTGGTAAACTACACTTTGAGAAGTAATTCTGAGAAAAATGCCGTTTGATAGAAAACACATTTAAAAAGCCATTTGGGTCATCAATATTAGTTTTTTTAATTTAGTATTTGTTTAAAATTGAAAAAAATCAAATATATACTTTAAAAAAAAAAAAGACCAAACCCTACGCCGGTATGGTGAAGGGCTATGGCCGCTAGCAAGCTGGATTTGGTGCTGGTGGCCGTCAGGTGACCTCTGGCGAGGGTCAGGCAACCAGGCGACCACCGCCTAGGTCTCGCGCCCCAGGCAGCCCTCGCTTGGGTCTCGCGGCCTCAAGCGGCCCTCGCCTGGGTCTCGTGATGGTCACGCAACCAACAGCCGCTGGGTCTCACGACCAACGGCCACCATCGCGCAACCCTTGTGAGACTCAAAAGAGGATTACCTAAGGCCGCGAGATCCAAGCGACGGCCACCTGGGTCGCGTGCCACCTTGCAACCTCCAACAGCCCTCGCTAGAGTCACGTGACCCTCACCGAAGGTTGCCTGACCTCGAGCGACCTCAACCGACAGCCACTAGCGCCAGATCTGGCTCACCGGTAGCCATGCCCTTCGCCGGACCGGCAAAAGGTTTGGTCCTTTTTTAATTAAAAATAATAACGATAGACAAATTTGAAAATTTGAAGAATTGGTAAGGATAGTTTTGGAAGAAAAAAATGAGTTTCAGCATTTAGCCAAATGCTGAAGCTTAATGTTAGTCCCTACTAGCATTGGGACTTCAACCTTCCCAGTGCTGGCTTTCACTTGAAAGCTCCTTCAAAAATTGTTGCCAAATGGTCCAACATTTCCTCAAGGGGCTTTGAAGGCCAAAAACCCCTTGGAAATGCTGAACCAAACGCACCCTAAGATATATTTACGTATCTATTTTGAATAAATTTTAATCCACAATTTTCGTACTTTGACCACTTAAAGAAAACAACAAAAAGAGTAAAGAACTTACTGATATTTCAATAGCATGTCTGCCATCAGGCATATTTAAGTCGGGCACTTCACGAACATTGCTCTTTTCCTTAGGCCTATTTGATGCTTCTGGGTCATCGACATTTTTCAATTGTCTTCCAGATTGCTGCAAAAATCCACTTTTGTCATGGTGTCTATGATGCAAAACATCTGATGGTCTGCTGGGATCTTTCAACTTGCCACTATGGTTCTTAGACTGGAGGTTTACCATATTGTGCTTGTCGATATCCTTGGTATCTGTTAGAGATGCTAAGGCATCACCATTCACAACTTTTGCAGATGGAGCCGGATCTACTATCACCTTAGAGTCAACCGATTTCTTCCTTGAACCGCTTCCAGATAAATACTGGTTTTGTGATTTCAGATTCTCATTAGGCTCAGTGGCCAAACTTTGGGAAGGATTGGAAGAATGCTTCCCAGCCAATGTAGCAGCTTTTGCAGGACCAGGCTTGTCCACTTTAACATGTTTATTTGGTACAAAACCATCACCTTTCTCTCCATTAATCTTTGCAAAATCTCTTCTTCGCCTTTTCTTTGGTTGCTGATTAGGTGGTACGGTGGGTTTGTTTCTGGTAAAACAGAAGGCCAAAAGAAAGTGAAGCAAGTTTTTTCAAGCACTTTATGTGGTGTTCAGCAATAGCATAGGTACATTTGATATTCAATCCCATAATAAAATCTAAATGACATCATAAATAACGGCTGAATGTGTAAAAGCAGAACCTTAATTCCTCATGCAAGAAACCAAAAACTAATGATTCCAAACTTCAGAGAAGCAAAACACATTGTCCTCTAAATTCAGAAATTTAACATATACAGGACTGTCGCATCAATTTGAAGTAATTAGAAAGGAAAATTTTTGGCAAACAGGTATTAGAATAAAGTGATTCCAAACAAGCACAGTGATTCCTAACGCAAGAGTGTCTAATACGCTATGTTCGGAAAATAAGCAGGTTCAAAATTGAATTTTTTTTTCAGAATGTCGGCATATTTCGTTGTTGACCGTCAAAACTAGAACTATTCTTCTATCTCAGGTTCTTGATTGACATTTTTCATCAGAAGGCATATCAAACGTGAAGAGTTATGACCATTGACCAAAAACGAATTCAATTTCAATTATTAAATAACATCTCGACAAAATACGGACAAAATAAAAAGTGAAAGGCAAGCTTAAGCTAAAGGGAAAAAAGCATATCAATACCAGGGGAACAAGAAAACTCACATGCATTCCAACTTCCCTCTATTGACGAAAAAACCATCGTACTTTATATCTGCATTTTCTACTTCAAAATATTCATCCTGAAGAGATAAAAGTTATTTGCTCATGCTGTTAACAAGAAGATTTCAAGAAAAAGAAAGCAACATGCAAGGTAAATTATTCAAAACCAACCAATTCAGCATCATCAATAAAAGAATCCTCTGTGTCATATTGGTCCTCATCAGGAATATCATTTAAATCCTCATCATCACTGCTGTCTTTACCCTGAAATGAACCATTCTAGTATCAGCATGTACATCGATTTTGGCAGGACAAAGTCCCCTTCAAGCAATTTGATTAAATGCAATGGGAAGTGCCCATTCCAGTATTAGCATGGTTTGCCCTACTATTTACAAGAGAGGACAAGAACACTACATACCATGTAAAGCCGCTCTATCTTTTCAATTACAGCACTGAAACTATTTAATGGGGCAGCTTCTTTTGTTTCACGTTCTACTGGCTGTCCCTGTAGACATTAGAAATCCAATTTGTACCGGACAACATGCTAATAGTGCTATTTCATGTAAAGTGCATGCTAACAATAGATTCAAAAGCCAATCAATCAAGACAAAGTTGTGGAGCTACAAGTTGGAATCGGAACATAGAACTTAACTCAAATCACCTTATTTAGATTAAACATATATACCAGGTGAAAGCATTTCCCACTTAACCAAGCCAAAAATTCTAGGGTTACTTGTTGCAAAGCACTGTCAAAAAACTAACTGTATAAATTTTGTCAAAAAGTAATCATCCCACCAAAAAGTCATTCAGGTTAGCAGATCTCCTGATAAAGAAGCATGCAACAACTTGTGTTAACCACACATGCTCCATATGCAGATGCTATAGCTATTCACCAAAACATAGCTATTGGAGCTCGGACAACTATCACCCATGAGAATCTTAGTCGATTCAGCCAATAGGTCACTGGAATGACTTAGTATTTATCTGTGTTGCCATTTGCTGCGTCGGGCCATTGACCTCATAGATATAGATAACTTCCGGTCTAAGTTAACATATCCATGAGGGTCAATCAACACGAACCATCGCAGAATGCAGACAATGCGGCACTGGAAGACCTATAAAGCAGTGAGTAGGCAACAAGTGAGTGCTCATGGACCAGCACAAGCCATGCATTCTGCCAGGGCTACTTGTCGAAGCCTATCCGCAGCTATCCATCCACAAAATCCGCACCTAATTCTTACTCCGAATTCAGTACCAGTCTCTACCTGCTAAAAAACCAGTTAACTGTACACTGCGACCAAAAGACTTCTGCTTACCCATAGCATCTAAACCTCAAACTTTCAGTCTATGTACGCACTGCAAATATAGAATTATGCCATTCCTGTTGGACGCTGCCAAATTGGAGCAAAAGCAAAATGAGCTCCATTCTACAAACAAAACAACTCCGAGTCGAACGCAGGCTCAATTGAGACAATCCCACGCACCCCGACTCAGAATACACTCGCAGCACCTAAAGACAGGAACCCCAAACACGTCCTCCCACAAGCCACCCCAATCGAATTGCACCCGAAACGTGAGGGACACAAAAGGTAAGAAGGTTACCGAGGCGGCGCGAGGCTCGAGAGCCGCGTGGGGAGCCGCGGAGGAAGGAGCCGCGACGGTGACAACGGCGGCCTCTGCCGCCGCCACGGCCGAGGAGGATCCGCCGTCGGGCTTATTGGCGTCCTTGACGAGCTTCTTCCAGGACACAATCGTGGTCTCGCCGGGCCGGAGCTCCACCGAGAACACCTGCCGGTCGCCGGACTTGACGAACGACGACAGAACCCTAGGATTGGAATCGCCGCCTCCGCCTCCGCTGCCGCCGCCGGCGCCGGCGCCGGCGGAGGCAGCATCGGCCTTCTGATGGACCTCCATGGAATTTTCCGCGATGGAGGTCCGATACGGAATTGAAGGGGAGGGGAGGGCGAGGGTTCGGCCGAGAATCAAAGACGCATCGAGGGAGGGACGCAGGGGGTTGCGCGGGATGCAACCGGTGACCGGTGATTTTGGGTTTATTCGGGCCCGAAGAATTTAGGGAATACCAAAAACCTGCCAAAACTTCGGGGGTGAGCTTCGAGCCGGTACGGTTCGGCTCGGCTCGGCGAGCCCGACCCGATGGGCTCCGACCCGGCTCCAAAAATCGAAAATCGAAAATCGCGAGAAACAAAAGCGACCGTGAAATGCGTAAAAGATGACTTCACTTGTCCCCAGATTTAACTGTTGGTGTCTGAATTCTTTATGGCTAATAACGCATTATAGCATTCATTTTGTGCATCTGTATGCGTGCGTGTCCTCGATTCCACTTCGACATTTAATAATCGAAAGAAACTGAACAGTTAAATTGCTCCCTATCCAACTCCAACTACGACTTTGCAGACATCAATCTAAAAATGTCAAGCGGAGGCACTTGCGACGTGTTATGGCGGCCCATTAAAATCACATCCAAGACACGAAATTTCAAATACGGTACTCTTGAGTCGTCTCGCCTTTAGGTGCCATCTAAACCTAATCAATGGGTGAACCCAATGGACGGGCTTTGACAGAAGCCCAAAGGTCTTCCCACAGGTTTGACCAACATTATCTTGTCTATGTCAAATGATTAGGATTCTCGGAGCTTGATAAGCATGAGAGGTGAACTTAACCAAGGGGAGGGAGCGTAATTACAAAGGCCCGCCAAAACTTTGCTTTAAGCTTAAATGGGATTGAGAACTGCTCATTATCAGCTCATTCATCCCCCATGATCGAGAGCATTGCCTAGACCTTGCTTAGCCACAACTAATCATTGGAGGCCCCATGATCGAGAGCATTTGCCAAAGATTTAGACCTTGCTTCGGCCCATGAAAGATGAAATTGTAGAGAACAAGCACACTAAAAATAAAATAAAAAAATTGAAAGGCCCGGCCACCAAAATCTATTTTTTACGCAAATTTTGCCTAAAAACGTATGAGTTTTCCCTTTTTTACAATTTTTTTAAGTTTGTTTTTTTTATAATATTTAACTAAAAATTTTATTAAAATTATTATATTTGAACCAAAGTAACGTCATTTGAGTCTTGTATTTCATATTTCAACCATGTCATCATCACATAAGAGAGAGAGAATAACAATAATAGCCATGCTGACATTTTTCATTAGTCAAGTCAAGATGGAATTTATGGAATGATATTTTACCAATTTGACAAATTTTATGATTTAATTATATTTTCTTTTTAAGTTTTAGGACTTAGTTACGTTTTTGTAATAAACTTTAAAACTTCTAATGCACTTATCATGAGTTTTGGGTCTTACTTCAATATTGTAATTATCCTTATTCGTCATGATATAATAATCACCCAAAAAGCATTATATATGTTCCACATCCAGTACAATTTGCTTCTTTTGGAAAGTTTTGGGGCACTCCTAAAATTGTTTATGCATGGCACTATAAAAATCACATGTAATCTTTCATTTATCAACTTCTGTCAATTGCAATCACAAATTTATTATATTATTCCTTACGTATCCCATTATCAATTTAAGATAATTTCATACCTTTTTTTTTTCTTATTTCTCATTTGTTTCAATTTTATTATAGAGGAAATTACCCGTGCTCATCTCAAATAATATTTATTATCATCTCAAACAATAATTAAAAAGTTAAATGTGGAGATCACTGTTGATTTAATATTGTTTCTCGCATTTTTTTCTTTTTTCTTTTTATTTTTCCCTTTACTTTCTCCATTTGGAACATGATTTGTGTCCCTCTTTTCCGAAAATTAATTTAGTTGGTAGATAGCTAAATAAATATTGCTTTTTTTTTTTTTGGTCAGGAACTAAATATTGTGATGATGAGTTTACTAGAAAACCATTATCGAAAAAATGACTTAAGCACAAGTAAAGTGAAAAGACTCGGGTCCCGTTTGGTTCAATTTTCCCAATGGATTTTGGGCCTCCAAAACCCCTTTGAGAAAATTTTGTGTTTGGCAAATGTTTTTGAAAGCTCATTTGCTAAATATGAGCATTCCCAATACTGAAAGCTGAATGCTAGGGAGGAGGTGCTTTGGATATTGGACATTTTGGAAATGCAACCGCATCACTATTCATCGTATTCTTCCCCCGTCTTCTTCTCTTCCTTGTTCATCTTCTTCTTCCCCACCCATCAAGCTTCTCTGGTAGCCGCCACCGCCGCCTGAGGATCACGCATCCCGGGTGACCATCAACTCGCGACCTAGGTGGTGTCGCCCAGGTCATGCGGATCGCAGGCGACATCACTTGGGTTCGCACGACCTCAGCCGCCAAATCTGGCCTCTGCAACCTCAAGCACTTGAGGTTACGCCTTTAGGCGGCATCCCTTGAGGTCGCTACCTTAGGTGGCCAAGTCTAGTCATTGTTGCGACCTCAGGCGCCTGAGGTTGCACCTCCAGGCGGCATCACCTGATTTGATTTTCAGATTTAAAAAAATAAAAAAATAAAAGCAAAAGCCCATTACAAATATTAGTTTTGCCAAACGGTATTTAGGCTAAAGTGACATTTCAATGCTATTTGAGACTGCAATTTACCAAACGGTGTAATATTTCGGAAAGCCCTTTTGCCTCAAAGGTATTTCCATTCTTTCAATGGCATTTCCCCCAAAGCCGAACCAAATGGGCCTTAGTCTACCAATTTCAATATACATTTTGTTTAATTATAACTCCGACATATGTCATCACATTATAGCCTATATTTTTAATTGCCCAACTTTCATTTTATTCAGTGAATCTAATAACCCACTTTTTAATTATATTTCATGCGATCATTGTATGATGTTTCAAATATGCTTTCGAAAAAATTAAAAATATGACAAAGTTCAATACATAAAAAAATTCCCAAACATCCATCATCATCATGCAAATGCTAAAGAAAATACTCCCTAAAACATTATTATATAGAATACCATTATTATCTTTATTTATAATTAGACATTGACAAGAAACTATGGCAATGGTAATGGTATTATAAGACAGCTCATTCAAACCATTTGCAAATACATTTTTTTTTGTCAATTCTAAATGCATCGCAATTAAAAAAAATGATTAACGAAATCAAAATTATCCACCGCAATAATGAAAAGTTGCTTACGCAACTTAACAAAAGATATTGTTTGTTGAAGTGCTTGGCTCTCTTTAAAAAGGTTAGTCTCTCGAAAAAGAATATTTTACTTGAAACAGATAATAAAATTTTTAAACTACATCAATAAAAGAGTCATTATTCACTTAAAATGCATATATATAGATATAAATATACATCAAGGAATAAGCATCAATGCTTAGCGTGAGAGGCTCTAAATGAACTTGCTGACATGATTGATTCGTGTTCCCCATTCACAATTGCATCTTCAATAGACACATTCAAGCGGTTTGCGTCCTATTTAATATTGTGTTCCATAATGATTGCAATAAAAAAAATACAATGAAAGATGCGTAAATTGTGTATAATGCATTCATCAACTACGGTATTTAATCTTTTAGTACATCCTCATAAATTCATTCTTAAAATCGAAGTCAACAAATTCATGATTACGAGGATTATCTAGAGAAATAAAGTTAATAATTGGCGAAATAAGTTTAGAATAAGAGATATATGGAAGGAAATGTTGAACTAAAATGGGTATGGAAGATGTGGCTAGAGTGAACAAAAATTGTTTGAAATGGATATAAGATTGAAATAAGAAAAAAAGAAAAAATGTAAAAAATCTTAAATCCAACGTGGGATCCGTAAGGAATAATGTAGTTAATTCAATATGATAATAGAATGTTAGAGACTAATAAATGGGTGGAAAGGCAAAAAAAAAAAAAAAAAAAAATCTTCCTATTAATTCTTCTATCGTCTACGATTGAACCACGAGCTTGCTTTTAATGCTTGCCAAATGCCAATTTTATGATTTGGTGAACCGAGAAATTCTCCGGGAAGTTGTTTTGACATATACAATGTGTATCATTTTCAAATAAGATAGAAAATTAAGTGACAATCGTGGTTTAATCACTGTATGTTTTTAAGAGTCTCGACAAGGTATGCATATAGTTTTGAGGTTAAATGGGATTCTGGGCCATATGGTTTTAGCGAGTACGTGTTTTGGTCAACAAATTTTTTTAACTTTCTTGGTTTGTCCTATTCAATTCTTTATCCACTTATGCTAGTTTTGATGATTAGGATAAAATTTATCCTATTATATGTTTGATATGATGAGGATATACCTCGGATAAAAAAATCCAATGAGGGGTAAAATAAAAAATGAATATGATTTGTTATATTGATGATATAAAATTATATTTTTGAATGAAAAACTTCTTAATTTAATAAAATTAAAATAATATTTAAATTCCAAACGAAAAATAAAATTTAAAACTAGCAATAATTTTCATTTTTAATTATATATTTGCATTTTTCTACTCTATAATAATTATAGCATGTGCTTGTGTGCCTGAGCATATATATATATATATCGATATCTATATTTATTACATATCTTAGGCATATTATTATAGTTTAATTTTTAAAAATATATTAAGGATTGATGGAAGTGAATAAAAAGGAAATAAAAAATGAGATAAAAAATAGAAAATAACTAATAAATTCGAAGTGGGAAAATCAGATTTTAAATGAACAAATTCAAAATTAAAAAAATGAATTTTCTAAATTTGGTGAATGAAGAGCAATGAAATTTCTAAAAAAATACCTACCATCTCCATTTCATTTTATTCCATATTATTTCGTATTTCTAGTTCACGTTAGCTCTTCACGTCTCCTCCATGGTTCTTTAGTCACGTCAAAACTCCACCAAAATGGCAAGAGAGTTGAAGTCGAACTCGTGGCTCTAACTGTGCTAATGTGCTCCCGTGTTGTTTAAAATTTAGATATTGCAACAGTTATGAATTGATCGGTGGAGATCATCATCGTTTATACATCTTTAGATTCTTTGGAGGTGAACAACAAGAGATTTTTACAATATTTATTTGTATATTTTCAAATTTATTTGTATTGATACGCCGCTTATACTAAATAACGAATAAGATATGATACGAAAATATCCGACTTTATTATCATCATTCACTAAATAATAGATAAGATATAATATATTCTATTAAGGGCCCAGTGAAAGCCCATGGGCTTTTTACTGGGCCCGAGTTCAAAAGCCCAGGCCACACGAGACCTGGCGGCATCGCCGCTTCCTACGCTTCCTCCTTCCTCGTTCTATTGAATCGTATTCTCGTGCTCTATTCTGCCAAAAGAGGAAGGAAGGAAAGGAAGGAAGCAAGGAGGGAAGGAAGGACAGGAAAAGAGAAAATAAAAATAAAAAAATTCCCACCCTCGCGGTCTAGGGTTTGCAGACGCGCACGCACGACTTTCTTCTCCCTCTCGTTTGATGGCCATTGAAGATTCCGGGCGCATTTCGGAGTTCGCGACGAGCATAGCTGTGCCGCGATTGACCGCCGGTTTTCCCCCCTTTCGCTCTCCGTTTACGCCGGTGGGCCCGGACGCTTGAGCTCGCGTTCCGGATCGCCGGCGACCCCGCCGATCTGGAACGTCCGGTCTCCGGCGGCGCGGCGCGGGGGCGGGGGCGGGGGCGGTGCGGCATCGGTGACGCGGCGAGGCCTCCGCGGATGACGCTGGGCGAGGTACACGAGGGCGGTCCGGGTGGCGGCATGTTGGACGAGGCGGGAGGCGATTGTACGGATTCGGTCAATTGCGTCGTTGCGGGGAAGGACGCGGCCGCGGGCTTTGCGGACGACGGTTTGACCGTCGCGGGTGCCGATTCGGGCGGCGGTTTGTCGGTTTCGCAGGGCGGCGGAAGCGGCGTCGGCTCGTTTGGTGAAGCTATGGCGACCGGTTGTTCTTACGTAGAGAACAGAGAGGTGGATGGTGATAATGTGGCCGGTCTTCGGGATGAAAGAGTCAACGGCTTGAGGGAAGTGAAGCGGAGTACGGACGACAGCATGGATCCGTCGACGCTGGGAGGAGAAGATGGGAGTTGCGATGTAAACGTATCGTCGATGGGTTGTAAAACGGCGTCGGAAGGGGTCGCTGGAACCATGGATAATTCCACGATGCCGGACGAGAGCCTTACCTTCCCTCTATCGGAGAAGTGGACGGTCTCCATGGTCGACGAAGATGACAATTCAGTTATCGCGGAGGATTATACGCTTGGCAGAATCTCGTTATGCTCGGAAGCTGGTGTGATGCCTTCTGCCAACGAGGCCGGTTCATTGGATGATTTGGACCTGAAGGATGGCCAAGGCGTGAACGGTAATGCTGCTGTTATCCCGAGAGAAATAAGGGATGCTGCTGCCCCTACCTGCCCCCAGCTATTGCCTTCAAAAAGTTTCCATGAAACGTTGGAACCCTCGTGTTCTGATGATTTTCCAAGTAGTCTTCTCGTGGAGCATTACACTCCCTGGCCTTGTCAGGGAAGGAGTGAGGATAGGGATATGGACGTTTTTGGTGATCCTGAACCATTTTATTCTTCAAGCATCGAAATACCTGATCTAGGCATCGCTTTTGCGGCAGATGATGCAGAGCTCACAGAAGAGAAACTTGTGGTTTCACGTGAATGTGATGGACAATTGGACGAAAGTGCTGGCAGCAGTTCAGGGAAAGGGGCATCGGAATTTGCTTCTCAGCTCACTGTTGCGGATTCGTATCTTCTGCCGTCATATCTGCCATCTTCGACATTCACAAACTGCTCTTTGAAGCTGAAAAATGTGCCAGAGGTTTCAAATGGTGTCATCATTCCAAACTCTAAGGTTGACAATTTTAAGGATGGCACAGATGATGGAAAATGTTCTACTCAGTCTGATCACAGCTCTGAGACCACAGGCCCCAAAATTGTATCATCCTCCTCCCAGAAGAGTGGCCGGATAAGTAAATCAGGCAGGAAGACTCAGGTAAAAAGGGCTGCGAGGAACTCGAGGAATGCAAGCAAAGTAGTATGCCTTCTTGAAACTCGAGAATTTGTCAGTGAGGCTTCCAAAAAGAAGAGGACCTCACTCTACAAAACAGCCCGTTCTTCCCCCTGGGGTGCACTTCAAAATGTTTCTCAACTGTTTGAGCAGGTGAATGGGCTGGGATTCACGCAAGTGAAAAGCCAAAGACGAAGTAAAGCTAGGACTGGCAGAGGAAGTGATAAAAAGAAAAAGGATCAGCAAGTTAGTAACCCAAACTTGTCCAATGGAACAAGTTGTGGTTCATCCACACGTATCAGGTTGAAGGTAAAACTGGGCAAAGGACCCATTCTGGGTAGTTCAAATGTAATAGAGGTTGTTGAATCTGCCCGATCTGTAAGCATTGTTGCCAATACTGGTGCAACGACATCGTTCAAGGGAACCTGTGCCGAGGTTCCCCAAATGGATGACGGTGAATACAAATCACGGGTAGAGGGATGTCTAGACAATATCAGTTCAAATGAAAAACTTGTTTCTGCTGATCCTCGCCTGAGTTCAGGTTTGGAAACTGGAAACTCAGACACTGGTATCATTTTAGAAAAGTCCACTGGAAATGCTAGAGAAGATTGTCTTGGCATTCCTGATTGTGCAGAGATTGAAACAGCAGGAGGAACTGCTGATGGCAGTTATTTGGATCCTGAAACTTCTCCTGATTCAGAAGTGATTAATTTAGTTCCAGAAGCCCGAGATGGTGAAGGGTTTAGGGAAGACATTGATGAAGCTGTTTTACGCCGTGCCCAAGAGTTAGCCACTTGCGAAAATGTTGATGGCTCCAAAAGAGGAAAAAAGAAAATTAAGGTGCCTCGTCGAGGTAATCATGATATGAAAGATGGTTTGTCTGGTTCAACACGCCCACTCAAGGATAAATCTTCAAAAAAACGTGGTGGCAGACAAAATCCGAGTGACTGCCATTTATCTAAAGAGGACTTTACTGTATCAACCATGACTAATGCTTCCATTGATTGCTTGAGCCATAGTGAATTGTTAACTTCACCAGTGGAGGCTGGGTGTGCAGTGGCTAGAGCTTTTCAGGAAGTGGATAATGCTGATAGGACATTCCCTGAGGAAGATGGAAGTCTTGGACTATCTGAATCTGAAAATACCAGTATATTAAATTGCTCCACCAAGAGTTCGGGACGTAAACTTTCTCGAAATGCAAAATCTAGCAGAGTGTATAAGCGGGGCTCTAAAAGCTCCAATACTACAAAGAGCAGGAAGGAAAACGGGCTAAGCCCCTTGGGAAAGAACAAGGTAAAGGCTGAAGACATTGATAATCAGGCCCCGTCTCAAGTGAAAAGTCCCATGAAAGCAGGTATTTAGCTTTTGATAGTTGTAGCTTTCATCCTACTATTGTCTTGATTAGAGGAAAATCTAGCATTTTTGTAATGTTGAATGTAAATCTTTTGGTAGCCTTGGTAGATGAAGTAGGCCACTCAAGAGATTTGAATTTCTGATTCTTTAAAATTGGCATTGCAGACTGTGTTATAGCCGGTGACCAGGGTAACGAAATTGACTCTAATGCCGATGCTGGATTAGTCCCTATAAGTACCCCTGGATCAGGGACAATTTTGGGAGATTCAGGGGACCAACATTTACTGTTGCGTAATGCTTGGGTTCGTTGTGATGATTGCTACAAATGGAGAAGGATACCGGCTGCACTTGCAGATTCTATTGAAGATACAAATAGCCATTGGTACACTACAGTTCTTTCTTTTGTTCATCATATTTACAATGGTCTGGCTTTAGAATTGTTATAGCTTCAGATTTGGCAAAATATTCTAGCATTGCATGATCTGATTTTAGGGAGAAACAATCAGCCTATATGTATGCTTCGCCTCTAGAAATGCCTCCAGTGAAAAGGATCAAGTTTTATCCAGTATGCTTCGCCTCTAGAAATGCCTCCAGTGAAAAGGATCAAGTTTTATCCATATTGGCTCTGCTTTTGTTCTTGTCATATGTGCGGCAGCTGTACAGGCCTCACTAATATATATTTTACTTTTGAAGCTGAAGATAAACTCAATAGAAATATTGTTACAGCCATTAGTTGCTTTTTGTAGGACATGAAGGTAACACCGCCATCGTTTAGTGTTTGTGAGATTGCTTTGGTGATAAATTGATGCCTTTGAAGAACTTTATGTTTGCTTCAGTTTTTGGCCTTTTGAGGTCTAATTTCATAATGATTTGTGAGTTGAAACTACCATAGAATTAATTTTTTGCCTCTTGCATGGAACATATGTTTCTAAATGTCTACTTTGCCCAGATTTTTCTTAACTCAGGGAAGCAGCCGAATGTTTTGCCTGATTGGTCTCCATAGACTACTATGGTTTCTATGTCATTGCTTAGTAGCTCACTGATTTTTTTTTGTAGGACCTGTAAAGACAACACGGATGTAGCTTTCACCGACTGTTCAATCCCTCAAGAGAAGTCTAATGCAGATATAAACACTGAGTTGGACATATCAGACGCTTCTTGTGAAGAAGACGAGGGCACTACTCGTCCCAATTATAAAGAATTGGGTTTGAGCCGCTTAACAGGTTTTCTTAATGTCGTTACTAGATATATAAGATAATTTTACTGGATAGGTCTGCATTTTCTCTTTTAGCTTCTTGCTGATCACCCCTTCATTTTAGTGGAATCCCTAAGTCATTAAATCAGGCTTGCAAAGCCTCGTCTTTTCCCCTGATGGCAGTAATTTATAAAATTACAAAGGTGAGATTAGAAAGGCCTCTTGTTGAAGAGTCAACATAAACACGATACTGACAATCTGACAAATCAGAGTTTGTGAGAGAGAATAAACTTGCAAGCTAATCAATCTGCATGGTTTATTGCTTTCAAGTTATGTACGTGGTCATTGTCAACCAAAAAAAAAAAAAACAGTATTTGATGCATATGAAATTTGCTGAGGAGGAGAGGCTTTTCTTAGGGTGGGGGGCAGTCCAAGTTTGAGTTGATTATAGTTTTGTCTGTGTAGGGCATGTGGTTACATTTTCACTTAAAATTGAGGGTGGATTTTTGCTTTCTGATTCTCTGCACTTGACTCTACGTATCTACATTGCAGTCCCTCAGAAATCATCTTTTGTTCGGATAGAATCAAATAAGTTTCTCCACCGGAGCAGGAGAACTCAAACAATTGATGAGGTCGACATCTGATTCTTGGCATTTGAGTGTGAACTTTGGTTGCTTGAGTTGATATATTATTCGCCTGGTTTTGGCGTTGAGCTAGCTGCGCCTTCATGACAGCGCCTTCATGATTAATGTCTTGTATCCTGAACCTTTTTGAATACCTTACATGTCAGGGCTGTGAAATTATTTACCAGTGGTTCTGACTTGCCAATGCTTGGCTACTGCTTCTGATCAATTCTACCCTTTACCTTTATCATGTGTAGCATTTGTTTCTCTTCAAACTTGATTAAATACTCTGAATTCAGTCCTGGAGGGATTATGTGGCTGATTAAATCTCTCCCTTGGCCAGTTGCCTGGTTTTGATTGTTTCCTTTTTGATTTATAGTGCTCAGCTTTATATACTTTCTGCTTTGAGGCATATGAAGTCTGTGGTTGTTCATGTCATCTTGATTTGTCATCATCATTGTGCTTGTTTCCAGATAATGGTTTGCCATTGCAAACCACCTTCAAATGGTAAGTCGGGATGTGGAGATGAATGCCTGAATCGAATGCTGAACATTGAATGTGTTCAAGGTACCTGCCCTTGTGGGGACCTCTGTTCAAATCAACAGGTATTGTACTTTGCCAAGGAAGGGACACTGCATCTTGCTATTATTTTATTTTCAGAGTTATATCTGAAATTATGGATTTATCCACAGTTCCAGAAACGCAAGTATGCCAAAATGCAATGGCTTCGATGTGGAAAGAAGGGTTATGGTCTGCAGGTGCTAGAGGATGTATCCAAGGGGGGATTTATAATTGAATACGTAGGAGAGGTAATGTTGGAGTTTGTAATGCACATGAGTTTTATGTTTGTTCTGCTGCCTGATTTTATTAGGCTTGTACTCGTGAGACTTCATTTTTGACTGTCTGCCAGTAAGATTTTTTTGAATAAATTGAATTTGCCTACTTATGCATTTTATTGGGGGAAAGTATCTTTGGGACTTTGACTCACGCTGGTAACTGAGGCGATCCTGTTGACTTCATTTTGCAAAATCTGATTGGAAGAACTTTTTCTGCCTTATGTAGTAATGTCCTCCGTGAAAAGGGCACGATGTTTGGCCAATGTTGTTTCTTCCTTTGGCCGAATGAAGTTTTTACACAGTTTCCTCTACTTATTGATTTTCCCCCAAAATTCAGTGGACTCAAGTTTAAGATCAGGATTGGATTCTTGGATCTATTCTATGGAAAATTTGGCCTTTCATTTCCACCAACTGTTGTTGTTGATTGTTTGAGAAAAGTGTTTGTTGTTTGCCACAGAGAGAATTTTGTTGAAATGGCACTTTTATTAATAAGTTTTATGTTTTTGAAGTGCCAATTTAGTTTGATGTTTTACATGCCTTGATCTTTTCTATTTTGCCTTTTTTGTTTTGGCATACTTGTAACGATGTTTCAGCTTTATACTCACAAGAATGAAAAGTTCTTGCTTAATGTTTAATTTCTTTCAGAACAAGCAAAATGCTTTAGGTTCTTTTGTTAGTTCTCTTGCACCTGCTATCCATCTGTTGCTGACTTTTCTATTTGTGATATATCCAGGTGCTTGATATGCCTGCGTATAAGGCACGGCAAAGGGAGTATGCTTCCCAGGGTCATAAGCATTTCTATTTTATGACACTGAATGGTAGCGAGGTATGCATCTATCCCATTTTTGACTGTATATTAGTAGTACACATTGCACATTAGCACTGGGTTGTTCTTAGTAATACGAATTTTGAAGCCTGATTGATTTTATCTATAATTTGAGTAGATTGCGCATTGTGGGGTTGCTCTCCTTTCAGGTCGCATAAATTGATTGAATAGGATTATGGCTCTCAAGTTGGTTATTACTTTTGATAAGTGAAATCTAATGTTTTCCCTATTTTGGTGGATGTTTCTCGAATCTTCAGTCTAGATAGGCTTTTCAAAGAAAACTACTTCAATGAAAATGCTGCAAATGTTTCTCCGAAAATGTGACAGAAGTATCTTCGATGATATTTAACTGTTTTGAGAGCTGAGTATATGTGCTTGTTTGCTTTAATAGAAACGGAAACCCTTCACTCACTTCTTAAGTTTCTCCCTGCACTGAGGAGGCTTCCCCCTGTGCCTTATTTATTAGACCTTTTTCTGCTGGTCCGCCCACCCAAAAAAAGTTTAGAGTACATTCCCACTGGGATGAGATGGATCAATATAATGAAAAAAATTAATTTCCAAGATATTTTGTTGGATTTTTGGAGTTATGCATTGTTCTTGGAAGTATTTTATCCTCTGGATACATCAAGTTGATCTTTTCATCTTGTTATTCCTCACTTCTACTTCAAAATCACAAAGTTGAGCATGAGTTGTCTTCGGTTCCCACCGACCTTTGAGACTTTAAAATGAGAATCTCATTCAGAATTAAAAATGGTTCCTGCTTCATAGGCATACTACCATGCTTCTGCATTTGGCTTCTCCATGATGGAACCCTTGCCTTTTTTTTTTTTAACTAGATGAATTTTTCATCGACTTTGAAGTTCTGTTTCTTTAAGCACTTGTGAAGATTGGTGTTTGTGTTTCTTTCTCCGTAATCATTCCCGTGACTTTTTACTTCAAAGCAAGATGTCTTCAGTAATAATTGGTCTATCTTTTGTTACAGTTACGTCTTTAAGGTTACTTAATGCTTTGCCTTTCTGTTTACCTTTCCTATCGTTCTCTTTTGATCCATGACTCCTTTCCACCCTTTAGGTTATTGATGCGTGTGCAAAAGGGAACTTGGGGCGGTTCATCAACCACAGCTGTGATCCCAATTGCCGAACAGAGAAGGTGACCTATCAATCCACCTCAAGTGCCTTTTCTGTACTTGTTAATTTGTAAACATTGTCTTGGCCCTGCATACTTTTTTATTGGTGTCACAAATTATTTAAATGATCTGCCTTCTTTATCCCCCACCGCCCCCACCCCCCCAAAAAAAAATCCCCCACGGGGGCCCGGTTCAAATAAATTACCTAGAAGTGCAAGTTCATCAGTTTCAGCTTCAGTGATGTATCTGTGAGTATTTTTCTCTTATATAAGTACCATGGAGTTGTTAAAATATTGATCTGCACATTTATGTAGGCCTTTCTATTTACTGGGACTTCGGTCTCTTTTAGAGGTTTTCATGACCAGAGTACTTTCTTATGTAGGCCATTAAGCAAAGGAAAAAATTCTCTTTGATGTCTCACCTTTCTGAGATGAGATATTGATGAGATAGGTTTAGTTTCTTTGTCAGAATTTTTTTTTTTTTGCAATAACGATGACTACTCTGATATGTTGACCTCATTTAGATGACTTGAAATTTAATCAAAGTGTTGTTGTCATAGCTTATAGCTATTCGACCTGTTCATATTGTGCATCTTCTATCTTTTGGGTAGCTAAAATTTTTTTCTTTCTGGATTCTCACAAACAGCTTGTTGGCTTCTTTTTCTGGTTGTGATTTACTCGTTGAACTTTCTTTTCTTTCTGTTCTCAACATTGGGAACTGATTTCTGAGTAATGGCTTGTGATTCTGGAGGTGGTCCCGCCAATGGTGCTGCTAACATGAGTTCACTATAAAGTTAGCCAAAAAGTATACTTTTTGGGTGTTCACGCCTCGTGCATATATCTGCGGTAGATGCTTGGCTGAAAAGTTTAAGAAATTTTCAGAAAGATACTAGGCTATAAGTAATTAATTATTGTTTGGGTGATGCTGAGCAATATCTGCTTTCTGTCCCGAAAAGGGCCAGAATCAATTTGCTGAGTTGGCCTCATGCTCCTGGATTGCTCTGTTTCTTTCTGTTAAAGGTTGCTTTTTGGCAACTTCTCCATTGTGTCTTGTTCTTTTCTGCTGAGAGTTACTTTGATAGTTGGTTTTTGCATTCTTTATTTGCAGAATAGTCTCATATTCACTGGACAGCTCTGTCCATGAACTGTTCTTATGAATCTAGTGTTTGACTTGTAAATCTTTTGAAACAGTGGATGGTGAATGGAGAAATTTGCATTGGATTGTTTGCAATAAGGGAAATTAAGAAGGTAAGAAGTGCTGTTGATATTGTTGCTTGCACTACTAAAAATTTCATGAGAGCACAATTATTGTGTTTGACTTGCTAGTATTTATGGATGTCCACCTCTGTTCTTTGCAATTGGCGGACATTTTGAATGCTGATGAGTTCCCACTGGGGATAATTTCTTATACGTTGATGTATTAATGCTTTTATTCTTTAGAAACTTTTGAAAAAATCAGTTTAATCAAGACAGTTTTTATATTCTCATTAACATGCCGAAGCTTAAAATTCATATGCTTAAAGTACTACAGTGCCTTTGACAACCACTCTGCACATAGAACTTTGTCAACCAACTTCAGCTGTTAAGTCACTCTTAATTTCATCACTATGGATTCCATTTTTCTAAAGTTGGCTAGGAAGCAAAGAAACGAAAATAAATGAGAGGCTATTGAAGCAAAACTCTCAAAGGATGGTCAAAGAGGATAGAAAAGAGGATAGAAATGAAGTGTTGCTTTTTTTTTTACCAAGGAGGAAGAAAAGGTGTTGCTCATCTATGTCACCTGTGTCTGCTGGCTGGATGTTGTCACTTCTGCAACTACAATTCCCTACCTATCAATACATTGCTTTTTCCATTTTGCAGGGTGAAGAGGTTACATTTGATTACAACTATGTAAGGGTGTTTGGTGCTGCAGCTAAAAAATGCGTTTGTGGTTCACCACAATGTCGAGGTTACATAGGTGGCGATCCACTTAATACTGATGTAATTGTTCATGGTGATTCGGATGATGAATATCCAGAACCCATTATGCTTTTTGAGGATGGTAGCACAGTTCATCCATTGAATCAATTGGGTGGGAAAATCACCTCAGGGTATGAGAATTCAATGGATCAGTCTGCTGCTGATATTGGGAAGTCACGAACATCAGAAGATAATGGGGATCCAAATACTAAACTCCCTTCTTCCGATCTGCCTGTTGATATTATTCTACAAACAAATAATGATGCAAGTATATCCGTGTCTGAAACTCTGCAAGAAATTGTTGCCAAGGAGGTTCTGAATGCTAGTGAGAAATCTGAAATCTCTTCTACCAGTAAGCCGCTTAGAAAATTACATCATGATGACGCAAGCAGGACCAGGACAAAGAAGTCCAATACAATTGATAAACGGTTACATCCTCTTGTGAAACAATCCATATCATCAGGCTCTATCAAGAAAAGTAAAGACAGTGGTAGTTCAATTAACATGGACAAAGTTCAGGGGACTGCCCACAAGTCCCAGATGGTTTTCAGCAAACCCAGAAAAGCAGTTGAGGGATCTTCTGGTGGCCGGTTTGAGGCAGGTTGGAGGATTTCTAATTTGCCACTCATGTCAAAGCTTATTCTTGGGTGGAGGTATCTAACATTATCTGCTTTTGTTGCTTGCAGTTGAAGAGAAACTTAATGAGTTGTTGGATTCTGATGGTGGGATTAGCAAAAGGAAAGTAAGTACCAAGTAGCTTTAGAGCCTATTTGCCTGAACTTTTTCAAAGTATTCATTAATTTTCTGCCAAAGAAAAAATTTTAAAATTAGAAAAATTTCACGGGACTTCAAATGAATATATTAGCTTTAAATTTTTGATCTTTTTTTTTTCTTTTTTAGCTTTAATAATTTCGATATGTATAAGTTTAAAATGATATATACTTGCTGCAAATGCCACACTCCATAGCCTACTGAATTAGTATTTAATGCCATTTCCAAATGTTGTGATTAATGTCCATCCTAGAACCTTCCACCATTGTTGGTCCTGATGGTCACCTGCTGGCACTTTATGCCTTGTAGATGTCTTATTGTCATTTCTGTTCATCTGGAGTTATGTATGTGATTTTTTGTGTCAGGATGCTGTTTTGATTTCAGCTGTTGATATTTTTCTTTTCTCATCATTTAGCTTCTGTTTTCTTGTTATGACAGGATGCTCCTAAGGGTTACTTGAAGCTCCTATTTCTCACTGCAGCTTCAGGTGATAGAGGCAACGAAGCAATCCAGAGGTCTGCTTTTCTTGATGTGATTATTTTTATTGGTATTTCTTGTATTCTTTAGCCATTTTTTTGAGGAATTATTGGCTATAATTTCTCCTTTTTTTTCAGCAACCGAGATCTTTCAATGATCCTTGATGCACTTCTGAAAACAAGATCCCGAGTTGTACTAGTTGATATTATAAGCAAAAATGGTACTTGTTCCCTTTCTTTTTGTCGCATATTTTTAAGTATTTATAGATCTCATTGGGGAATGAGGACTCTCTGCGAATGGATGCTCACATGTCAGGCAGGTTTCTTTATAGCGAGTGCAGTTTGTCTGTATGTGCATGGTGCATCATGTCCTAATCAAGTCTTAGAATTAGCTTTAGACTGCATCAGCCTTTCTTTAGTCTTTCAAAAAAATCCCTATTTGTCATTTCAGGTTTGCAGATGCTTCACAACATTATGAAACAATACAGGAGGGATTTTAAGAAGATCCCTATACTTCGAAAGCTTCTCAAGGTGCTCACATCACTGAGCTTTGTATTTTTGGGTTATTTTATTGTTTGATTGATCTGATTGCTGCTGAATTCGCGGGAGCGTCCAAAAGTCATTGTTTCACCTGTCTAAACCATTTTGTTGTTAATTTATCCTCAATTAGTCCCATATGAACTTTTCCTCAGGTATGTCCATTTCGAGTCCTATCTTTCCTGGTGTTCAAGACACCTAGAAAACTCGTTCTTAGAAGAACTTAAGTTGAAGTGTAAATTTTGCAACTGCAAAGATGGAATCCCTGGTTTAGTGAAGAGTACGAATTTTAAAATTTAATTATACGAAAATCATTAGATAATATGTTTCTATTTGCATTTTATCTTCCCTTTTTCCATTGAAAGAAGACAGATAAGGATTCTGAGCAAGCTTTCAAATGATCTTTGCAGGTTCTGGAGTATTTAGCAGTGAGGGAGGTCCTTACATTGGAGCACATTGCTAGTGGCCCTCCTTGTCCTGGAATGGAGAGGTTAGACGCTTCTAACATTATTCTCGTGTTCCCATCTAGTTTTGCTTGATCAGGCGAGACAAGAATCTTGTCCCCCCTCTTCTTATTATATGATGCATCTTTTGCTGTCATGTGAACTTTAATGATATGAACATTTGCTAATTGATCTTTTGGCTGGAAATTGAAATCAATCTTTTGGTGATATGGAAGCTAAGTTTCTGCTGACTCATTTTTTTGATAAGTACTAAGATTTTGCTGCTAGCTATGGAGAAAAGGAACAAAGAGAAATTAATGAGGAGAAGGAGAGCTTTAGTTAGGCTGTTACCAATGTTATGACTATGAGTACGGTTATTTGTTGAACACATAGTCCATACCTCATCCAAACATGGACCCCTTTTTTTTCTTTATCCTAATTAAATGCTCTGCATATAAAGTTCTATGGACCTGTCAACTGATTGGCTTGCAATTCTAGTGTTTCAATTATCCATTTTAATATATTTCTGTAATTTTTGCCATTTTGAGGCAGAAGTTTACCTCTTGGTTAATGGTGAGTGACATGATTTGGCTGCTCTAGCATATTGGTTCTAGCCTCCAGATTTCACTTTTGTCTGCACAGAAGCTGTTTGATGATTTTTCCCCCAAGTAAAGTACCCTGCAATTTTTCTGTTTCTGGAGTTCAACTGGGGATTGAACCTAACACCTAGGACAAAACAACTCCACCCCCTTCACAGAAGAAAAGGGATCCTTTGCCACCAGGCTGAGCACCAGATGGTGTAACAGTGCCCTTGCATTTAGTAATTTTGACTTTGGCAAATGAAAAATAGTAGTTGACTTGCTTGTCATCAGAAAAATTAGAGTTGGGAAAGTTAACCATAATAACAAGAGGAGAGTGCAAGTTATTAAAGGGGGAGCGCTGCTGAATTTACCAGATCAAGATTTTGCTAGCACCCATTGAGTAAATATCAAATACCTTTTTTATCAAGAAAGGAGGAAAGGAATCATGGACATGATTTCATCAAGTGGTGGAATGGCATTTCAATGTGGACCGACCCAATCCAGCATTAATGTACAAACAAATGTGTGGGGATGATGTTGAAGTGTCATTCATATTTCTGCTGCTTCAGCTTTTAACTTCTACCTGAACTTGTAAGTGAAGAGTTTGACGAAACATTCAGCTGCCTAAGTTAACAACTGCATTGGTATTTCATAATTTGTTTTTGAGTTGTTTACCTTGACGATCCATAAAGTTTTTGGAGGTTTTAACAATTTGGAACTACATTTTTAATACATGATATCAGCAGTCAGTTTTCAGTTTGTTTGTGAAGAGATGAACGTATGGAGCCTTTTTGTGAAAGCGGTGCATCTTTAATTGGTTTAACATAAATTGATATTACAAGTTCCTCTGTGTGGATTATGATGTTATTGAATGCCCTGAGGACACTGGTTTGCCTCCATTGTGTTCGGGATAAAAAGGCTTTCACGTTTCATTGTATTGTGATGCTTAGAATTTCTGCAGTTTTCTCATCTTTTTTGTCTCGACAACATAAAAATCTAAATTAATAGAGTGCAACAAATGCCTTGAGACTCCTCATTGCCAAGCCCCTCATGAGATTGTTTTGAAGTCGGTTGTCTTCTTTCTGGCTGTTTTATATGCTCATACATTCTTGGAAAGACCAGGATGGTTGTTTATACTCTGTAAGGCATTTTTTTCATTATTTTGTTCGCTTGTATTTTCCTTCTCTTGTATGATACTGAAAGTATGTGTGCTTGTCTTTTGCTGCAGCTTTAGGGAGTCTATTTTATCACTGACGGAACATGATGACAAGCAGGTATACTTTATATGTTTCCTTTCCATGAACTATGAATGAATAAAATTAGTTAACATGCGTAGTTCCTTATCCTTGTTCTCTAAAGGAGCTCTTATTAGATCTCTTACTGTTCGCTTCCTGCTGTTTTAAAATGTTGCACTGAATTTCTACATGGGAAAGTTGTTTTAATTTTTCTGCTCTTTATGTAGGTTCATCAGATTGCAAGGAATTTTAGGGATAAATGGATTCCCAAACCTATCAGGAAATTTGGCTTTGCTGACAGGGCTTCGGCATCACATAATGACTGGCGCGATCAGGGCGGGAGACCTACAGAAGCAATTGATTCCTTTAGGCAACCAATGCTTGCAACAGCTACGGTTGTCACTGTTAGTCAGGATAGTGGCAGAGCATCATGTGCTGAAGACAGCTCAGTTAATGGTAAAAGGATCCGCAAGCGCAAGAGCCGCTGGGATCAGGATGCGGAGCCAATTACACATCCAAGGATCTCACAGCATGAGGAACAAGTCTCTGAAGAAAAGAGAGATTGTACTGGGTCTGTCAGCCTCGAGTCTTCTCTCGGGGAAACTGTTGTGGCTGATGGAAGTCATCAGAACAGCTGTGAAGATGTTCCTCCAGGATTTTCGTCTCCCCCTGACATATCTAGATTTTCTTCTAATGCTTCATCAATGGCGATGGATGTCTCTCATGAGAATGTTTCCCACTTGCACTGCCCTTTCAATGTGGTCCCAGGGAATCCACAGGGGAAGTTTGTTTCCCGTTTGCCTGTCTCATATGGAATTCCCTTATATTTTCTGCAGCATTTGGGTAAACCCCAGGCTGAAAGTATGGAGAGTTGGATTGTTGCTCCTGGCATTCCCTTCCATCCTTTTCCTCCATTGCCCCAACTTCCTCGGGAGCGGAAGCATCAGTCACCTGCACAAAATGTTGATTCTCAGAACGCTGGCCACTCTGCTGACACAGCACTGGTGGATGAGTGCAGTCAAGCTAGTTTCATTGATGAAAGCAGCACTGGGACAAGAGACTCTAACCTAGTAGATTCAGAGATTACATGTGCCAATAGCCAGCAAATGCTTAAGCGAGTGAAGATTTCCTCTCAGGATTTGGGTAGGAGGTACTTCAGGCAACAGAAATGGAACAATACAAAAGTTCCCCCTTGGCTTCGGAAAAGAAACTGCTGGGGATACTCTGTAAACAACTCAAAAGCTGGAATGTGCAGCATAGGTTTAGGAAATGGTGTGAACGGGCAGAAGAATTGGGACTTTTCGGATGATGTAAATTGTAAAGTGCGGAGGGATGATGGGAATTACCGCTAGCATCTGTGGCACCAAAATCACTATCGATTTATTGGAAATATCTTAAGCTCTTATTTTTCTTTTCTTTTTTTTTTTTTTTTTTGTATACTTTTATGTATCTCAATTCTTTTACTTGTGGATTTCACTAAGTGAAAATCTGATTCAGTTTTTAGAGTTTACAGCCCCTTCATCAGTTGAGTCTCACGATTTCTTCTTGGATATGTGGCTTATTCTGCAGCAAAGAAGGTAAGCTTATTACAATTCTTTTACAGTGAAAATCAGGAGCCTCGTGAATGGCTTACACTTATTCACGTTGTGATTTTCGTGTGTTTGCCGTAAGCCTCTATGACCTATCAATGATTTTGGGAAAGTTATTACTTATATCACGTCTCTTGAGCATTTCACTTTCCTGATCGGTTTCTTAAGTTATGATTTCTAACTGGGGTATAGTTTTATGGAAGGTGCAAGGAAACCCGCAGAATTGACATGTCATGGTAGGTTCATAGAATACTAGAGAGAGCAAGGTTCCAGGTCCAACTTTCAATTGGAATGATAGGGTAGGTCCTATAGTGTAAAATCATTCCTAGCTTGTACCAACCCGGTACCCTTTAACTTGATTAATAGACATGGTCGCCTGTGGGAACAATTACTGATACATAAAATAGAAAAAAAAAAAAAACGATCTATGCACTTATGGGAAATCTGATAGTTAAATTAGATATTTTCTTTTGATCTTATGTCCCATGGAAGTTATCTTCTGGTGAAATGAGTTTGCTTTAATGACTTTGTATCCTTTTTATCGATTTTTTTTTTTTAAATAATTTAGTTTGCTTTTTCTTTCTCTTGGACATCACATATGTTAGAAGCCGGTCTCTGCAGTACAACATTTTATCCCCTGATAGATGAAAAGAAATGGGGAAGAGGTTGTGGTGCCATCCCACTTGTAACCGACCCACTCCAGATTTTGCAATCCCCTGCATAACATATTGCGTACGGAAGCAATGTCTTGTTGTGAAGTTTCTGAAAGACTTATGATCCGAAAGATTCGTTATTATTTGCTTAAAGAAGAATAACATAGTTGAGTCCCACTTTGCCAGCCGCATTTTCCTTTAATCTTGCAAGTGTACGGTTGCCTAATCTTGCTGCAACTCTGCAACCACCCTTTGTTGTGGAATACCCTTGCGACTAATTTCTGGCGGTGACAATAATGAAAGGTTGATCGATCTTAAGGGTTTTTCCTGAAGAGCAATGTTTGATCTATGCATTAATTTGGAAGGTCTGGGGTCTTGAATTCGATCCATGCCTTGTATCTCCGGAGCCACCTTTATAGGGTGAGACCCACCGCAAAATTGCAGTGTGGGGGACATTGGGGACCTTGAGATTAGTTTGAATGCTCAAGAGTTTGAATTGCCCTTGTCATGAAGATGGATTAATCTAGTAATTCTGGAAAACGTAATGTTTTTAAAAGATAATCACATATTTTAGCTCTAAATGCTATCCAATTTGGAGGTATTAAATGCATTCCTATGTGTATTTGCAGTTTCTTTTTTATTTAGAATGATTTGTAGGAGGTATTATGACACTGGAGGGCATTACAGTCACGGCAAACTGTAACTCTAGTCCTCTTTGCATAAGGCTATACTAGGATCATAGCCGTACTCGTGTTGCTGATATTATCTCCTAATTGGTTGGTCTTCTTCTTCTTCTTCTTCTTTTTTTTTTTTTTTTTTTGAAGTGACAATATGTTCGTCAGACATGCTTGTGATTTTTGAATATATAATGAGCACGCCACCTCAGTTTATAAAACTGGAATTTGAAACATATTTTTTTGGTGCTCTTCGTATATTTGCCCGGGGGGTGGGGCGGCGGCGGGGTTTGTAGGCTTGCCTTTGTTTTTTTGGGGCGGGAGTGTTAATGATTTGCTGAGGCTCTTTACTTTTGATTATTCCTCGATTGTGCAATGCATGAGTGAGGATATTCTTTTGCATGGACTCAGTGCCTCGGACTAATTTCGCACAAGAGAAGCTTTCCCCTCGGTGCACATTTGCCAAATTTTTTCTCTTACACTCCTAGTACTTGGTTATTTGCATAGAGTTGGAGCTTAGTCTGAAAGTCATGCTTGCTGAGTAGGTCGTTTCTGGGACCAAAGTAATGATTTGAAAGCTTGGTAAGATGCCATCTTGGATATCTATAGAATGAAATTTATGACGCCATGTCAAGGCTGGCAATAAGACAACATAAGGCCCCCCGTTTACCTTATTTTATCGTAGCGGGTAAATGGGGATTGTTGATAGGAATATAGCTGGAGTTTCTGGACGACTAAGGGTTGTGCAGCGTTCCATCTGCACCATAAGGTAGTATCTCATGCTAATCCTCCCATTTGTTGTTATTCTGAGAGGAAGATGAAATTCCGGTTGCAGTCCCTACTTCCTTCGGTTGAAGAGGAAATGTAGATTTTGCTTAGAAATGAAGGAACAAGATGCGACTGATCCGAAAGCTTTTGCTCTCACAAGTGACTGAACGTAGAGAACTTGATTTCCATGTTCAGATGTCCTGTTGGAATGGGAATCGGTGTATTGTATCGTGTCTTAATTTAAGAGACCAAATGACATGCGGATTTGGATGTGTTGATCCATTATGACTCCGTTCAAATGGGTAAAGAACAGAGCAATCTGCTTACTTTGATCTTACCATATTTTAGTGGTGTTCATATAATCCTGTGGCGAGTGGAAGGAGGATCATCTAGGAGTATCCGATGATCACCATCTTCACCTGAAGTCAAGATAAAAACGGCATTCTTTTTTGTGCCGTGTACGAAAGAGGTTTTAATTTGTGCAATTTTCCGTGTCGACTGTGCCTTCAGTTTGAAGAGTCTAGGAATCTGCAATTAAATTTTTGTTCGGTTGTTATTGCGTTTTTGTTGTTTAATGTGTCGGTCATTCGTTGAATCCATTAAAGTGATTATTATTAGCTGAAAGCCGCGATAATGAGGTTACGCAGCTAAGAAGCTTTGTAGCGGTGAGCTAGTGGATGGTATCTGCCGTTGGTAATTCGCTCATATCGATTTCTGTGGATCCAGTAATTTTTCCACTGCTTGTAAATTGAAGAGAACTACCACGAGCACTAGGAGATTACCACGTTATTTACCGACCTCGACCTTCGCTCATTGTCTGAATCATGGAATTTCGTTCATGGCAAACGTTTGACTTGGAAATAGAACTTGTGACGATTCGAGGAAAGCTGCTTCTGAAGTATGTTTTTGATGCTAAATCAATGGTGCAGAGAATGAAAAGAAGTTCAAGTTCAATTTTATTTCGAACTATGTTCTCCGGTAGCAGACATCAAAAGGGCATTTCACTGCAAGACCGTGGTCTCTCAAGTGTTCCTTTTTTCTTTTATTTTCTATTATAAGAAAATCGTTTTTTTTCTTTTTTCCCTCTGAAATTGTCTTAACCACAAACCGGGCATGCACATCCCCGCCATTTGCGAGAAACCTTATCCACAAGATTAATGGATCACCAATTCTCATTGAGCCTTGCCAGTGCAATGCCTCCAAACACTCCCACAATCCTACTTTTCATGCAAAATACAGTAAAACTTGTTGCCAAAAGAAAGGAAAAAAAGAAGAAACTCAAGTACCCAGAAATACTGTTCCTTGAAGAGCAACAATTCAAAGAATGGCAGCATCATCCTCTTACATGGCATCCACCAAGTTCTCCATGTTAGGCTGGCTCGGAAAAGGCAATAGATTCAGCAAAAGCAACAGCAACAGCAGTCCATTCACCATTTCAGCTCAGCAGCAAGCACAAGTCCAAGAACAAGAGGACATGAAGCCACAAGAAGCAGCCGCCCCGGGACAAGAGAAGGCGAAGCAGCCGGAAGGGACGAGACTGAGGCCGGTCGAGCCGCAGGTGAACGTTAAGAGCAAGAACATGAGCCGCGAGTATGGGGGGCAGTGGCTGAGCAGCGCGACGCGGCACGTGAGGATTTACGCCGCGTACATCGACCCGGTCACCTGCGAGTTCGACCAGAGCCAGATGGACAAGCTCACCCTCATCCTAGACCCGACCAATGAGTTCGTGTGGACCTCGGAGACCTGCAACAAGGTCTACGCCTGCTTCCAGGAGCTCGTTGATCACTACGAGGTATCGTACCCCCTTTTCGATGAATGAAGCATTGCTTTTGCCTATGGGAGTGAGGAATCTTCAATTTTCAATGAGATGGTTTCTTGAATTTTCTCATCGTTATGCAAAGCCACATGAAACGGTATCCAGAAAGCATATATGGGGTCTTTCCTTTCGCGTGCATCGCTTTGCAGTTCGTAGTATCGCTTACACAACCGCTATGACCGGTCGTTTATAATCTCATTTTTTATGATTTTACGGGGAGAATAAAGGATGGTCCTGTTCATGTTGTATGGCGGCACATACCAGATTACTGCTAGTACTCAATACATCATGCTACATTACAATCAGTAAACACTTTTGACGAATTATAAACTGATGAAATTGCCGGGATTCCCGATGCTAGGGTGCGCCACTGACGGAGTATACTCTTCGGCTGATTGGGTCAGACGTAGAGCACTACATAAGGAAGCTGTTGTACGACGGAGAGATCAAGTACAACATGAATGCCAGAGTGCTCAATTTCAGTATGGGAAAGCCCAGGATTATGTTCAACAATAACAACCTCGACGGCCAAGTTCCTGATGCACAATGAGAAGCACGCATGAGTGCGCACACACGCTTACCTAAATTGCCTTGCCTCAATCTTCCAGAAATTAAGATCTTTGTATAATTAGGCATTTCATTGTAGCAAATGATAAGGTTGTCTCTGGAGTTTTCGCATTTTCTCTGTACCAAAACCTTTGTGAATGATCATTGAATAGAGGAGAACGGACATAAAATAATTTCCTCAGAAATTTTTCGAGCAATGAATCAACTATTAGAAGCTATGCAAGACGAGTAATGCAACTGTGGATAATATTGTTGGGATTTCAAATCGATCCCTGAATTGTAATCGCTTTGGATCAACAAGCCCTCGAACTTTTCGAATCTGGTAAACTAATATATCTCTCGGTCGGCTTTTGCTGATGAGGACAACCAGAATGCACAGTTGAACATCAGGGTTTTAATTGGTGTAGCTGAGTCGCATGGATGATATCATGAGAAAAAAGGAAAGGACATTTGCTTGTTTCATGGAAGCGAAGAAAAGACGAGAGACGACAAGAGCATATGAAAAGCCTATGATTGTATTCGCTGAGCATCTTCAGAAGGTACAAAACTTTCCTGGAACAGACTACAAATTATATATTGGGCAATATGACAATCTATGATTAGATAATTTAGTAATCAGATCAGATCCAAACGTCCAAAAAGAATTGCTCTTAAATCGATTTAGAATATCAATCACTGTAATTTCAATGTTGTCCTTTCGCTAATTCATTGTGCTTGAATCAATTTATGAAAATAAGAAAAGCAGATTATAGATAGCCTGTGTCTACGTGCATGGCATCTTTGAAGTTTCACAAGGTCGTCGTCGTGCTGTTTCTTCAGCCTCTCCCTGTTCTCAACTTCCAGCAACCTCACGGACTCTCTCTCTCTCTCTCTCTCTGTGCACAGACATTCAGTTTGGCTCCGCTAACCCTACTATTCTGCCATTTCACTCTCACATTCCAACAATCTTGGGTTGTTTGCTTCTTCTGTATCTGGTTCTCTCTCTGTCTCTCCCCCTCCCCCTCCCTAGCACTGGTGTGCGCCACTTTTACGCTGCCCCATCATAGGGTCCTTCATGTGTTTATTCTTTTAGTCAGCCCTGTTCCTTTTCCAGGAGCAGTTTCTTTGGACTTCGAATCAAAACTAGATAAACAATCACTTCCATCATGTGTTTCCATTCCGGTACAATGATCTTGCCATATGGTTTATGTATCTCCTGAATGTGATATCTTGTCGATGATGCAGAAGAAAATGTCTGTTTTGCTCTTGCAGTTGTCTGAAGTGAGTAAAGAACGGATAAGAGATATGTTTAACAAGGTCGAGCTCTCTATCTCTTCGTATGACACTGCTTGGGTGGCTATGGTTCCTTCCCCTGGTTCTCCAAAGAGCCACTGTTTTCCAAGGTCTTTGAGTTGGCTACTAAACAATCAATTATGTGACAGTTCTTGGGGTCTCCTGGACCGTCATCCGTAACTGTCATCTGTTGTTGATCAAGGACGCTTTGTTATTAACCATAGCATGTGTCCTTGCACTTAAGCAACGGGGTGTTGGTGAAAGAGGGATAAACTGCAGTAGGTTTATTAGATTTTTCTTGCCAGTTAATCTTTCTTTACACAAGCACCCTTTCATAAGGATGCACATTGTGATCTCAGGCCTTGAGTACATTGCTTCAAGTTCTGCTTCTTTAGCCAATGAAAGTCCACACTGATCAGATTTAATATTTTGTTCTCTGGTATGATTGAGCAAGCTGGTCGCCTAAATTTGAACCTTCCTCTGAGATCTGCAGATTTGGATTCTGTTCTTAGGAGAGAAATTTGGAATTGAAAAGGTCATTAGAAAGTGTCAAACTTCCCTGCTTCAGTTCTCTTTCGATTGAGCAATGCAGCAAAAGCATAATGATAAGTAGCTTTTGCTGGGATGGATTATTCTTGTATTGCCTATTTACTATTTAATTGCACAAAACTGTAAGCTACAGTGCGTTTTTGCTGTTCTTAGAGGCTTGTCAGGGGGAAGCAGAATCTATTTGTCTCATGTTTCAGAAGTAATGGGGAGTCTAGATGACTGGGAAATGATTATGAAGCATCAACGGAAAAACAGGTCGCTGTCCAATTTGCCCCCAACCAGTGCTGCTGCTCTAACTCACCTTCAGAATGCTGGTTGCCTACGTTACCTCAAATTGGTACTAGAGAAATTTGGTGATGCAAGTTACTCCTTTGCTGAAGTCTTCAAATGATTGTGCACTATGGATAATTTATTTACATTACTGTATCTACTTATGGTCAGCTCCAACGATCTATCCTTTGGGAATATATGCTTGTCTATGTATGACAGAGAATTTGGAAAGATTGGGCATCAATTGTCATTTGAGAAAGGAAATAATTGACACATTGGATGACACATACGGGTATTGTTCTTTCCAAGTGAAAACCCACTCGGTATGGTTTATTTGCAAATAGTTCCCAGGATCAATTTCAGTCTTTGTATTTGATCTTTTTATCTGCCAAATAAACAAAGCATTAGCTTATGATCTTATGGCATCAAACAGATGCTGGCTGCCAGGCGAAGGAGATATTTCTGGACATTGCCACTTCTGCAATGGCATTTAGGATACTGCGATCCCATGGATATGATATCTCTTCAGGTATGATGCTATGCTGGCCTTTAGATAATTAGCTATGTTATGGATCTATGAAATGCTAATTTTTCTTTTACATGTGTTGTAGATGCAATAAGTCAATTTGCTGAAGAGGATCAATTTTACAATACACTTGAAGGACACGTGAAGGATCCTGGCTGTGTCTGGAACTGTACAGGGCTTCACAGCTGATCATCCATGATGATGAACTTATCCTGGATAAAATCAACTCTTGGACCAGTGATTTTCTTAGAGAGGGTTTACGCACTGGTGAAATGATGCCAGTAGACTTGAGAGTTACATGCGTCGAGAGGCAGTTTCTGTCCTGAGGTTGTGCAATTAACTTGCAAATGAAGATGCGATGTCACTTTCTTCCTGCTGCTATTTTCATGGTTAGTTCCCTTCGAGTAATTATTAGTAAACACTTTAGGTGGATGATGCTCTTAGATTTCCTTTGCATGCAAACATGGAAAGGGTTGCGAAGAGGAGAAATATAGAGAACTACAACGTAGACAGCACGAGAGTTCTAAAATGTGGTCTCTGGTAAAGCCCTCTTTAATAGGTTTTTACCTGTTTTAGTTTGTCAACGTTCAACTATCTTCTATACTGATTGATATGATACTTTTCTCCTATGCTAGGTCCTATAATTTTTGCAACAAAGATTTCCTGAATCTGGCAATGATTGACTTCAACAACTGTTAAGCAATATGGCGAGAAGAATTCAAATATCTAGAAAGGTGTACATCTCTGAAACCATTATGCTAGATAGATGTTTAATGGTTTTCTGGTGTGATTTTGTGTGGCAAAACTTGATCTGGATCTGAGTTTCAAATACAATGTGAAAGTTAGCTATCTGTTCATGTTTGATAAGGCTTTCAACATCACCGTAACTGCTAACCGTATGCTGTTTAAATCATGTATAATATAACATTATGTTTGGTAGGGGTGGTTACAAGGAAAAGAAGAGATTTAAGTAATTATGCGGGAAAAGAAGAGAGGATTTGAAAGAATTGAGCTACTATATTATTTGGATGCTAGTTATGGAAAAGAAAGGACAAGAACGCATCATGACATAAACATAAATTTTCTTCTGTATTTTATAGATGCAAAGTAATGGTACAAGAAAGAAGAATGTTCATTGATAAATGATAGTTCCTCCAGGTTTGAAGAGATTTGGAGGAATTTGAAATGTCCATAAAAGTGAACTGACCAATCCCTCCTAATTGTCCTAATCCTTTCACTCTATTTTCTTCCATCTAAATACCATTATGTTTTTTGCATCCTTTCTCTTCCCTCCCAATCCCTCCTAACAAACATAGTGGAAATCTCCTAAGACATTTTTTCAGTATTTCATAGTATTATAAGTTTCTTTTACTTTCTGACGGATGGGTTAAAGAGAAAAAGTTAGACTAACTCAAATTTGCCCGACAGAAGCTGGCATAATGTTACTTCTCTGCTGCTGAAACCATTTTGGCCCACCAACTATTGGATACCCGCATTTCTTGGGCCTAAAATGGTGTCGTCGTAACAGTGGCTGATGACCTCTTTGATGTTAGTGACTCTGCAGAGGTTTATGAAAATCTTATACTATTGCTTAGAAAGTAAGTTTGGTTCTATCCATCTCTTTCCATGTGCGCATACGCAACTCTTTCACTAGCTGTATGGAAATGGTTTAATTCAGGTGGAATGTAAACTTGAGTGCTGATGGCTGTTCTGAGCATGTTCAAATCATATTTTCAGCACTTTACTATTTCCGAGACAGGAGACAAAGCAGTTACATGGCATGGAAGAAACTTGACGGTTCATGTGGCTCAAATTGTGAGTGGACTTCCTGATCATCTCTTCTTTTATCATGTTTATACCACGATGTATTTCATTTTTCCTGAAAATCTGCATGAGAAAGAGTTGATTTCAATTTAACATCAGTTGACATTATGAATGTCAACTTCCTTATCCTTTTATGCTCTTTTTGTCTCCCAGTAAGCACCATTTTCTAGATATGTTCACCCTAGTTTTTCTCTGCAGTGGTTAGAGACGCTTGAGTCTATGTTGACCGAGGCCGAGAGGGTGAGAAAGAAGACAGTGCCAACAATGGATGAATGCATTGCTAACGCATCTGTCTCATTTGGTTTGGGGCCTATAGTTCTCCTGGCTCTCTTCCTTGTTGGTCCTAAACTTACATATATTAGACCGTAAAGTGTCAAATATCCTCCTCATCATATATTATGATTGTGTTTATCTAAATTGATGTGTGATAAGAGAGTATTCTAAATATGCATGTGCTTGTCCTAAATTTTTATTTTCTGAGATTGAAGTAGGCTATCAGGCTTTTTTCTTAAAAAATATTCTGGTCAATTAACAGCATAGATCAGGGCAAGTCTTGTCCTAAATTTTTATTTTCTGAGATTGAAGTAGGCTATCAGGCTTTTTTCTTAAAAAATATTCTGGTCAATTAACAGCATAGATCAGGGCAAGTCGTGGTTATGCCACGGGTGAATATCCAAAATTTCGTATGGAAAAACCTTCTCACAAGTTGTGTTTCTATTATGAGGGTTTAAAAATTCAGCTACCGTACTTTAAAGCCCCTGGTATCTCTGTTTTTCTTTTTTTTTTGGGTCTGAAGGTATCTCTGGTTGAACTGCAGTTATTTTGGGCTGTAAAATGTACTAAGTTATATGTTTGGTAACATATGGTTTGAAACTGCAAAACGTCAAAGCTGGGTGAGAGACTAGAGTGACTGTGACTAATGTCAATCGAATGTTTATGAAATAGTATAGAATTCACTGCGTTAAAAAGAAGTTTTTAAATAGTCTATCTGCCTGTTCTTCTTGAGCGCAGGCCCGCTCTGCTGCATTCAATATCTTCAAACATGCCAAATAAACAAAGCATGAGCTTCTCATATGCCAATGGACAACACACAGATGCTGGCTGCAGGGGGAAGAAGAGATATTTCAGCACATCGCCACCTCATCAATGGTATTTCGGATACTATGCTCCCACAGATACAATGTCTCTTCAGATAACTTATTTAGCTGTGCTATTGATCAATGGAAAGTCATTATTATACAAATTACCAACTTTTTTCCATTTGGATAGATGCATTAAGTCAATTGCTGACAAGGACATGTTCTTGCAATGCACTTGAAGGAGGTGTAAAGGATGCCGTCTCTGTCTTGGAGTTGTACAGGGCTTCACTGCTGATCATGCAGTGAGATTATACTGGAAAGATCAAATCTTGGACCAGCGATTTTCCTAAAAAGGGATTACTTGTTGATGTAAGGCATGCTGATAGAGTCAAGGATGATATGTGTCGAGAGGTAGATTTTCAGCTTGATATTCTTTTCCATATGTACCATGAACAGTTGCCAATGTCGCTATCTTGTTCATCCTGCCATTTTTTTGTTGTTGTCAGTTCCCTAGGAGAAATTTTATTAGCAATCATTTCAGGTGGATGATGCTCTCAGATTTCCTCTGGAAGCAAGCTTGACAAGGGCAGCAAACAGGAGAAATATGGAGCTCTACAACACCAACAGTACGAGGATTCTAAAATGTGAACTCTGGTATAGCCCCCTTATTTGCTGGTGTCTGGTTTAGATTATTGGCGTTCACTGATATTTACTTGTGTCCTATGCTAGTTCCCATAACTTTTGCAAAAAAGATTTTCTGAATCTGGCAATGCACAGCTTCAATATGTGTCGAGCAATATGCCAAGAAGAATTCAAGTATATGGAAACGTATATATCTCTATATTCATCATGGTAGATGTGGAAACTGCCACTTTTATAGGATTTGATCCTTTGGGTTAAAGCAGGACCTGAATCTTTCAGATACAATCTGAGAATTCACTAGAGGTTCATGTCTGATATGGCTTTAAACATTACCCTGAGGTTAATTTTTATGTTATTCATGAGAGCTTTTTGTGCCGGATACAAATATTTAAGAGAGCTACAAGCAGAATCTCCCAGGGACATCCGTCTTCAAATATATTTTTACAGCTGATAGTTACATTTTGCTTTCTGACAGATGGTTTAAAGAGTAAAAGTTGGACAAGCTGAAATTTACCGGCATAAGCTGGCATATTGTTACTTCTCTGCTGCAGCAACCATTCCCCCCCACCTTCAACTATTGGATGCATGCCTTTGCTGCTCTGCTCACATCGGGGTCAATGAATACTTTAATATTGTTGGTTTAGTGGAGGAGCTCGAAAGTCTTTTACAGTTGTTTAAAAACTAAGTCCAGCTTTCTTTGCGATTGAGTGAGCGAGCAGGCATATGTCGACCTATTTGCTGTCTGGATATGTTTTGATGAAGGTGGAATGGAGACGTGAGTGCCGACTGCTGTTCTGAGGAAGTTCAAATAATATTTTCAGCACTTCACTCCACTACTGCAGAGACTGGCTACAAATTGATCGCATGGCAAGGAAGAGACCTGATGGGTCATGTGATTCAAATAATGAGATCACCTCTCTTGATCATCTCTGCCTCATTATGGTTGTCCTAAGATGCCTTATATGCGCGTGATCCGAACGAATCTGCATTTAACCAAGTGAAATGCCACTCGCTTCTCCTTTCTCGATATATCAAAAATCTCCAGCTTAATCTTCATTGCAGTGGTCAGATTTGCTCGAGTCAATGTGGACGAACGCGAAGTGGAGAAGAACCAAGGCAGTGCCCGAGATGGATAAGTAGATGGCGCATTCATCTCATTTGGTTTGGGCCCTATCCTTCTCCTGGCTTGCCTGTCCTAGACTTTCGGAGAAGCTGATCGAAAGCCTTGAGTTCCACTATTTTTTCAGGGCAGTGAGCACTTTCGGGCATCTTCGGAACAACACGCGGGGTGCTGAGGTGAGACAGGAATTAGCCCTCTTTCCATTTAACTTAACTGGCTTTTCAATATGTTTCGAAAGTTCTCTTTTATGGGGGTTCCCATTTGCTTTGCGGAGGGAATCCAAGGAAGGGAAGCTGACTGCCGTGATGGTGCAGATGCTTGATGGGAGAGCATCACCAGTCAAGAAGAGGCCATCCAGAGGATCAACCAGATGGCCGTGGATGAGACGAGAAAGCTCTTAAAGTTGGTTTTGCAAGATTAGGAGAGCATAATTCCAAGACCTTGCAAGGACTTGTTTTGGAACTTGATCGCTGTGTTGCATTTTTTTTACCGGGAGGACGACGGTTTCAGTTCACCTTAGGATGTCCAACGGAGCTTGTTTTGTGTATTCCATTGCTGAGCTTTTAGAGATTCTAGGGAAGAATACTTAAAAATGCAAAATAACTTGCTTTGTTACACAAAAAAGCGGAGTTACCAGTTACGTTTTCTGAGTAACTTGACTAACTTCTGATAGGTTTCAAGCTTACTTTCTGGAGATTGGACAAATTACCCAAGAACATGATGAATTGCTGACCAACTAAACATTGATTCCAGAAAACTCACTCTGTTACCGAAGAAAATACTTTTTTTCTCTTGGGTGTGGTCGGATTTTTTTGACAATTTCAGATGCAGAGAGGGTGCATATGCATTCATGGGGTGCAATTATGAGAAAAGTACCAAAAAAGTCTTAAATCTATTGCATTGGTACCAATTCGATCATAAACTTTTCAATTGGACCAATTTAGTCTTAAACCTTTTAATATTGGTACCAATTTAGTCCATCCGACTAATTTTGGCCGGCATGAACGTCGGCCAGGTGGTTGGGCGACGTGAATTTTTAAGATTTTTTTTTTTTCGAAATTTTTATTAATTTTTTTTTTTTTTCCTTTTCTTTTGCGGCGGTGGCCGAAAAGAAAAGGAAAAGAAAAGAAAAGAATAAATAAATAAATAAAAATTCGAAAAAAAATAAAAAATCTTAAAAATTGCCACGTCAACGTCCGGCCACCGGCCGACGCGTCACGTCACGCGTTAGCGCCGGCCGGTCAAAATTGGCCGGATGGACTGAATTGATACCGATATTAAAAGGTTTAAGACTAAATTGGTCAAATTGAAAAGTTTATGACTGAATTGGTACCGATCAATAGGTTTAAAATTTTTTTGGTACTTTTCTCGTGCAATTCCATCTTTTCCTACTCCCTCCCAAGTCTCTCAATATTGAAGGAAACCGGTGCAGTTAAACGGAAGCAGACAAGAAGAGCACAAAATGAAAGCATGTGATATCACTGGGTGAGCATCTTTGTAATTTATTATGCACAAAATGCCCCAGGCATCTGAGAAACAGATTCTCAGACATTTTCCTTGGATACACTCCACGAGTCTTTCAGCCAACCAATGGCTGCGGAATACAAAGAATTGACCTATGAAGGTGAGTTCCAAGTTGACATGATACCATAATGAATGGATATTGAAGAGACCGAGCTTCACCAAGACTAAATCCGTCGCTCTTGGAAAAGAAAGAGGATGCTTAAAGAAACCGTTGAACAGATTGTTTCGACATTAGCATCGTGAACGTGTTCGATCGATCTTATTTGGTGCAGACAATCGCCGGTGAAAAAATGGTGAAAATTGAAATTTTCAGGGCAAAGTCCTTCAGTGTGTTTGATGACCTTTAAGTACACATAGAATAATTAATCTGGACCGTGATCGATGGTGGAGGTGACGGTAATGATGGTTTTTGAAATGTTGGTGTTGCAGATTAGGTGCTGATGAAAGTGAAATTGAGCGCGACGTATAGTCATCTTTCGAATAATTACCATTTTGAATGCCTAAAATGTACTTTCAACAATTGAATTGATATTTTTAGGATGGACAACATCGAAAGAACATTTTCTCTTTGCAAGATTAGGTTATGATCATGGCATGTTTTCACGAGGGAAAATGAAACAAACACTTCATGAACTTTATTGAAATATATAATATAGTCTTTGAACTTTAATTCAACATGTAACGTCATTTTTGAACTTTTAATTTATTCAATATGGATCTTGAATTTCGATTCAATGTTTAATAGGTCTCTAAACTTTTAAACATATGCATATAGTTTATAAAATATATCAAATATTTATCAATATTTTATGAATAACATGAATAATGAAAAATAATTTTGGGACGACATCGTACGTTGAGCCAAAGTTCAGAAATCACGCAACATTGCACATTGAACAATAGTATAGAAATCATTTGTGTCATTTTTCTCTTTTTTGCGATCATAATAAGAAGAATAAATGGGGAGGTTTTGGGCTGGAACTTTGACTATTCATAATACAAAATACCTTTCTTTTGAGTGTCACCTAAAAATGCTGAAATTTAGAACTCTTAAGATTTAAGTGGTATATTAAATTTTAATGGAAAAACGACAAAAAGAAAGTACTCTTTTCGCATTCGCTAAAGGGTCCACATCTCTAGAACTTTTGTTATCACTTTAATTTCCAACATTTTGAAAGACTATAAAATTCACCGCGCGTGATGATACTAATTCTATTTTTTTGGGTCAGACTGATGATGATACTAATTAAAAATGCAAAAAAGATAGAACTTCGAAGTAAGCTTGATCGTCATATTGTTCCTCTCTCTGTTCTCACCTCGGCTCTCACAAATTCCAGCAGTCTCATAGGTTCTCTGTCTCTCCGTCTTGTGTGAATAACTTGTTTGTTGAAATGCTTCACCCACTTGTGATTCCCCCCCGCGACTGGTTCCTCGTGCAGAAATGATGTATATACATCGGACGGCCAAAAGGGTCTGCAAATTTTAACCGCCCCTGAAATATGGGATGCATTTTCTGGGGATGTAAGAGCATATGGCAGCTTCACTAGATGGAACTCAGCTGCAAAGGATGAAGATTCACATTGAACATCAAGGTTTGTCATCAAGCTCTTTGTTGCTTATGCCCAGATAGTAAAATACATATTTCTTTTGACTCTCTATTGCCTACCCCTATATAACTGCTGGGCTGGCCTAATAAGTTGATATTGCAGCATTCGAGTGGCATGGTTGATCGTCTGTCTTCTCCTCAGTCATGTGCTTTCGTATGTCCATTTGTTCTTTTTGTATGGTGTTTAGTGGCCCGACATTGCGGTCCAAGTTATGAGTCACTGCTGTATGTGGCTCTAGTACAAGGAGATTTAGGTCTTGTTCTTTTTGCTTCCTGATTGCAGATTGTCATTGTAAACTACCTTTTTCCCTGATTCTAATTGTTAGCATTGTCCTTGTTGTCCCTGTCCCTAGCAGAGATTAGCTTGCATTGGAGTTGGAGCTGAGGAGAAACTAGCGGATAAAGCTGGTGAGTTCTTCAATTGTTATGCCTACAGAGTTTTCTAGCTTCTTAAACCCAATTTACAATGTGCATCTTGCAGTTGCTGCACTGTATCGAATTACAACTTCAAAAGGCATTTGGTGTCTCATTGTCTTTAATATTTGTTTGATAATCTCTCTCTCTCTCTCTCTCTCTCTGTGCGTGTGTCTAAAACACTTTTATGAACAAATTGATGTAGTCTCTATAATGGATGACTAACTACATCTTCATACAGGTGCTGCTGATTATTCTCATACTGTTCTACCATGACATACTCACATTTCTCTAGTCGTGGGTTGTCTGCTCCTATATCAGGTTCTCTCTCTCTCTGTCTCTGTCTCTGTCTCTCTCTCAGTCACACTCACACACACACACACACACACACACACACACACACACACACACACACACGATGTTAAAGATTTCTGGCTGCTGCTAATCAGGCTTTTGAGTGTATCTGCTTTATCTGATCCTTACACATTCCACTGGATATGAGCAACATCAAAGTTTCTGGCACCTCTTCATTATGTGCTCATATGTGAGCATTTTAATATTATGTTTTAGTTTTGACAAATACCATCATTCAGTGATCCTATAAATAGATTATGTCTCACCTAAAGTAAGCAAGCGTAAGGAAAATGGAAGTCATAAAGATTGACCTAGTCCTTATTGCTTTTGTGGGAGACTGGAGGATTGGAAGCACCAATATGCAGGCGAACTTGCGGAGGATATCTTTATCTTGGAATCTTCAAATTTAACTCTTCTCTTCTTCTTTCAGAGATTATTCTAGGTGCATACACACATTACTACCATCACATATGAAGTGTCTACCCCAAGAAGAGATGGGATACCCAGTGAAACCTGACTTTTGTTTTCCAATGTATTTTAGAATAAACTATCTACCTAATGGAGCATATTCAGTAAGATGTTTTCATCAATGAGGACATAAGTTTTGGAATGTGTTGCTAGGCAGGAAGCTACAAGTGAATATAGTTCTTCTCAGAACTAATTAGTGAAAATGCAACTTTGTTGTCTGTGTAGGCCTCATGTTGATGGGGTTAGGGTAGTGACACTTCATTTGGTTCTGTGCATAATTGTTGTTTCGAGCCAGTACTTCATGGAGCGGTGGAGGGCATGGCATTCTTGTTTAAGTATCTTGTCTCCATTACTCATTCCAGTACCTTTGGAATTTATTTCAGTGCATCTTCCATGATCTCTGATGCTTTGGTCCCTTATCAATTATTGCCGACTGTAACTATAAATCATTCAAGCTGCCCTTTCTAGGTCCTTCACGTTTACTCTTTTGTTGATTCATTCAATCTAAATTCTTTTCCAGGAGCATTTCCTGTGGACTTTGGATTAAAATCAGTTAAACAATCATCATCATGTGTTGCCATTGCGGTATGATGATCTTACTATATGTTGTTTATAACGTATATTCTTCCTAAGTTCATATCTAGTCAATGGTTTGCATGAAAATGTCTGTTTGTCCTTGCAGTTGGCCGAAGGAAGTAAAGAACGAATAAGTGATATGTTTAACAAGGTTGAACTCTCTCTTTCTTCATATGACACTGCTTGGGTGGCTATGGTCCCTTCGCCTTGTTCTCCACAAAGCCCCCTTTTCCCTAGGTCTGTGAGTTGGTTGATGAATAATCAATTATGCGATGGTTCTTGGGGTCTCCCTGATCATCATCCATTATTAATCAAGGATGCTTTGTTATCGACTTTAGCATGTGTCCTTGCACTTAAGCAATGGGGTGTTGGTGAAAGGAAGATAAACAAAGGTAAACTAGATTTTTCTTGCCCGTTATCTTTTTCATATGTGTACCCATTAGTAAGGATGACACTATGATTGCAGGCCTTGAATATATTGCGTCGAACTCTGCTTCTGTAATCGATGACAGGCAGCATACACCAATTGGATTCAATATTTTGCTTTCTGGCATGATTGAGCAGGCTGATTGCCTAAATTTAAACCTACCCTTGAGACCTGCAGATGTAGATTCTGTGTCTTACAAGAGAAATTTGGAAGTGAAGAGGTAAAAGATATTGTTGATCTTCCTGTTTTACTTTTCTTTCAATTAACCAATGTGTGAATCATGACCTAAGTTGTTCTTATAGTTGGTGATCGATGCTTGTTCTTGTATTGCCTGTGAAATATTTACTGCACAAAACTTATAAGCTATAGTGAAAGCAGTATATGAACTTCATTTATAGGCATCAATGAATTCTGTGGTGCTTTGTCTTCTTAGAGGCTTATCCGGGATCAGTGGAAGATACTTGTCTTATGTTGCGGAAGGAAGGCGAAGTTCTGCAGACTGGGAAATGATTATGAAGTATCAACGGAAAAATGGGTCACTATTCAATTCACCATCAACCACAGCTGCTGCTCTAACTCACCTTCAAAATGCCAGTTGTCTACACTACCTTGAATCGGTACTAGAGAAGTTTGGTGATGCAGGTTACTCCTTTGCAGAAGTCTTCAAATGATTGTCTACTCTGGATAAACTATTGACATTTGTGTATCTACTTATGGTCAGTTCCAACAATCTATCCTTTGGAAATATATGCTCGTCTATGTATAATAGAGAATTTGGAGAGATTGGGCATTGATCATTATTTCAGAAAGGAAGTAATTCATGTATTGGATGACACGTACAGGTACTGTTCTTTTCAAGTGCAAACCCACTCGGTATGCTTTATTTGCAAGTAGTTCCCAGGATCAATTTCAGTATTAGTATTCGATCTTTTTGCTTGCCATATAAACAAAGCATTAGCTTTATTATCTTATGGCTTTAGACAACAAACAGATGCTGGCTGCAGGGCGAAGAAGAGATTTTTCTGGACATTGCCACCACTGCAATGGCATTTAGGATGCTGCGATCCCATGGATATGATGTCTCTTCAGGTATGATACAATGCTGGACTTTAGATGTGTGTGTATGTTATGGATCAATGAAATGTTAATTTTCTTTTGCATGTGGTGTAGATGCATTAAATCAATATGCTGAAGAGGATCAATTTTGCAATACACTTGAAGGATATGTGAAGGATGCTGGCTCTGTCTTGGAATTGTATAGGGCTTCACAGCTGATCATCAATGATGATGAAATTATTCTGGATAAAATCAACTCTTGGACCTATGATTTTCTTAGAAAAGGTTTACACACTGGTAAAATGCATGCCAATAGATTGGAGAGTTATATATGTGAAGAGGTAGTTTTTCTCCTCAGGTTGTCACTATTATCTTACAAAGGAATTGCAACATTACTTTCGTCCTGCTGCTATTTTTTATGGTTAGTACCGCAGGAGCAATTATTAGTAAACATTTCAGGTGGATGATGCACTTAAATTTCCTCTCCATGCAAACTTGGAAAGGGTAGCAAACAGGAGAAATATAGAGCTCTACAACATAGACAGTACAAGAGTTCTAAAATGTGGTCTCCGGTACAGCCCTCTTAATTGATTTTCTCTGTTTTAGTTTGTCAACGTTCCATTACCTTTTATACTTGATTGATATGATACTGTCTCCTGTGTTAGGTCCTGTAACTTTTGCAACAAAGATTTCCTGAATCTGGCAGTGAATGACTTCAACAACTGTCAAGCAATATACCAAGAAGAACTCAAATATCTGGAAAGGTGTACATCTCTGAAGCCATCATGGTAGATGGATGTGGAAACAGCCATTTTATTGGATTTCTGGCATGATTTTGTGGTGACTGATTCTTGTGGCAAACTTGTCTGGATCAGAGTTTCGAATACAATGTGAAAATTAGCCAGGGATTTGTGTTTGATGAGGCTTTCGACATCACCATAACTGCTAATTGTGTGTTATTTAGAATTTGTATACTCTTAACATTTTGTTTGGTAGGTGTGATTTAACTAATTAAGAGGAAAAAGAAGGGAAAGGATTTGAAAGAGTTAAGTTATAATATTATTTAGATGCTAGAAAGGGAAAAGAAAGGAAAAGAATGCAGTATAACATAAAAGTCCTTATGCATATAAGGGTACAAGGGAGGAAAAAAATAAGTGTGTTATTTAAATGTATGTACAAGTGAACAAACCGATTCCTCCTCATCCTTTGTCTCAATCTTTTCCCTTCATCCAAAAACGATTGTGTTCGTAGCATCCTTTCTCTTCCCTCCCCTAACAAACATAGTGGAAATCTCCTAAGAAAGTTTTCAGTATTTTGCTGAATTATAGTTTCTTTTCCTTTCCGACAGATGGGTCAAAGAGAAAAGGTTAGACAAACTGAAATTTGCCCGACAGAAGCTGGCATATTGTTACTTTTCTGCTGCAGCAAGCTTCTCGCCACCTCAACTATCAGAGGCCCGCATTTCTTGGGCCAAAAATGGTGTCCTCACTACAGTGGTTGACGACTTCTTTGATGTTGGTGGCTCTGCAGAGGAGCTTGAAAATTTTATATGGTTGGTTAAAAGGTAAGTTTGGCTCTCTCCATCTCTTTCCGTGCGCGCATGCGCAACGACTTGACTAACTGCATGGAGTTGGTTTGATGCAGGTGGAATGTGAACTTGAGTGCTGACTGCTGTTCTGAGCAAGTTCAAATCATATTTTCAGCACTTCACTCTACTATTTCTGAGATTGGAGACAAAGCAGTGACATGGCAAGGAAGAAATGTGACGGGTCATGTGGCTCAAATTGTGAGTGGACTTCCTGATCATCTCTACTGAAACATGTTTATTCTAAAGATGTTTTATGTTTTTCCTGGAAATCTGCATAAGAAAGAGTTGCATATGGAAAATGCAATTTCAATTTAGTGTCACGTGATATTATGGATGGCAACTTCATTGTCCATTTATGTCCTTTCTGTTTCCCAGGAAGCACCCTTTTCTAGATATTTTCACCCTAGTTTTTTTTTTTCTGCAGTGGTTGGAATTGCTCGAGTCTATGCTGACTGAGGCCAAGTGGACTAGAAAGAAGGCAGTGCCGACGATGGATGAATACATGGCAAATGCATACGTCTCATTTGCTTTGGGACCTATTGTTCTCCCAGCTCTCTACCTAGTTGGTCCTAAACTTTCGGAGGAGCAAGTTGAAAGCCTCGAGTACCAAAAGTTATTCAAGCTGATGAGCACTTGTGGGCGCCTTCTGAATGACATGCAGGGTTTCAAGGTTGGAGCTCTATTTCTCAGACGAAACTAAAGAGAGGACTTACCAGCCTCTAAATTAAATCAGTAGTTTTCGATATTCTATTGAGTTTGGTCCCCATTGCTTTGCAGAGGGAATCCAGGGAAGGGAAGTTGAATGCGGTGACATTGCAGATGCTTGACAGGAGCGGCACCAGTGAAAGGGAGGCCATAGAGAGGATCAGTAGTATCATCATCAGCAAGAAGAGGGAGCTCTTGAAGTTGGTTTTGCAAGAAAGGGATAGCATAGTTCCAAGAGCGTGCAAGGACTTATTCTGGAAAATGAGCACTGTGCTGCACTTCTTCTACATGGATGATGATGGCTTCACTTCAGATGACAAAACTAGTGCTGTTAAAGCTCTGCTTGATCAGCCAATCACTCTCAATGAACTGGAATTGCCTTGAGAGCGCGCGAGTGAGCGAGCAGAACTCCTATAGCACTGCTGTCTATGTCTGTGGGAACATCGATTGTACCTGTATATTGCATGACAATATGTACTAACATTTCTGTGCCTAATGACGGAGGCGTGATCATATCCTACCTATGCTTCTTGCTTTTCGATTATTTGGTTTACGATGCTTTATAGTCTTCATAGACTACTTAGTTCTTACTCCATCAAGGTGAAGAAAGAATTTTTCTTAAGAGCAGGGAACCAAATCAGAAGAATTTTACCCAAGTACAGGGACCCAAAATACTAATCGCCCATTTCTCCCGGCCTTCTATGTAAATATCAAATTAAGTTGGTACTATTATAACTGCATTAGTACGTGTCAGTCAAAATAATATATATATATATATATATATATATATATATTTTTTTTTTTTTCAGAAAAAGTATTGATGTGATGATCACTGCGATTTAAATTGGTGAAGATAGACAAAAAAGAGTCGATAATATCTTCGAATTGACACCACTAGGTCTCCATCACCAAAGTCACAGAGCTTTTGTCCCACCAAATTGGTGGTTGCCGTTTTTATTAATCAAGTGGACATTGATAAATTCGAGGATTATTTGAACTTATTAGCTGGCTACAACCAAGTAATCAATCATTGAGCTGATTGAAGGGGCTAATGCCATAAAAAACTACAAATCAATACACATGTATGATATTTATTTCAAACTAATTTTTGAAGACTGTCGGAAATCATCATTTGCACACGACCTTCCGCTATTTGGGACAGAAAATCTCACCGCAGCCGTTATTTAGATGTAAAATCCAGGGCCTATGACCCCACTTAAGTCATGGAAATGCAACGAGAGGGTTCGAACTCTCGACCTCCCGACCTCGACGATAAGGGAGAGAACTCATACCAACTGCACTACCTATGGGTGGGTTATCTCAAACTAATTTTTATGCAACAAAAACTCATAATCCAGTGCATTTATGTCACATTTATCATAAATTAATTTTTATGTCACGAAATTGGTGCCTCATTTGCCTCCAAACCGATATACTCGTATTCTAAATTGTGATAAATCTAAAATTTTTAAAAGTAAATATAACACGGGTGCACTAATTTGGGATAAATGAGATACGAGTGTGTTAATTTGAGAGTTATGGCGAAACAAAAATTAATTTGAGGATATATATGTTACCAATATATCAATTTTGGGTCTTTAGTGATATTAACAAGTAGAGCCACACTCATCCGTTGTGGGCGCGTTGGTTTGGGTTTTTCTCCCTTTAGGCGGTTCCTCTGTTTCAAAAAAAAATAAAAAAAAAAAAGTAGAGCCACCAGCTCGTATAATTTTGCAGGCACTTTCTTAGTCCTTGTGGAATGGATTGACGAGAGCTTGGCACACGTCATTCATGTTAAAATCAAAACCGAAAGTTCAAAACTACCAATTTTGCGGCGCAATCGCCTATGCACTCCACGCTTTTTGACCCATACGACCGTCGACATCGACCTTTTTACAGCAATAGGAGACCGCAGATGGTCAAATTGTTCGGTAAAGTTGGCTTTTCATGGCCTCAAAATTCAAAGTAAGTCCCGAATCGAACAGCCCACGAGGCTTTTTGCTCGAAGCTCGAAAGCGACCATGCTACGCGAACACTCGAAAATGGGATGACCTTTCTGGATTGCCTTCATTTATCATTTAATTTAAATGGCTCAAACACCTTTCCAAACATTCATAAATTATTGCAACACTCTAAACATTTATGTTTACATACAGATTTTCATAATTATTTGGAATTTGATGGAGGAGCAAAAAAAAGGGAAAAAAAACACTATTCATGTTTGATTAAGCAAAAACAAAGGAGACCTCTCTTTAGTTTCTTAAAAACGATAATTTGTATCGCTTGAAATAATTAGTCAATTATAAAAATTTTTATTATTGACGATAATTTATGTTTAGAAGTTTCCATGGACGAATAAAATATTTTTCATTGATTCATTTTTGTTAGGGACACAAACTATCATTTTAGGAAAATATTTTCCAAATCATTCGTTTTCCTTGAGACGAATGCACACGGGATATGTTTGTTTGAATTAATAATTATAAAAAAGTTAATAGAGTTTAGTGCAAATTATAATGAAAAAATCTCAAATTAGTATCTTTACGACAAATTTATTTTTATTAGTTTCCTTTAAATTGGATTGATACCATAAAAACTCTAAAATAGTATACTGTTACATATTTCCCAATATAATAATTTGACGATAAAATTTAACGAAAATTAATGAAAGGTAAAATTATCACAAGTGTAATGGTTGGAAATTTTTGTCAGTTAAAAAATTAATTTGGAATAAATTTACGACATATATATATAATTGTAGGATTTTTGGTAATATAAATTATTTTTATAATTTTTTTCAAGCGGCAAAAGGAAGGGAGAAAAGGGAGAGAAAGAGAAAAGGAAACTCCAGATTCGAAAGGCGATCGCGATGGGGGCCCGAACTCGCGGCAACGGACGACGCACGTGAGCGTGATTGAGTGGGAGAGCTCAGTCGCGTGAGCAAGCAGCGAACCTTGTTCGAAAAAACGGCATCTTCCTCTGTCCTGCAGATGCGAATGATTGTCAGCGACAGCGAATCCTGCTCAGCATTCACTACATCCCCTCCTCATTTCTCTTCTCCTTCGTCTCCATCTTCATCACCTCCTCCTCTTCCCTCCCAACCGCAACCGCAACCGCAACCGCAACCGCAACCCGAATCCTCCTCCTCCTCCAGATCGCGCCCCTCCGACGATGGCGTCCGTCGCCGAATCGCTCTCCAAGCTCGACATTGCCGGCGGCGATTGGGCCGCCTCCGCTCCGCCGGGCCTCCGGAGCAACCTCTTCGCCCTGTCGCCCGACCAGGTACGTCGCTCTGTTTGGGAGGAGTGGTGACGCGTGAGTGCACGGGGTGGTTCGGTGGGGATTTCCTCTCCTGACGGTTGGTTTTCTCGGTTGGCGGTGGTTGCGTTTTGCCGTGTGTGTGGTCAGGTGGAGCTGGCGAAGACGCTGGTGGAGACGGGGCAGAGCCGCGTGTTCGAGCACTGGGCGGATCCCGGCGTCGACGACGATCGCAAGAAGGCCTTCTTCGAGCAGGTACGTGAGCCGGCGGTGGTTCGGCGGGTGATTTTAATGTTTTCCGGATCGAGTTTCGTGGAGAATTTTAGACGAATTCTCCTTCCTTTGACTTGCGGTTCGTTTGTGTTTGTCTTCGGTGAGGGAGAAATGCGTGGCGTAATCTACCATTTGCTTAAATCCTGTGTATTTAGTTATTTTCTTTTTCGATTCTGATGATCTTTAATTAAGCGGAACGAATTTATGTTTGTGTTTTTTTTTCTGTGATTTTTTTTTTGCTAATGCGGGAAGTCGATTGTTTAGATGGCGATCTTTTGCCGCAACATTTGTCCCATCAACTTTCGCGATTTGTATTTTATTTTATTTTACTATCTTTTCTAACAGTAGAGCGCGTACATCAGTATCCGATTTGTCCATTTAAATGGAGCTGTTGATACCAGACATGAACTGTGCTTGCTTCTGCTGATGCTTTCCTGCATTCCTGTTACTGATATATATGTCCAGCTTGTTACCTTTCAGACCTGGTTTATGGTTTTACTACTTGATTTTCAGAATCTGTAATTAGCGAAATCCTGTGTTCAACGAATATGGAAATCTTGAACCTGAACTTGCTTGTCTTTACTAGAGATTGCTTTTTCTTATCCTTGAGTCTTTGTCGTGTGGTTGTATTCTCCAGGTAGCTAGGCTCGATACAAGTTATCCGGGAGGCTTGGCATCATACATAAAAACCGCGAGGGAACTCTTAGCAGATTCAAAAGCAGGAAAGAACCCATTTGATGGCTTCACACCTTCAGTATGTGTCGATAATTTGATATTTAGTACTGCTTAATTATATTTTCTGAAGCAAAGACCTGCGAAGAATGGATTTTGTCTGAATGAAGACTTTCCACTGGATAGTTTTTTTTTTTTTTAAATATGAATTGTTTGCTTACTGAACGGTTGCTGTTTACTTGTTATTTACTGAAATGAAGACTACTGCTGCATTTTCATTAGCTTCTTTAAGAGCTACGATGCATGAAGCACACATGTAACTGAATTCCTTGATGACAAAGCTTCCTCCATCTCTACCAATTTTGATTACATGAAGAGCTTCTGTGTTCTTGGTTTGGATTTAATGTAGCTACTGTGATCATAAGTGGCCAAGAGTTTTCTGGTCAAATGGTTTTCTCTCACAAATAGATGAAGTTTCCTTTTTTGAGATACATATATACAATCTGCGCCCCCCCCAAAAAAAAAAAAAAAAAAAAACGATATGTATTCCAAGTAGCAGTTGCTTTTTGGGCTATAGAGGTTGAACCACTGTAGGGAAGTTGCTAGTATTTTTCTACAAAACCTTCTCTTTTTGTGCAGTAAACTTGTATGACTCAAATTTCCCCACATTCGAATGCACAGACACCTGTTCAAAAATACGACAGTTATATACCGGTGGTGTAATGCAGTGGAGGATTATAAACACATAGTATATACATGTATGGGTTGTAATTGTGATGGATACGTGTATGTGAGAGGCCTGTAAGATGTCAAACTTCGGGGAAATTTGATAAATGTAGTTCTTAGTTAGGTTCCAATCTTAATACGTGAAACTGATGCATTAACGAGTGAGGACATTTTCGTTTGCAATTGTACTGGGCTGGTCTCACCTGATCCCCTGATAGACCAAGACTGTGGACTTGGTCTAGAATTTAGATTGGTTTTGTGTTACATTTTGCTTTCCACATAACCAGGTTGGGACTTACTTGCACCTTTGCGAAACTGTTTATGACTCTTGAGAGAAATTGCTTCGTAATCCAGTTGTGGTCTTTTGCAATATTTGTTTTGCCACAGACAAGCTTCTTGGTTCTTACCACACGTTTTGAGTTGTCAAATTCAAAGTTTCATGTAAGCTTAAGACAGAGTAGTGGCTATATTTTGTTGCAGCGCTTTCTTTATGATTTTTCAAAATCATGCTTTTCCAATCTATAAATGGACGTTTTCCTCAATTCATGGATAATCTTTCGCATGACTTTTCTCTTTCCTGCCTGCCAAGTGCTCAAACTGTTTGAAATGATCAACTGAACATGATAGCTGAACTTTATTGTCCTCTTCTAGGTTCCAAGTGGAGAGGTTTTAACTTTTGGCGATGACAACTTCATCAATTTTGAGGAGGCAGGGGTGAAGGAAGCGCGAAAAGCTGCATTCGTCCTTGTTGCTGGTGGACTTGGGGAACGCCTTGGATACAATGGAATCAAGGTCTTCACAAAGCTATGATCTTGCTAGATCAGCTGCTTCTGTATTCCTTCTTGTTGATTATACATAATTGTCTATTTTATTCTTATTGTCTATATCTTGCAGGTTGCTCTTCCAGCAGAGACTACTTCAGGGACATGTTACCTACAGCATTACATTGAATCCATTCTTGCTTTACAAGAGGCTAGCTGTAGATTGGCTGAAGGTTTGATTTGTTATACTTCTCCTCCATGCATAAAGGATTTTATTTATAGAGAAAACTTCTAGTCCATCGCTAAATATACAATGACAAAGATGAAGAAAAACAAACAAGCAAAAGGAAGACATTATATAAGGAATTAACAAAGGACATCGGAGCTGAATAAAAAAGGACGGCACAGAAAAGCTACTGAAGATTCTAAACATTCAAACTTTTGTTTGTTGTGTACTCTCCAAACCCACCCCTTGAGACAAAGTGGTGCAATGCTTTGGGAGTTCTTCAGAAATTGGGTGTCCAACGTAGGTATTCCAATAGCTAAAAAGCTGGATGGCATGTCTTGGCTAGAAACTGAGTGTCCTGCTAGCTTTATTTAGTGTTCTCTGCAAAGTATGGACCGTAATGCCACTTTTAATTAGGTTAATCAGAAGATTAGCAACTGAACTACTACCTCATATGGGACATTTGTTTTAAGCTACTCATCTTTAATAAGGGAGAAAAAAATTCAATTTCGTTTTTTTTCCTTTGAGAAGTTAGAGAGATTTTATTGCACAAACCAAGCATGTGGACTAATTCTTTAAAAAAAAAAAAAAAAAACAAGTTTCGTCAAAAGCTACCAAATAGCCTCTTGTGGGTTCACTGAATCTATCCATAAACATGTTCTTCTTGTTATCTTCTATCCTAGAAGGAAACAAATGGCCTCTTCTGGGTTCATTGAATCTATCGATAAACATGTTCTTCTTGTTATCTTCTATCCTAGAAGGAAACTGAAGGTCTGTTGGATATGGTCTTTTAAAAGCGAGGTTCTGGAACTGGATAAATCCAAAAGTGTTGCATGACAACTTTTCTTTCTGGTTTATTAAAGTTAACTATAGACACAACCTGGCTAAGAGCATCTCTATCTAAAGAACTAACAATAGCTGTTCTAGTTTTCCCATCCTAATTGTGCAGAAGTCCTCAAATTATTCTCCTTGTTAACTTATGTATCGTCATGAACCAAAATTGTTTTGATATCAACTTTTCCTTGCAAAGCTCCTCCAAATTTCTCTGTGAAATTGATGTGTCTTTGAAAAGGATATGCTCCTATTTAGTAACATCATTATGCATGCATGTCTGTAGATGGTAGTGGCACCCAGATTCCCTTCGTTATCATGACATCTGACGATACTCATGCACGGACCTTACATCTGTTGGAATCAAATGGTTATTTTGGAATGCAACCTTCTCAAGTTAAACTTTTGAAACAGGTAATTTTTTGCTCTTTCACGATATCCGTCAGGATTTTTTAATATGCTTATGCATTCTAAAGGTTCTCGGTCCGATTGCACCTAATAATGCAGGAAAAAGTTGCATGCTTAGAGGATAATGATGCCAGGCTCGCACTGGATTCCAGCGATAAGTACAAAATCCAGGTAAGGCTGGGTCCTGATTTTGTTAGTGAAGATTTGTCATAATTTGAACTTGAAGAATCACTCTGTGGCTGATTCCTTTTACTTATTCCCGTTTTAGACAAAACCTCATGGGCATGGTGATGTTCATGCACTTCTTTACTCCAGTGGCCTTCTGAATTTGTGGTACGTCATCAAACTATACCAGTTTACCCAGTTTTCTTTTCAGAACATTTGTTATCAATCAAACTATGCCAGTATACCTGCCTGCTGTCCTTCCATGAGCCTATCTTTGTATTAAGCTTTTAAAAGGCCATTCCATACTTTTGTTATATGAAACCAGCAGTGGATGGTTTTTTGCTGGGAAAAGAGAGAACTTGGCAGGAAAGAATGACGTGATCTTGCTTCTTACTTAAGTTGCTGCATTGACATCCTCAGTCATTGATACAAGAAAAAATATCTCACCTTGTATTTTACCTAGCTTAAATATGCTTAGAAGATACAGAATGATGGGGCAAGATGTCTTTAGAGAAGTTATTTGAGTTCACTCTTCCAAGACTTGTAACCGTTTTTGGCATTTTTCCCAGGCACGATGCTGGTATGAAATGGGTTCTCTTTTTCCAAGATACAAATGGACTTCTGTTTAAGGTAGAGTTTCTTTTAAGTGGATTTGTTTCAGGTATGTTTCTTCGAGTCAGGTTCAGGGTCAGAGATGTAATAGATGGCTGACGGACTGGTTTTTTTACCCTCATGTGGCTGTGAATCCGACTAATTAATGCCTCCATCATGTGTAATGCAGGCAATTCCATCAGCTTTGGGTGTCAGTGCCATCCGACAATTTCATGTCAACTCTCTTGCCGTTCCCCGGAAAGCTAAAGAAGCTATTGGAGGAATTGCCAAACTTACTCATGCGGATGGTACTTACTGTTGGAAGTAGTTATCTAACTGTTTATAAGAACCATCTAACTAAAAAAGTACAGTTTATAAGAATCCAGAAATATCCCAACACTCTCTCTTTGGCTTATAAAGAACTATTCTGGAGGACTCCTACTCCTTGTTGATTTTTTTGCTATCTAATAATCATTAATTTGTGTATAGGCTAAGATTTTCATATGACTCTGGTTGAGTTGTATCAGTGCCATAGTGTTAGCTGAGAATAATATGTGGAATTTAGTTAAAAGCAACCCAGGCACAGTTGTTTTGCTCTGATGTCAACAGACGAAATTATTCATTGCATATTTTAGGAATGGGATATCATGATATACTGTCATAAAGAACTGTTCTGAAGTATTTTCACTCTTGTTGATTTTTCTTGCCGTCTAATCATCATCTATTTCTGTTTGTTGGCTAAGATTTTGGTTTGAGTGGTTGAATTTTATAGGTGCCACGGTGTTAGCTGGGTGTATCTGGAAATTTCGTTGTCACCAACCTAGGCTCGAGCAGTTGTTTTGCTCGATGTCCAATGACAAAGTTATTTATTGCAAATTTTAGTAAAGTGATGCTATGAGATACTGGCATATATCGATGTTTTACAATCGTCAGTGAACATTGAAAACAATTTGCTGGACTAATTATTATATTATTAGCTCATTCTCCATGACACGGTTGATTCATGTCTAATTTCCTTTCCTCAAAAATCTATTTTAGGGAGAACGATGGTGATAAATGTGGAATACAATCAGCTGGATCCCCTGCTTAGAGCAACTGGTTATCCGAATGGAGATGTGAATGATGAGACTGGTTTTTCTCCTTTCCCAGGGAACATAAATCAAGTAATTTTCTTTCAAAAAGTTTGTAGTGTTATAACGCGCTTGTTAAATTAAACTATTTAGTTGATAAAAACGAAAGAGATCTTTATGCAGTTTCCATTATGAATAGGCTTTCTAGACTTGGCCAGGGAAGTAATCCTGTGCGAGCTATTAGGATTCATTTTGCCATTTCATCATCAGTCCACTGCAAATCACAGTGTACATGCAGAATGGCATTAGTCCAACATGGCTAGCAGACACTAACCATAGTTCTCCAAAATCAGACTAATTGACCAGAGTATGATAGAAGATACCTGATTCATCATCTTTCTGTTTGTTTAATATGTTTCAAGCTTGAGAGATGAAAAAGGTATTAGATTCTCTAGAATGCATAGCAGAGTTTCTGCATTTGCCTCACTATGTTAAAAGGTCTATCAGCTATCCATTTGATATTTTTTCACGACCCTAGTCGAAAGAATGCTGTTTTGTTGTTCTGTAGAACTTTGTGGCTTGTTTTATTTACTGAGTCTAGGGTTGTAAATTGTCAAGTGATTCTTAAGACTGCATTTTTCTCCTTTTGGCAGCTAATATTGGAACTTGGTCCATACATTGAAGAACTGAAAAAAACAGGAGGTGCCATAAAGGAGTTTGTTAATCCAAAGTAATCTCCTTTTTACCTTATGTTGTTACAGTCAATTTTTTTTTTTATTGTGACTGTTGACATCTGGGATAGCTTTTCAGTTGATTGTTTGAAAGATGATACTATTTGGGGCAAGCAAAAGCAAAATTGAGCTCTGTCTCTTAGAGTTGGATGTGGCAGCATCTCATTCCAATTGTATAGAGCAAAAGAAGTGTGTATCTTTTTTTTTTTTTCATTGAATGCGAGTGCGAAAGGTTGATATGCCTCAAGTATACGAATAGGGGTCTTGTTGTGTGTACTGTGTTTGCAGTGAGGCTGACAAAGCCCTTATATTTGCAGTATGACGATACCAATAATTGGTATGGCCTGCCATTTCTTTTTGCTCTTCATTTAATTTGCATTCTTATTGTTTTACGCAGGTACAAAGATGCCAGCAAAACTTCATTTAAGTCCTCTACCCGACTAGAATGTATGATGCAGGATTACCCAAAAACATTACCTCCAACTGCGCAAGTTGGATTCACGGTAATTTTAGGATGCGGAAAGCTTATTATACAAACTTATTGGCATTGTCTAAATCAGATATGTTGACACCCACTTACTGTTTAGGTGATGGATACATGGCTTGCCTACGCACCAGTCAAAAACAATCCTGAAGATGCTGCAAAGGTACAAACTGTTGTTTTAGTTCCCAATGTGTATTTTACACTGATTCTGGACCAGTTGATTGCCTCTCTCTCTCTCTCTCTCTCTCTCTTTCTCTCTCCTCCTAAAGTACATTTCTTTAATCATCGTTTCGAGTTTGATAAAATCCATGATTACTCATAATGATTAGGTTCCAAAAGGAAATCCATATCATAGTGCAACTTCTGGAGAAATGGCTATTTATCGGGCAAACAGCCTTATTCTTAGAAAGGTAACTACTTATCTTCCATTGTTTTTTTTTTCTTTGGTGGTTGAATACTTATCTTCCATTGAAATGTATGAAGATACTAGCATAAGTGTTCTCTTCCATGTAATTTAATTTGCAAACTTTAGCGTCATCTTCAGTCTCCAGTTTCCACCCGAGTTGATTTCTGCTCCAGTAACCAAATGATTTTGCTGGTCATTAAATCGTGACATGCTTCATGAAAGCAAAATTACACTTGTCAATACATATAGAAGTTTGAGACTTTGATGTGAAAGTAGAGCTCTCTTGAGAAGATGCATGCATGCATGCCTGTTAATTCTTTGACACAAACACAAGAAAATCTTGTCCAAATGCACATTCATCATGGTCCTTTTTCCCATTGTCTTGCATCTCTGTTGGTGCTAATTTTGGTTATAATTTAGGCTGGTGCTCAAGTGGGTGATCCTGTTAAGCAAGTTTTTAATGGGCAAGAGGTGGAGGTATGGCCTCGAATTGTATGGAAGCCAAAATGGGGGCTGACTTTCTCGGAGGTGAGAAGAAAAGTCGGTTCGAGCTGCTCTGTTTCTCAAAAGTCCACTCTGCTCCTTAATGGGCGTGATATTTTCATTGAGGATCTCTCCTTGGACGGAGCTCTCGTCATCAATGCTGGAGAAGATGCAGAGGTATGTTGTGACAAACTATCTCAGTAAGAAAGTTCTAAATGTACAGGCATGTCTAGAGCACCATACTTGTCCTTTCCTCTGTTTTCTTCTTTTCACGCAAGACATTCAACTTTGTGCATTTATCTAAAACTCTCTTTGGCCCCAGTAGAACTTCTCTCTCTTTGTTGCGGAAAGCTTATTATACGAACTTATTGGCATTGTCTAAATCAGATATGTTGACACCCACTTACTGTTTAGGTGATGGATACATGGCTTGCCTACTTTAGTTCCCCATGTGTATTTTACACTGATTCTGGACCAGTTGATTGCCTCTCTCTCTCTCTTTCTCTCTCCTCCTGAAGTAGATTTCTTTAATTATCGTTTTGAGTTTGATAAAATCCATGATAATGATTAGGTTCCAAAAGGAAATCTATATCAAAGCACAACTTCTGGAGAAATGGCTATTTATCGGGGAAACAGCCTTATTCTTAGAAAAGTAACTACTTATCTTCCATTGTTTTTTTTTTCTTTGGTGGTTGAATACTTATCTTCCATTGAAATGTATGAAGATACTAGCATAAGTGTTCTCTTCCATGTAATTTGATTTATGTGCATTTATCTAAAACTCTCTCTTTGGCCCCAACAGAACTTCTCTCTCTTTGTTGCGTTGAATATTAGGATGAGTATTTTCAAGTCTTATAACAGTCTGTCTCCTGTCCATTTACCATTTTCCTTTCTGTAAAATGATTGACATTATTAGAAGTTCAAATTCTTATTATGGCGTCTCTCTGTTACGCATGAACCCCGATTACTCCATGTATGTCAAAAATCTTTGAAACTCTCCCTTTGTCTCATCATCCAAAGGTCCATTTCTCCTCCTCACAGGTTACAGTGAAAGGTAGGGTCGAGAACAAAGGGTGGATCCTTGAAAGTGTTGATTACAAAGATGCTTCGGTGCCGGAAGAAATCAGGATCAGGGGCTTCAGGATTAACAAAGTCGAGCAACTGGAGAAGACCTGTGACGGGCCTGGCAAAATTCGCTCAGAGGCTTGAGAGGGTTGTTATAATCGTCAGGACAACTTTTTTCTTTCTCCAGACTTTTCCAACTGTAAACTTGATTGATCGTAAGAGTCTTCTTCTGTCCATCCGCCAGGGTCCTCGTTGCGGTAGTTAGAGATAGCTTTTGTTTCCCTGTTTTGAGCCTGCAAGTGCATTCTGGTTATAATAAAAATGAAGATAACTCTGCCTAGATTTTTGTAATGTTTCTTACCATTTTCTCTAGGGATGATGGGGAGTTAGTCCATGTACATTAGTAAGAGCTCGAGGTAGAGTTTTTCGATTGAGTTGCAACACTTTCACCGTCCCCTGTGAAAATGCAGTTGAGAGTGTTTGGGGAAACTATCTCCTCCAGCCTCGTTATTTAGAATAAGAAGCCTATGTTAATGCTCGTGTAAGAGATTTTCTTTAGTTGAGATGTAATTCTAGATAAGGCAAATGATGTCTTGAGTTATTTCTTGTCTGTCGAAAAAGAAGCATATATGTGGTGCTACTTTTTTTCCATTTAATCTAATGAGCATATAAGTATTTTTATTTTCTATCCTAATTTTCATGACATTTTCATTTCATATTATAATATTGGAAATGGTTTTAGTGTTAAAGAAAATCCAGAAACTGATAAGTCGAACCGAATTGTTCTAAACCAATAAGTTAAGTTTATTGGTTTATCGGAATTATTGTTTCTTATCATCAATTTGTCTATACATTTTCAAATTTAATTGTTGAAAATTAAATCGAATCAAATTGATGATTACATTGCGTATTATTTTGTCCTATTGGATGCTCAAAAGCTGATTGAAGCGGGTACTTCTTCGAGGATCATGTATCTAGGATCAGGCTTTATGTTTTATCTTTTTTTTTTTTTTTTTTAATTTATACAAAGAGCGGAAAAATTATAAAATCAACACATATAGCAATTCAGTATTTAAACATTGGGTTAATTATATGAATTTATTTTAAATTAATTTTTTGATCACAAAAAATAATAAACTAAGACATCTACGATAAATTTATCCAAAATGATAATAAAAAAACCTAAAATTGATAAATTTATGACAAATTTACTCAAATATTTTTTTTTTACCGCACAAAACTCCAAATTGTGACATATGTACTTTCCGTTACAATTGTAATAAATGGAGAGTAAAATCTCAAATTTATATATTAGTTAGCACGTGTTATCCAACTTAACAATTGAATAGTAAAATTAAACGGAAATTAATAGATGGGATATTTGTTATAAGTGTATTGGCTTGAAGAAAATTTGTCATAAATATACCGATTTAAGATTTTTAGTGATAAAAAGATTAGTTTAGGATAAATTTATCATAGATATACCGGTTTAGAATTTTTCATGATATTAGTCATTTACCAATATAATTCTTAATATTTTAAAATAATTTTTATATGATATTTTTCGACTAGTACCATCCTAAATGAAAATTTTCTTTTTTTCTTTAAAAAGAAATTCTCTTTTTGTCTTCTCCTTTTTTGATCAACTTTTTCCATCATCTTCAACCTCCGGTCTTCAACTTCGAACGCCGCTCTTCGACCTCTGAGAACAGCGCTCGGAGCCTCGGCGTTCGGCTCGAATCCGAGAAGCAACTGGGACGGACGCCGGCTCGGCCCTCCGCGGTGAGCAGGCGACGCAACATCTGGCAGTGCTCGCGTCGACCAGCTTAGAAGTTGGGTCTCCTCGGATGAACTTACAAGAAAAGAGCTTAACAGCTTTTCTTGAGTCTTGGAGAAACGCTTTAGGAAACCATCCCTCGAATTTCATATTTTCGACCGAGATCTCATGTTTTTCGTCCTGTCCGGTGGAAGGAACCCAACCACGCGGCAAATGCAGGCTCGTCGCGACCCTCCTCCTCCGTCTCTAACCCCCGTAGCCTGCCTCGACTTCGAACAGCTCCACCAGGCCGAACCTCTTCTTCCAGGTTAAAAAAGAAAAAGAAAAAGAAAAAGAAAAAGAAAAAGAAAAAGAAAAGAAGTTCGATATTTCTGTCCGACCTTGTGACTCTTCATCTGCTTCCGGAAGAGCAAAGATATGAAATTCCGAGGACTTACGGATTTGAGAGCGTTCCGGGTCTCGAGGGATCGTCGTGCAAGATACAATCATCAAGCTTAAAATTTCTAGCAATCGTCTCTACATGCCGCGGGCGGAGATCGAGCCTCCGGACGCGGCGACGGAGCTCGAGGACCTCCGGATCTGGGGCCTCGAGCTCGACGCCGCGGAGGAGCTGGAGGGTCGTCCAGCATGGCCCAGATCTCGAAGGCCTCCCAGCATCGTCGTCGGGTGAAGAATCGTCTTCTGGGTTTTGAAGTCTCGAAGGGGTCGAGGACTTCATCTGGATAAAGTTCGGTTGCTTTCCTTCCGCGTTTTTCTCACGGGTGTTTCGGTTGCTGGGAAAATGAGGGTTTTTGGGGAGACGCAGGGCTTGATGGCGCCGGCGGGTGAAGACGGCGGCAACGAGGGATGACCAGTGACATGGAACCGAGAAAGCAGATGAACAGCTGCAAGAAAGAAAATAGAAGGAAAAAGGAGTGGAATAATTCAGGTGATTTTGCCTATATTGAGCTATGCCTTTGCACTTTCTTTTTTGGGCAGAAGTTGAGGAATCTTGTCATGGACAAATCTCTTATTTTAATTGTTGTGATCGAATTTTGCGTTTTGAGTTACTGATGATTAAACCAAGTTGTTGAACAAGAATTATATTTCACTTTTGATTTTTAATGATTTGAAACTGAATCATGGGAAGTTGTTTACTTGTTTTGAATTTCAATTTAGTTAGTTTGGCTTGGAGTTGGGTTGAGATTTTCCCAAATGGATACGTTCGACTCGGGTTGGAAATGTCTCCGAGCGGAATCGAATCGAACAATGAGCACCCTACCCTTACTAAGGTACACCCATCTTGTAAAAGAAACATCATTGAAGCCCCCTGTTTTGTTTGCATGAACTAATTGAACACCGGAGCAAAAGCATATCAACTTCACATTATTATTTATCAACATCACATCATCACGACAAGAATAAGCACTAGTACTTCGACCACCTTAACATATTAATAGGCTCGACATATTTAAGCACGGACGGAAATTACATGGTATTTACATTTTTAAAATAATAACATCACCTAATTATTTTATTGACACAAACATTGAATCTACATGGTCATAAAAGAAAAATGACTATTGAGTCGAGCTTGAGTAGCCTCACTGCTACTAGGATCTGCCACCGCCGCAAAGGATAATCTTCAATATTCCACGCAGCACGCCTCCCCTACGACCGTCGGCCATCTTGGAAGAGAGAGAGAGAAGGATTAACTTCTCCGAGAGAAGGGTAAAAGTTTTGAAGATGATGAATTCTGATGGAAGACACAAATGTGATTTGGGTTGATGAAATGTCTTGAGATCACCTATATATAGGAGTTAAAAGTTACATAGGCATACATTTCCATTGCAATTCTCATTAACTTCCTACAAACTTATGGTGAAATTATAGGTAATGGCGGATCTGTATCTTGCGTGCTAAGTTACTCTCTTCCCTCTGGCAGAATACCATGTTATCAACTTTTTTGTGGGCAGCATTTCCTCTACATTTGCTACGATCCCGAGTGATAAATCTTGCGGACCAAGTTTCCAATCTGCATTTCCTCTACATTTCTGAATCGTCTTCTCTGAACTTACCGTAAGACGAGCACGTCCCTTCTCTCCTGGTTTGTTTCGGGTTCAGCTTTCTCTTCGCGTCCTCACATGGAGGTGTTGACGTGTCCCATACATCAGCCGGGTCATTCCCTAAACAGACACGGCCAACTCGCAATTCCGAACAATTTCACCAACATCACCTCAGATTACGTGACCCATCTTGCGTAGGATTCACATAATCTAAAATGCGATGCATTGGGCCTGCGTGAATCCAATGTGTCCAGTGGAAGGTGACAAGAAAAGTAGAGGAAATGTGTGTCCAGATATTTAATGTATCGCAGTTTTTCATCACATTCACATGGGGAAAAATGGTAGATTCCCATCGTAATTGGCATTATGCAATATCAGAAAGATGGATTGAGGAACAAAAGCAGAGAAAAGAGGAACAATCTCCGCTTTTTCAAGTTTAATCTCCCACGTAAGGTTACGGAAAATCTAGAGGACTGCAATGGAAATGTTGACAGAAGCTCATAGCATTTTCTTTTTGCCTGGCTCAGCCAGCAACTGTCCTTATAAATATAGCCAAGCCTTCCGCAAGATTTCATCGATCAGGAGCTCTTGCATCCTACTTCGGGTTTCCATTTGAATCCGCCGTATCATCTTCTTTCTCCGTTCGTTACCTCTCCACCAAAATGCCTAATAGCAACAGAGCATGCCGCCGTGGAGGCGTCTTGCAGGGGATACTGAGTTGCATCTGCTGCGGTAAACCCAAGACAACCAAGATCATCCAGCTGCTGATCTTCGACTCGTGCAATGTAGGCACAACATTTCTGTTGATTCAATGGGTGTGAAATGCGTGGTACAACAAAACTTGTCCTGAGTCCTTATTCTTTTTTTCCTTTGTCAGGATCTAGGATTGAAGTGATGAGTCAAAAAGAAAAAAAAACCAGCGTGGTTATAGTGCAGAAACTACTATAAATCAGCTTGGACATAACAAATCAGCTTTGAAGATCTCTGCACTATAACCGTACTGATTTTTTTCTTTTTGATTCGTTACTTCAATAACTACCACTGTGTAATATTATTAGTGAATTATGTATTGTCGGCCAACCTGTTCATCATCTAATTTCATTCATGTATTGTCGATCCTTGTTCATGTATTGTCGATCCTCGTTCATGTATTGTCGGCCGACCTGTTCATCATGTAATTTCGTTCATGTGTTGTCGATCCTCATTCATGTATTGTCAATCCTTGTGGACTATCCTACATCGCAGTTGTAATTTTCATTCTGAGTAATCGTCCTTTTATTTTCATTTGCTTGAGTTCAAGGATCTATGATGTAGTTGATACAGACCTAAGCAGTGCAGCCACGGGATTGCGGTACATCTAATATTTGAATTCGCGTCTATGATACATGAAAGACAGAATCAAACTCAAACGTTTGTGAGTCCTCAATCGTAAAATGCAGAGTTTACAGAAGAATATCGATCCGGTAGGGTATTTTCCTTACAAGTAGACAAGTGAATAAACTAGATAGCAGAGAAGTCTGTTGCATGATCAATACAGCAGAAAAAGGGAGTTTTTACTGGACTGATCAGAAGTGAAAAAGGAGGGCAGAAAGATATAAGAATCTTTGGCGGCCGACCATCTTTATCTTTTCATTTGACAAGAAACGTTAGGGATGCAAAGACATTTCCAACGTATTAAGCTAAAAGAGAGGACCCACTTTGAGTCATTGTCTTCCCGTCTTCCTCGGAAGACCAAAAAGTGATTTGGACTGTTGAACTGAAAGTTCAGAGAGGCTTTTGAGAGGTTTCCGAAAAACAGTTCGAAGCCGGTAGTTGAATATCTTAAACGAATCATAACAGGCAAAGTGCTTCCCTTACAATACTAGTTCATTGTTTCTCCAGTAAAAAGAAACTGATGCTGCAGCTCCTCAGTTCTCTTAACAGAACTCATTAACTCTCCCTCTTCTACTTCGGTTGTCCACCTTCAGCCAGCTCGCCTCCGCTCTACTATGCTTCTCTGCTCTGTCTCGGCTCATCACTCCACACAAATTTTCTTCAGCCAATGCAAAACAAATCTATTTCTTATCCATGACTTTCAGATGTTAATTAAATAGGTTTGATATGCGGTTGAAGTTCTCAGATAGATGGTAATTTACTCATTCAGATCACTTCTGTGAAGCATATTAACTCCAATTCAATGAGTGAATTAACGCAGCGAAGCACGTGGGACTTTCAACATGGAAATGGAGTTTAAAAATGGAAAAGAGCACAAAATCCTTGAACAGGCACAATATATGAAAAGATGGGAGCTCAATAACATTAGTAACAGCTTTGTTTAAACAGAGAGAGAAATGAGTTTCAGATCTGATGATGAGTCCAAAGGAAGTGCCACACATAGCCTCTGGAAAAGAGAACGAAGTCATAAGTCTAGTACATTGCAACGCGATATTGTTTGTATACTCTGTGCTTGTTCATAGGACATTGACAGTTTATATACCAATGAAGTATCTCATGTTGAGAAAACTCCTATCAAAGTTTTGAAGTTGACAAAACTTTCTAGTTATTACTTTTATATCGAGAACAAATTGCAATTAAAGTTGCTTTTGAGGTCCCATCGAAGACTTTTACAAGAGTCTTCTCTTCCCCAGAAGCACTTCCTACTTTGATGTAGTCCCAAACGAGATCATATCCAGAACGAGAAAGAAAACAGATTCAGACTTATCGATTTTGCAATACGGATTCAGGATAAACTCATTAGGAATTTATTCTGCAACGTCTAGTTCTCTGGCGAAGGATTTCACTTACATTTTATAAATTTGTTGATGGAATTAATCACAAATTGATGAAATCAATCTTGAAGACAAGTTCCTTTTTGGGAAGCATTTATTTATGAAAACTAGGATTCTGATTGTATGGGCGACCTAAATCAAGTGGAAATTTTATTCCTAACTTCAACAGCCACAAGATTCATTTAATCGATTCTATCCAATGGTTTAATTGAAAGAAAATTCCTTCGGAGATTGCCAACAACTAGTATGGCATGGGGGACTATATAAAGGAGTTCATACAGCCTAGAAGAGTGTGGGAATGTGAATTTGAGATTCCAAAGTCTAAGGCTACTCGCATTTTGCTAGTCTTCTTCAGAGAGCTTTACAAAGTGTAATCTAGAGAGAAAATAGAGAAGAGTATCTTAGTGAGTTTGAGAGTTCTACCACTAAATGTGTGCTCTTCAAGTTGTAATCTCTTATTTGATCATATAGTGGAATCCAACCAATAGGCTGTCAGCATGGAAGAGTGGACGTAGGCTTAATCTAAGTCGAACAACTATAGAATTCGTGTGCACAATTCTCTCTCTTTATCTCATTCATTTAAAGTTTGTTGTACACTTTTGTATTTCGTAGAAGTCTAGAATCTCGTGGTTCCGATCTTCATCGAGACTCTAGCAAGCAATTTATGTCGATCAGTTCTTATTTGTTGAGATTTCTTTCAATCACCTAATTTTACTGTAGTGTTTTTTTACTTGTGAGTTAAAGATTTTCTACACTAATATCTTGGCACTAGGTCTCGTGGAAGGACAGAGCAACACTAGGCCATCATATTTTGATGGAAAAGAATATAATGTGTGGAAAAACAAGATGAAGGCATTCCTTAGATCAAGAGATACTCTAGAGTGGGATGTCGTGAAAAAATGGATCAATCTAGGCTGGTTCCGTTACAGAAAAAGGCAAATGAGTTATAGACAAGGACGCTAAAGAATTTGAACAAGCAGAAATTATCAAGAGACAAGCTCTTGATGCAAAAGCTATTTATTCCCCATATTGTATTTTTTCTCCTACTGAGTATAATAGAATTTCTTCATGTAAAACAGCTAATAAAGTCTAGGATAGACTCCATATTACCTATGAAGGGACTGATCGTGTAAAAGAGACCAAGGTGAATATTCTACTTGGCCAATATAAGTCTTTCAAGATGAAGCCAGGAGAGATAATTGGAGAAATATTTAGTTGCTTTGTAGAGATAGTGAATGGTCTGGCATATTAAGGACAACCAATTCCAGGTATAATAAATGCCAATAAACTTCTGCGAGGACTATCAAAGAATTATAATCATATCAAGACCTCAATTCAAGAGATGCATAGAATTATGCCTCTCTTAGTTGATAAATTCATTGGCACCTTTCAATCCTATGAAGTTGAACAAATTTATGATGAAGACGACTCAAAATGTAAGAAGTCTATTGCACTTAAATCTAATGCCGATTCTGATGATGCAGACTTAGAAAATGATTTGGATGGCGAAGAACTTGCTCTCCTGATCAAGAAATTCAGAAAGCTGAATAAGAAAGGAAAGAAGTTTAATTGGAAGAAACAAGACAAACAAAATTCTCAAAAAAGGCCAATGGAAGAAGATGAATCCAGTAAGGATGTGATAGGCTTTGAGTGCAAGAAAAATGGGCATATCAAGCTAAACTGTCCATTGCTAAAAAAGAAGATGTTGGAGAAAACTCATTTGTTGTTTTGAAGTTGACAAAACTTGTCCAAAGTTTATTCTGAAGAAGTCCAGAATTTGTGTCAAAGTCTAAAGATTCCCAGACTCTGTGTCAAAGTCTGAAGACTCCCAGACTTTATGTCAAAGTCTGCCCACTCTGACTAATTCCAGACTGAACGAAAGTGAAGGATGAAGACTTTTCCAGATAAGGGATTACATTTCTTTCTTCAAATGGTTGGTTTGTATGGATTGTTTATGGTCTTCTAGTTGGAAATCACCTCTACGAGATTGAGTATTTTCATTAGAATCAATTTCGATACATCAAATCTTTTGGAAGGCAAGTAATTTTGGAAAGAATCCACTTATGGAAACCAAGATCCTGATTGTATGGGCAAACATGATTGACGGGCTTTCATCACAATATTCAAACGGCTCGAGATTTCCTTGATTGATTCTGTTCAACAGGTTGATTGGAAGAATTCCTTTGGAAAGTGCCAACGGTCGAGAAGGCATGGATGAGTATTTAAGAGGACTTCCCGGTTGTTCAAAAGGGTGTGTGAAAGAAAAATTCCAAAGTCTGAAGCTTCCCATTTATTGTTATTCCATTTATTGTGCTCTAAACTATACTCAAAAGAGAGAGACATATAGTGTGACTTTGTGAGAGAGCAGTAGACACTCTTTACTATGAAGTCGAGATTGTAAGATTGTAAATTCTTTTTTGATTCATAGTGGAATCCAGCCAGAAGGCTGTCAGTGTGGGAGAATGGATGTAGGCTTGATTTAAGCCGAACCACTATAAATTCTATGTTCATATTCTCTTATATGAACTTCTTTATTTTGTTCATAAATCTATTTAAATTGCTAAAGTTTGAATTAGCTTAAAGTCTGTTGTTCTTCAGACTCAGTTTCAAAAGCAAAATATTTTTATTATTCTTTGCGAAAATTGTTTTTACACTTATTCACCCCCCTCTAGGTGTTCATACTAGCATTTACAGAAGAAAGGGGAAATACGAGAATTACAAAAATACATTAAAACAGAAACCTGCAATGACCCAGAATGTGGGGAAAGTGACGAGGAGTATGCAAACATTTGTTTGATGGCTAAATTCTCTTTAGACTCAAAATTAGAATCTGACTCAGAATCAGACTCCGAATCGGATAAGGAGATCAATGTAAGTCAATCTGATATTCCAATTAAAGTTTCTAAGTACATGGATGAGCTTTGTTTAAATCGTAAATTTTCTCTTAAAAGGATCTCCGAACAAAAGAGGGAGAATTATAAACTTAGACAATAGGAATTTTCTTGGAAAAAGAAGTTTGGGGATTTGAAGAACAATTTTGATGATTTGAAGGAAAATCGTGATTCACTTGCTAAAGAAAATGAATCTTTAAAAAGGGAATGTTCAGAAATTTCCATAAATTTTCAAAAGGTTCAAAAATTTTAGAACACATTCTTTCCATTCAAATTTATTGTTACAATAAATCTGATTTGGATTTTAATAAAGAAAGTAATGTTTTGATTGATTTCCCAAAAGTCAAGGAGAGACTCAGATAGAGACCTTCCAGGCTTGTTTACAAAAAATCATTTCCAAAAAGTTTTTACAAAATCTATTGGTCGAAGTGCTCTTAAATATTCTAAGTGTGGAGATTTTGATTACTTTGAGAATGAATGTCCTAAAGTCTAGAAGCCTATTAAGAAGGATTAGGCAAATACTATTTTTATTGCTAACTCCTTTGGACCCAAGAAAATTTGGGTACCAAAGAAAGTTTGAGATTTTCTTTTGATTGCAAGTTACCATTACGAGGAAGAGAATATGGTATTTGGATATTGGATGTTCTAGGCATATGCTGGGAGACTCTAGTAGTTTTGTCAAATTGGAAAAACAAAAAAGAGGAAGTGTTTCCTTTGGTGGAAATAGCAAGGGAAAAATTGTTGGACAAAGAATTGTGAAAATTGACAGCTTAATTATCAACAACGTTTCCTTAGTGAGAGGTCTCAATTACAACTTTCTGAGTATCAGCCAACTGTATGATACAGGGTTCGGAATCAACTTTCAAGAGAATGTTTGTTTTAGAGTGAGTCAAGACTTCTCTCAAACTTTCATTAGACGAAGGCATGGCAACATATACTTTATGGACATAAATTCATAAAATTCTCAATGCCTTATTTCAATTCAAGAAGAGGCAAATTTGTGGCATCGTAAGCTTAGGCATGTGAGCATGAAGCAAATCGCCAAATTTTCTACTAAGAAGTTGGTCCGTGGTCTTCCAAGAATGATTTACCATAAGTTTGAACTTTGCACCGCATCCACTTTAGGAAAACAGGTAAGAAGTTCATTTAAATCTATAAATCATGTCTCTACTAACTGTACATTGCAGCTTCCTTACATGAATCTTTTTGGACCAACAAGAACCTTTAGCATTGGAGGGAAGAAATGCTATCTAGTAATCATAAATGATTACTCAAGGTTCACTTAGGTTTTCTTTTGAGTTAACATCTTGAAAAACCCCAAACTGGTACATGTGTGACAAATTTATCCCAAACCATTTTTTTAACCATGAAAAACCCCAAATTGGTACACTTGCAATAAATTTACCCCAATTGACCATAAAAAACCTTAAATTAGTACATTTGTGAAAAATTGACCCAAACTAATTTATTCAACAGTCAAAAATCTCAAACTAGTATATTTGTGACAAATATACCCTCCGTTAAATTGGATTAATACTACAAAAAATCACAAAAATTATATAACTATGACAAAAGGAGAGTAAAATCCCAAATTGGTATATCAACCAACTGTCACATATCATTCAATCTAATAATTTGATAGTAAAATTTAATGAAAACTAATAGAGGGTAAATGTGTCACAATTGTACCAGTTTGGGGAAAATTTGTCAAAAGTGTATCAGTTTGGGATTTTTGATGGTCAAAAAATTAGTTTTGGGTAAATTTGCCACATATGTTTCAGTTTAGGGTTTTTCAGGGTATTAACTCTATTTTTTTTTTTTGGCAAATAAAGTAGAAGCCTTTTCCTATTTTACAAAATTTGCTAAAAGGTTCAAAATGAGAAAGGTTATGCTATTTTTAGCATCAAAAGACCACGGGGAGAATTTGAAAATCAAGATTTTACAAGTTTTTGTGATGAAAATGGTTTTCAACATATTTTCGCCTCTCCTTACACTCCAGAACAAAATAAAGTTGTAGAAAGGAAAAATCGGTCTTTACAGAAAATGGCCAGAACTCTATTAATTGAAAGCAAAGTCTTTTCTCGCTTCCGGACAGAAATAATCTCCACTACTTGCTATATTATTAACTGAGTGTTTATGAGACACATCCTAGAGAAAAACCCATATAAAATTTACAAATGTAGAAAACCAACTATGTCATATTTTCATGTGTTTGGTTGCAAGTGTTTTATTTTGAAAAATGAAAATGATCGTCCCGATAAGTTTGAAGACAAGTTAGATTTTGGTTTGACTGGTTGAATTTTATCAGTGCCATAGTGTTAGCTGAGGGATATCTGGAAATTTAGTTATCAGTAACCTAGGCTCAACCAATTGTTTCGCTCGATGTCAACTGACAAAATTATTTATTGCAAATTTTAGTAAAGTGATATTATGAGATACTGGCATATATTGATGTTTTACAATCGTCAGCGAACGATGAAAACAATTTGCTGAACTAATTATTATATTCTTAGCCCATTCTCCATGACACGGTTGATGCATGTCTAATTTACTTTCCTCAAAAATCTGTTTTAGGGAGGACGATGGAGATAAATGTGTAGTACGATCAGATGGATCGCCTGCTTAGAGCAACCGGTTATCCGGATGGAGATGTGAGGATGAGACTGGTCTTTCTCCTTTCCCAGGGAACATAAATCAAGTAATTTTCTTTCAAAAGTTTACAGTATTATAACACGCTTGTTAAATCAAACTATTTAGTTGATAAAAATGAAAGAGATCTTTGTGCAGTTTCCATTATGAATAGGCTTTCTACACTTGGCCAGGGAAGTAATCCCGTGCGGGCTATTAGGATTCATTTTGCCATCTTCATCATCAGTCCACTGTAAATCACAGTGTACATGCAGAATGACATCAGTCCAACATGGCTATCAGACACTAACCGGAGTTCTCCAAAATCAGACTAATTGACCAGAGTATGATAGATACCCGATTTATCCTCTTTCTGTTTGTTTAATATGTTTCAAGCTCGACGGATGAAAAAGGAATTAGATTCTTTAGAATTCAGAGCGGAGTTTCTGTGTTTCCCTCGCTATGTTAATAGGTCTATCAGCTATCCGTTTGATATATTTTCATGACCCTAGTCGAAAGAATGCTGTTCTTTTTTTCTGTAGAACTTAGTGGCCTGGTTTATATACTGAGTCTAGGGTTGTATATTGTCGAGTGATTCTTAAGACTGCATTTTTTCTCCTTTTGGCAGTTGATATTGGAACTTGGTCCATACATTGAAGAACTGAAAAAAAAACAGGAGGTGCCATAAAGGAGTTTGTTAATCCAAAGTAATCTCCTTTTTACCTCATGTTGTTACAGGTCAAAACTTTTTAACGTGACCGTCGACATCTGGGATAAAGATGATAATATTTGGGGCAAGCAAAGACAAAGTTGAGATCTCTGTCTATTAGAGTTGGATGTGGCAGCATCTCATTCCAATTGTATAGAGTGAAAGAAGTGTGTATCTTTTCTTTTTTACGTTGAATGGGAATGCAGAAGGTCGATATGCCTCACGTTTACGAATAGGAGTCTTGTTGTGTGTTTGCCGTGAGACTGATGAAGCCCTTATACATGCAGTATGATAAAACCGATAATTGATATGGCTTGCCATTTCTTTTCGCTTTTCATTTATTTTACATTATTATTGTTTTATGCAGGTACAAAGACTGTGGACAAGTTGGTTTGGGCCCCCTCTAATTGTGGAAGGGGAGAGGTTCGAGTCACCGTGTGCGCATTAACGCAACTTAAGCGGAGCACCGTGAGAGGTGGGTCCCCACGCCAGTGCTCTCTCGGGGTTTACGCTGAGCACTTGCTGTAAAGCAGTTTCTTCAATCTAAAAAAAAAAAAAAATGCCAACCATGTATATTGGTAAGAGATCAAGGTAGAGTTTTTTAATTGAGTTGCAAGTGGGTTTTGTGCTAGTGCTCTCTGGGGGTTTACGATAAGTGCTCACTGTGAGGCAGTTCCTCTCATCTAAAAAAAATGCCAACCATGTATATTAGTAAGAGATTGAGGTAGAGTTTTTTAATTGAGTTGCAACCCTTTCACCATCCTCCGTGAAAATGCAATTGAGAGTGTTTGTGGAAACTACCTCCTCCATCCTCGGTATTTAGAATAAGAAGCTTATGTTAATGCTTCTTGTAAGAGATTTTTCTTTAATTGAGATGTAATCCTGGATAAGGCAAATAATGTTTTGAGTTAACTTCTAGTCAGTTGAGAAAGAAATGTATATACGTGGTGCTAATTTTTTCCCATTTAATTTAACGAGTGTATAAATATTTTTATTTTCTATACTAATATTTGTGACAATTTCATTTCATATGATATAATTGGAAATGGTTTTGATGTTAAAGAAAATTCAGAATCTAATAAGTTGAACCAAACTATTCTAACTCAATAGGTTAAGTTTATTGGTTTATTGGAATTATTCTTTCGTATCAGTTTGTCTATACATTTTCAAGTTTGATAACATCGAACCAAATCGATGATTTAAATAGCGTATTACTTTGTCTTATCAAATGCTCAAAAGTCTACCGAAGTGGGTACTTCTTCAAGGATCATGAGTTTAGGATTAGGCTTTTTGTTTGATTGATTGATTTATTTATTTATACAAAGAGCGGAAAAATTACCAAATCAATACATATAACAATTAAGTCTTTAAAACTTTTAATTTATCAATATAATTTTTAGGTTTTTATATTATATTTTTCAATCAATTTTGACTAGTCGGTATGTGATGTTACCATCCTAAATGAAAATTTGCTTTTTTTTTTTCTTTTAAAAAAATTCTTTTTTTTTTTTTCCTTCTCCTTTTTCTAATCAACTTTGGTGCTAGTGTAACGGTTGCCATTACTTGGAATTTCTAACTGGGGGATTTTGATCGAAATTTTGACCACAAGTTTCGGTAAAAGATCGACAATAGAAAGTGGTAGCTTTTTAATTTATCTAAAGGAACAAATCAAAAGTGATAAGAATCAATTAATAAATAATTTATAAGAAATTGAAGTGCAACGTTTTAATCTACCATGGATGTTATTCAATCAAATAATAACAACCTCTAGTATACTATAGGTTTTGGTAATTTTAAGATTTTGAAGTCAATCAAACATACAAATGAGAAATATCTTTCCAGTTTACAAATCGAAATACAAGTGAGCTCCTTGTGTTGAAGTAAGAAGAATTCATTGACCAATTTCTTGATTTGATTGAGACCAAGTGATATACTCAACATCAATTTCAGCCGATCACCATAAAAATATTATTTTTATTAATACAATACTCTATCCTTTTCATTCAAATCTTTTTAATAGATGCCATTTGTATAAGAGGTGAAGTAATTGATGACGATAATGCTAAAGACGAAAATGAGATCGACAATATGCCGACATGAAAGAAATGGTGAAAAAGATGATAGTTAAGTCAAAGCGGTTATTCAATAATTGTGAGAATTGCTCTTACTGAATCTCAAGAGCCCAAAATAATGAAGCCACTTTCAAACCAACTTAAAGTTGAGCACAAAGATTAAGGTGTCATGTAAATTGTAAAGTACACTAATATTGCCATTATTCTAGAAACAACATTTCTACTTCTTCTTCTTTTTTGTAATTTGTAAATTTAATAAATATTTTTAATGACAATAATAATCTCTTTTTTTTATTGATATTATTTTCATAATTCTTGTTGCTTTATTTTAGTAGCTAATTTTTTCAGATTAATTTGGCCTTCCTTTATTTCTTTTTCTTATATAAAAACCCCACTTATGCAAATCCCAATTAAGATTTTTTATTGGTGATTTTCTAAAGAAATTGAGTGAAAAATTGGAGGTGGAGAAGGCACCGTTCACTCGTTTATTCATCATTTCCCCAACCTTTCCATCATCTTCAACCTCCGGTCTTCAACTTCGAACGCCGCTCTTCGACCTCTGAGAACAGCGCTGGGAGCCTCCGAGTTCGGCTCGAATCCGAGAGGCAACCGGGACGGACGCCGGCTCGGCCCTCCGCGGTGAGCAGGCGACGCAACATCTGGCCGTGCTCGCGTCGACCAGCTTAGAAGCTGGGTTTCCTCGGATGGACTTACAAGAAAGAGCTTAACAGCTTCTCTCGAGTCTTGCAGAAACGCTTTGGGAAACCATCCCTCAAATTTCATATTTTCGACCGAGATCTCATGTTTTTCGTCTTGTCCTGTGGAAGGAACCCAACCACGCAGCAAATGCAGGCTCGTCGCGACCCTCCTCCTCCGTCTCCAACCCCCGTAGCCTGCCTCGACGTCGAACAGCTCCACCAGGCCGAACCTCTTCTTCCAGGTTAAAAAAAGAACAAAAAGAAAAAAAGAAGAAGAAAAGAAGTTCGATATGTCTGTCCGACCTTGTGACTCTTCATCTGCTTCCGGAAGAGCAAAGATATGAAATTTCGAGGACTTACAGATTTGAGAGCGTTCCGGGTCTCGAGGGATCGTCGTGCAAGATACAATTATCCAGCTTAAAATTTCTAGCAATCGTCTCTACATGCCGCGGGCGGAGATCGAGCCGCCGGACGCCGCGACGGAGCTCGAGCCCTCCGGATCTGGGTTCTCGAGCTCGACGCCGCGGCGGAGCTGGAGGGTCGTCCAGCATGGCCCAGATCTCGAAGGCCTCCCAGCATCGTCGTCGGGCGAAGAATCGTCTTCTGGGTTTTGAAGTCTCGAAGGGGTCGAGGACTTCATCTGGATAAAGTTCGGTTGCTTTCCTTCCGCGTTTTTCTCACGGGTGTTTCGGTTGCTGGGAAAATGTGGGTTTTTGGGGAGACGCAGGGCTTGATGGCGCCGGCGGGTGAAGACGGCGGCAACGAGGGATGACCAGTAACAGGGAACCGAGAAAGAAGATGAAGAGCTCCAAGAAAGAAAATAAAAGGAAAAAGGAGTGGAGAGATTCAGGTGATTTTGCCTACATTGAGCTATGCCTTCATACTTTCTTTTTTTGGCAGATGTTAAGGAATGTTGTTATGGACTATTTTTTTTTTTTTTAATGGTTACGATCGAACGTTGGTTTTGAGTTACCGATGATTAGACCAAGTTATTGGTCAAGAGCTATATTTCACTTGTGTGCCAAGTTGATTTTTAATGGTTTGAAACTAAATCATGGGAAGTTGTTAAATCGATTTGAATTTCGATTTAGTTAGTTTGATTTGGAGTTGGGTTGAGATTTTCCCAAATTGATAAGTTTGGCTTGGGTTGGAGACGTCTTCGAGCAGAAACAAACCAAGCAATGAGCACCCTTACAAGGTGCACCCATCTTGTAAAAGAAACATCACAGAAGCCCCTGTTTTGTTTGCGTGAGCTAATTGAACACTCGAGCAAAAGCATATCAACATCACATCATTATGACAAGAATCGAGACTAGTGCTTCGACCACCTTAACATATCAATAGGCTCGACATATTTAAGCACGGACGCAAATAACATGGAATTTACATTTTTGAAATAACAACATTACCTAATTATTTTATTGACACAAACATTGGATCTACATCATCACAAAAGAAAAATGACTATTGAGTCGAGCCTGAGCAGCCTCGCTGCTATTAGGATTTGCCACCGCCGCAAAGGATAATCTTCAATATTCCGTGCAGCACACCTCCCCTACGACCCTTGGCCATCTTGAGAGAGAGAGAGAGAAGGATTAACTTCGAGAAGGGTAAAAGTTTTGAAGATGATGAATTCTGATGGAAGACACAAACGTGATTTGGGTCGATGAAATGTCTTGTGATACACCTTATATAGGAGTTAAAAAGTTGTACAGGCCTACATTTCCATTGCAATTCTCATGAACTTCTTACAAATTTATGGTGAAATTATAGGTAATGGCGGATCTGTATCTTGGGTGCTAAGTTACTCTCTTCCCTCTGCAGAATATGCCACGTGGTGAGTGTTATCAACTTTTTTGTGGGCAGCATTTCCTCTACATTTGCTACGATCCGGAGTGATAAATCTTGCGGACCAATTTTCCGAGCGGCATTTCTTCAGCATTTCTCAATCGTCTTCTCTTAACTTACCGCACGATGAGCATGTCCCTTCTCTCCTGGTTTGTCGTGTGTTCAGCTTTCTCTTCGCGTCCTCACATGGAGGTGTTGACCTGTCCCGTGCAACAACAGGGTCATTCCCTAAACGGAGAGGGACACTCCCAATTCCAAACAATTTCACCAACTCCACTTCAGATTACGTGAGCCACCACGCGTGGCATCCACATAATCTAAAATGCGATGCATTGGGCCTGCGTGAATCCAATGTGTCCAGTGGCAGGTGACAAGAAAAGTAGAGGAAATGTGTGTCCAGAAATTTAATGTATCGCAGTTTTTCATCACATTCACATGGGGGAAAAATGGCAGATTCCCATCGTAATTGGCATTATGCAATATCAGAAAGATGGATTGAGGAACAATCTCCGCTTTTTCAAGTTTAATCTCTCACGTAAGGTTACGGAAGATGTAGTGAACTGCAATGGAAATGTTGACAGAAGCTCATAGCATTTTCTTTTGGCCTGGCTCAGCCAGCAACTGTCCTTATAAATATAGCCAAGCCTTCTGCAAGATTTCATCGATCAGGAACTCTTGCATCACTACTCCGGGTTTCCATTCGAATCCATCTTATCATCTTCTTTCTCGGTTCATTACTTCTCCACCAAAATGCCTAATAGCAACGGAGCATGCCGCCGTGGAGGCGTCTTGCGGGGGATACTGAGTTGCATCTGCTGCGGTAAACCCAAGACGAACTGAGATCATCCAGCTCCTGATCTTCAACTCGCGCAATGAAGGCACAACATTTCTGTCGATTCAATGGGTGTGAAATGCGTGGTACAACAAAACTTGTCCAGAGTCCTTATTCTTTTTTTCCTTTGTCACGGTCTAGGATTGAAGTGATGAATCAAAAAGAAAAAAAATCAGCGTGGTTATAGTGCAGAAACTACTATAAATCAGCTTGGACATAACAAATCAGCTTTGAAGATCTCTGCACTATAACAGTACTGATTTTTTTCTTTTTGATTCGTTACTTCAATATCTACCACTGTGTAATATGATTAGTGAATTATGTATTGTCAGCCAACTTGTTCATCATCTAATTTCATTCACGTATTGTCGATCCTCGTTCATGTATTGTCGGCTGACCTGTTCATCATGTAATTTCATTCATGTGTTGTCGATCCTCGTTCATGTATTGTCAATCCTCGTTCATGTATTGTCAATCCTCGTGCACTATCCTACATCGCAGTTGTAATTTTCATTCTGAGTAAACGTCCTTTATCCTACATCGCAGTTGTAATTTTCATTCTGAGTAAACGTCCTTTTATTTTTATTTGCTTGAGTTCAGGATGTATGATGTAGTTGATACAGACCTAAGCAGTGCAGCCACGGGATTGCTATACATCTAATATTTGAATTCGCGTCTATGATACATGAAACACAGAATCAAACTCAAACGTTTGTGAGTGCTCAATCATTTGCCTGTGGTACAATGTGGAGTTTATAGAAAAATATCGATCTGGTAGGTATTTTCCTTACAAGTAGACAAATGAATAGACTCCATAGCAGAGAAGTCTGTTGCATGATCAATACAGCAGAAGCGGGAGTTTTTACTGAACCGATCAGAAGTGAAAAGGGAGGGCAGAAAGATAAAAGAATCTTTGGCGGCCGACCATCGTTATCTTTTCATTTGACAAGAAACATTAGGCTTGATGCAAAGACAGTTCCAACGTATTAGGCTAAAAAAGAGGACCCACTTTGAGTCATTGTCTTCTCATCTTCCTCGGAAGACCTTAAAGTGATTTGGACTGTTGAACTGAAAGTTCAGAGAGGCTTTAAGAGGTTTCGGAAAAACAGTTCGAAGCCAGTAGTTGAATATCTTAAACGAATCATAACAGGCAAAGTGCTTCCCTTACATTACTAGTTCATTGTTTCTCCAGTTAAAATGAAACTGATGCTGCAGCTCCTCAGTTCTCTTAATAGAACTCATTAACTTTCCCTCTTCTACTTCGGTTGTCCACCTTCAGCCAGCTCGCCTCCGCTCTACTACTCTGCTTCTCTGCTCTGTCTCGGCTCATCACTCCACACAAATTTTCTTCAGCCAATGGAAAACAAATCTATTTTTCTTATCCATGATTTTCAGATGTTAATTAAATAGCTTTGATATGCGGTTGAAGTTCTCAGATAGATAGTATTTTACTCATTCAGATCACTTCTGCGAAGCATATTAACTCCAATTCAATGAGTGCATTAACGCAGCGAAGCATGTGGGATTGTCAACATGGAAATGGAGTTAAAAAATGGAAAAGAGCACAAAATCCTTGAACAGGCACAATATATGAAAAGATGGGAGCTCAATAACATTAGTAACAGCTTTGTTTAAACAGAGAGATAAATGAGTTTCAGATCTGATGATGAGTCCAAAGGAAGTGCCACACATAGCCTCTGGAAAAGAGAACGATGTCATAAGTCTAGTACATTGCAACGCGATATTGTTTATACACTTTGTGCTTGTTCGTAGGACATCGACAGTCTATATACCAATGAAGTACCTCATGTTGAGAAAAATCCTACCAAAGTTTTGAAGTTGACAAAACTTTATAGTTATTACTTTAATATCCATAACATAATGCATTTAAAGTTGCTTTTGAGGTCCTATCAAAGACTTTTACCATAGTCTACTCTTCCCCAGAAGCACTTCCTACTCCGATGTAGTTCAGAACGAGGTCATATCTAGAACGAGAAAGAAAACAGATTCAGACTTATCGATTTTGCGATATGGATTCGGGATAAACTTATTAGGAATTTATTCTACAACGTCTAGTTCTCTGGCAAAGGATTTTACTTATCTTTTATAAATTCGTTGATGGAATCAATCACAAATTGGTGAAATCAATCTTGAAGACAAGTTCCTTTTTGGAAAGCATCTACTTGTGGAAATCAAAATTTTGATTGTATGGGCGTCCTGAATCAAGTGAAAATTTTATTCCTAACTTCAACGCTCACAAGATTCCTTTAATTGATTCTATCCAACTGCTTGATTGGAAGAAAATTCCTCCGGAGATTGCCAATGGCTAGTGTGGCATGGGGGACTATATAAAGGAGTTCATTCTGCCTAGAAGAGTGTGGAAACGTGAATTTGAGATTCTAAAGTCTAAGGCTACTCGCATTTTACTAGTCTTCTTCAGAAAGCTTTATAGAGTGTGATCTAGACGGAAAATGCAAAAGAGTATCTTATTGAGTTTGATAGTTCTACCACTAAGTGTGTGCTCTCCAAGTTATAATCTATTGTTTGATTATATAGTGAATTTTTGCCAGTAGGCTGTCAGCGTGGAAAAGTGGACATAGGCTTAATCTAAGCCAAACAACTATAGAATTCATGTGCATAATTCTCTCTCTTTACCTCATTCATTTAAAGTATGTTGCACACTTTCCGTATTTCATAGAAGTCTAGAATCTCATGGTTCTAATCTTCATCTAGACTCTTATTTCGATCAATTCTTATTAGTTGAGATTTCTTTTAATCACCTATTCAGCCCCTCTCTTGGTGTTAGTTCTAGTTTTTCAATTGGTATCAGAGAATATGTGCTCGTTTTACTAAAGTGTATTTTTACTTATGAGTTAAAGATCTTGTATGGCTAATATCTTGGCATTAGGTCTCGTGGAAGGACAGAGCAACACCAAGCCACCATATTTTGATGGAAAAAAATACAATGTGTGGAAAAACAAGATAAAGGCTTTCTTAGATCCAGAGATCCTCTAGAGTGGGATGTCATGGAAAAAGGGATCAATCCAAAGGATAGTTCCATTATAGAAAAAGGTAAATGAGTCATAGACAAGGACGCTGAAGAATCTGAACAAGTAGAAATTATCAAGAGACAAGCTCTTGATGCAAAACTATTTATTCCCTGTATTGTGTTTTGTCTCCTACTGAGTATAATAGAATTTTCTCATGTGAAACGGTTAAAAAAGTTTGGGATAGACTCCATGTTACCTATGAAGAGGCTGATCGTGTAAAAGAGACCAAGGTGAACATTTTACTTAGCCAATATGAGTCATTCAAGATGAAGCCAGGGAGATAGTTAGAGATATATTCATTTGCTTTGTAGAGATAGTGAATGGTCTGGCATATTAAGGACAACCAATTTCGGGTCTAATAAAGGTCAACAAACTTCTGTGAGGACTATCAAAGAATTAGAATCATATCAAGACCTCAATTGAAGAGACGCAGAGAATTATGCCTCTCTCAGTTGATGAACTCATTGGCACCCTTCAATCCTATGAAGTGGAACAAATTAATGATGAAGACGACTCAAAAGGTAAGAAGTCTATCGCACTTAAATCTAATGTTGATTCTAATGATGCAGACTCAGAAGATGATTTGGACAACAAAGAAATTGCTCTCCTAATCAAGAAATTTAGAAAGTTGAATAAGAAGGGAAAGAAGTTTAATTGGAAGAAACATGACAAACAAAATTCTCAAAAAAGGCCAATGGAAGAAGATGAATCCAATAAGATGTGATAGGCTTTGAGTGCAAGAAAAAGGGGCATATTAAGCCAAACTGTCCATTGCTAAAAAAGAAGAAAGGGAAAAATCAAAAGTACAAAAAGGCACTAAAAGCAGAAACCTGCAACAATACAGAATGTGAGGAAAGTGACAAGGAGTATGCAAATATTTGTCTGATGGCTAAATTCACTTCAAACTCAAAATTAGAATATGACTCCGACCCAAACTCCAAATTGGATAAGGAGATCAAGGTAAGTCAATCCAATATTCCAATTAAAGTTTCTAAGTACATTGATGAGCTTTATTTGAACTTAAATCTTCTCTTAAAAGGATCTCCGAACTAAAGAGGGAGGATTCTAAACTTAGACAACAGGAAATTTCTTGGAAAGAGAAGTTTGGGGATTTGAAAAACAATTTTGATGATTTGAAGGAAAATCGTGATTCACTTGCTAAAGAAAATGAATCTTTAGAAAGGGAATGTTCATAAATTTCCATAAATTTTCAAAAGGTTCAAAAATTATAGAACACATTCTTTCCATTAAAATTCCTTATTACAATAACTGGTTTAGGTTTTAATAAAGAAAGTAATGTTTTCATTGATTCCCAAAAGTCAAGGAGAGACTTAGACCTACCTTCCAAGCTTATTTATAAAAATCATTTCCAAAAAGTTTTTACAAAACGTGATGGTTGAAGTGCTTTTAAATGTTCTAAATTTAGAGACTTAGAATACTTTAAGAATGAATGTCCTAAAGTCTGAAGGCCTATTAAGAAGGATTTGGCAAGCACTATTTTTATTGCTAACTCCTCAGAACTCAAGAAAATTTGGGTACCAAGGAAAGCTTGAGATCTTCTTTTGATTGCTGGTTATCATTAAAGGAAGAGAAAATGGGATTTGGATAGTGATTGTTTTAGGCACATGACGGGAGACTCTAGCAGTTTTGTCAAATTGGAAAAACAAAAAGGAGGAAGTGTTTCCTTTGGTGGAAATAGTAAGGGAAAAATTGTTGGACAATGAATTGTGAAAATTGGCAACTTGATTATCAACAACTTTCCTTGGTGAGAGGTCTCAATTACAACCTTATGAATATCGGCCAATTGTGCGATATAAGGTTCATAATCAACTTTCAAGAGAATGTTTATTATGGAGTGAGTCAAAACTTCTCTCAGACTTTCACTAGACGAAGGCATGTCAACATATACCTTCTAGACATAAACCCAGAAAATTCTCAATGCTTTATTTCAAATCAAGATGAGGCAAATTTGGGGCATCATAAGCTTGGGCATGTGAGCATGAAGCAAATTGCCAAATTATCTACTAAGAAGTTGGTTCGTGGCCTTCAAAGAATGGTTTACCAGGAGTCTGAACTTTGAACCGCGTGCACTTTAGGAAAAGAGGTATGAAGTTTATTTAAATCTACAAATCATGTCTCTACTAACCGTACCTTGCAGCTTCTTCACATGGATCTTTTTGGACCAACAAGAACCTTAAGCATTAGAGGTAAGAAATATTATCTGGTAATCATAAATGATTACTCAAGGTTCACTTGGATTTTCTTTTTGGCAAATAAAGTAGAAGCCTTCTCCTATTTTACAAAATTTGCTAAAGATGTTCAAAATGAGAAATGTTATGCTATTTCTAGCATCAAAATAGATCATGGGGGAGAATTTGAAAATCAAGATTTTACAAATTCTTGCATTGAAAATGGTTTTCAACATATTTTCTCCTCTCCTTACACTCCATAACAAAATGGAGTTGTAGAAAGGAAAAATCACTCTTTATAGGAAATTGTCAGAACTCTATTAATTGAAAGCAGAGTATCTTCTCGCTTCTGGGCAAAAGTAGTCTCCACCGCTTGCTATATAATTAAGAAAGTGTTTCTGAGACCCATCCTAGAGAAAATCCCCCATAAATTTACAAAAGTAAAAAATCAAATATTTTCTATTTTCATGTGTTTGGTTGTAAGTGTTTTTTTTTTTTTTAAACGAAAATGACCATCTTAATAAGTTCGACAACAAGTCAAATTTTGATTTGACTGGTTGAATTTTTGTCAGTGCCATAGTGTTAGCTGAGATGTATCTGGAAATTTAGTTATCAGTAACCTAGGCTTGAGCAGTTGTTTCGCTCGATGTCAACTGACAAAGTTATTTATTGCAAATTTTAGTGAAGTGATATTTTGAGATACTGGCATATGTTGATGTTTTACAATTGTCTGCGAGCGATGAAAACAATTTTGCTCAACTAATTATTATATTCTCAGCCCATTCTCCATGACACGGTTGATGCATGTCTAATTTACTTTCCTCAAAAATCTGTTTTAGGGAGGACGATGGTGATAAATGTGTAGTACGATCAGATGGATCGCCTGCTTAGAGCAACCGGTTATCCGGATGGAGATGTGAGGATGAGACTGGTCTTTCTCCTTTCCCAGGGAACATAAATCAAGTTATTTTCTTTCAAAAGTTTACAGTATTATAACACGCTTGTTAAATCAAACTATTTAGTTGATAAAAATGAAAGAGATCTTTGTGCAGTTTCCATTATGAATAGGCTTTCTACACTTGGCCAGGGAAGTAATCCTGTGCGAGCTATTAGGATTTATTTTGCCATCTTCATCATCAGTCCACTGTAAATCACAGTGTACATGCAGAATGACATCAGTCCAACATGGCTATCAGACACTAACAGGAGTTCTCCAAAATCAGACTAATTGACCAGAGTATGATAGATACCCGATTTATCCTCTTTCTGTTTGTTTAATATGTTTCAAGCTTGAGAGATGAAAATGGAATTAGATTCTTTAGAATTCAGAGCGGAGTTTGTGTGTTTCCCCGGCTATGTTAATAGGTCTATCAGCTATCCGTTTGATATATTTTCACGACCCTAGTCGAAAGAATGCTGTTCTATTTTTCTGTAGAACTTAGCGGCCTGGTTTATATACTGAGTCTAGGGTTGTATATTGTCAAGTGATTCTTAAGACTGCATTTTTCTCCTTTTGGCAGTTGATATTGGAACTTGGTCCATACATTGAAGAACTGAAAAAAACAGGAGGTGCCATAATGGAGTTTGTTAATCCAAAGTAATCTCCTTTTTACCTTATGTTGTTACAGGTCAAAACTTTTTAACGTGACTGTCGACATCTGGGATAGCTTTTCAGTTGATCGTTTGAAAGATGATATTATTTGGGACAAGCAAAGACAAAGTTGAGATCTCTGTCTATTAGAGTTGGATGTGGCAGCATCTCATTCCATTCCAATTGTATAGAGTGAAAGAAGTGTGTATCTTTTCTTTTTTACGTTGAATGTGAATGCAGAAGGTCGATATGCCTCAAGTATACGAATAGGGGTCTTGTTGTGTGTTTGCCGTGAGACTGATGAAGCCCTTATACATGCGGTATGATAAAACCGATAATTGATATGGCCTGCCATTTCTTTTCGCTTTTCATTTATTTTACATTATTATTGTTTTATGCAAGTACAAAGATGCCAGCAAAACCACCACCCTCAGCGGCCCCTCACGAATGGGAGAAGTTTGAATCTAGAGGCGACGTTAGGGATTCTTACTTGGAGTACTGTGGTGGTGGGTCATGCAGTCGCTCCCCCAGGATTTGCTCGCCGGCTGTCGGTTTACGGGGTTCCCTGGGTTACCAGAAAAAAAAAGATGCCAGCAAAACTTCATTTTAGTCTATGTATATTAGTAAGAGATCGAGGTAGAGTTTTTTGATTGAGTTGCAACCCTTTCACCGTCCCCCACGAAAATGCAATTGAGAGTGTTTGTGGAAACCATCTCCTCCATCCTCGGTATTTAGAATAAGAAGCTTATGTCAATGCTTCTTGTAAGAGATTTTTCTTTAGTTGAGATGTAATCCTGGATAAGGCAAATAATGTTTTGAGTTAACTTCTAGTCAGTTGAGAAAGAAATGTATATACGTGGTGCTACTTTTTTCCCATTTAATCTAACGAGCGTATAAATATTTTTATTTTTTATTTTTTATTCTAATATTTGTGACAATTTCATTTCATATTATATTATTGGGAATGGTTTTGATGTTAAAGAAAATTCAGAATCTAATAAGTTGAACCAAACTGTTTTAACTCAATAGGTTAAGTTTATTGGTTTATTGGAATTATTCTTTCTTATTAGTTTGTCTATACATTTTCAAATTTGATAACATCGAACCAAATCGATGATTTACATTGCGTATTACTTTGTCTTATCATATGCTCAAAAGTCTACCGAAGCGGGTACTTCTTCGAGGATCACGAATTTAGGACAAGGCTTTTTGTTTGATTGATTTATTTTTTTACTTATACAAAGAGCAAAAAAATTACCAAATCAATACATATAGCAATTCAGTCTTTAAAACTTTTAATTTATCAATATAATTTTTAATTTTTCATATGATATTTTTCAATCAATTTTGACTAGTCGGTGTGATGTTACCATCCTAAATGAAAATTTGCTTTTTTTTTTTTTTTAAAAAATTCTTTTTTATTCCTTCTCCTTTTTCTGATCAACTTTTTGGATGGTGCTAGTGTAACGGTTGCCATTACTTGGAATTTCTAACGGGGGGATTTTGATCGAAATTTTGACCGCAAGTTTCGGTAAAAGATCGACAATAGAAAGTGGTATCTTTCTAATTTATCTAAAGGAACAAATCAAAAGTGAAAAGAATCAATTAATAAATAATTTATAAGAAATTGAAATGCAACGTTTTAATCTACCATGAATGTTATTCAATCAAATAATAACAACCTCTAGTATACTATAGGTTTTGGTAATTTTAAGATTTTGAAGTTGATCAAACATACAAATGAGAAATATCTTTTCAGTTTACAAATCAAAATAAAAGTGAACTCCTACTATTGAAGCAAGAAGAATTCATCGACCAATTTCTTGATTTGATTGAGAGAAAGTGATATACTCAACATCAATTTCAGCCGATCACCATAAAAATATTATCTTTATTAATACAATACTCTATCCTTTTCATTCAAATATTTTTAATAGATGCCGTTTGTATAAGAGGTGAAGTAATTGATGACGATAATGCTAAAGACGAAAATGAGATCGACAATATGCCAACACAAAAGAAATGGTGAAAAAGATGATAGTTAAGTCAAAGTGGTTATTCAATAACCGTGCTCAAGAGCCCAAGATAATGGAAGCCACTTTCAAACCAACTTAAAGTTGAGCACAAAGATTAAGGTATCATGTAAATTGTAAAGTACAATAATATTGTCATTAGTCTAGAAACAACATTTCTACTTCTTCTTTTTTTTTTTGTAATTTGTAAATTTAATAAATATTTTTAATGACAATAATAATCTATTTTTTTATTGATATTATTTTCATAATTCTTGTTGCTTTATTTCAGTAGTTAATTTTTTCAGATCAATTTGGCCTTCCTTTATTTCTTTTTCTTATATATAAAACCCCACTTATGCAAATCCCAATTAAGATTTTTTATTGGTGATTTTCTAAAGAAATTGAGTGAAAAATTGGAGGTGGAGAGGGCACGGTCACTCCTGAAGACTAACGGCGCCGTTAATTCATCATTTCCCCAACCTTTCCCTCATCTTCAACCTCCGGTCTTCACCTTCGAACGCCGCTCTTCAACCTCTGAGATCAGCGCTGGGAGCCTACGCGTTCGGCTCGAATCCGAGAAGCAACCGGGACGGACGCCGGCTCGGCCCTCCGCGGTGAGCAGGCGAAGCAACATCTGGCCGTGCTCGCGTCGACCAGCTTAGAAGCTGGGTCTCCTCGGATGGACTTACAAGAAAGAGCTTAACAGCTTCTCTCGAGTCTTGCAGAAACGCTTTGGGAAACCATCCCTCGAATTTCATATTTTCTACCGAGATCTCATGTTTTTCGTCCTGTCCGGTGGAAGGAACCCAACCACGCGGCAAATGCAGGCTCGTCGCGACCCCCCTCCTCCGTCTCCAACCCCCGTAGCCTGCCTCGACGTCGAACAGCTCCACCAGGCCGAGCCTCTTCTTCCAGGTTTAAAAAAGAAAAAAGAAGAAGAAGAAAAGAAGTTGGATATTTCTATCCGACCTTGTGACTCTTCATCTGCTTCCGGAAGAGCAAAGATATGAAATTTCGAGGACTTACGGATTTGAGAGCGTTTCGGGTCTTGAGGGATCGTCGTGCAAGATACAATCATCAAGCTTAAAATTTCTAGCAATCGTCTCTACATGCCGCGGGCGGAGATCGAGCCGCCGGACGCCGCGACGAAGCTCGAGGACCTCCGGATCTGGGGCCTCGAGCTCGACGCCGCGGCGCGAGCCGGAGGGTCGTCCAAAGATGGCCCGGATCTCGAAGGCCTCCCAAAGATCGTCGTCGGGTGAAGAATCGTCTTCGGGTTTTGAAGTCTGGAAGGGGTCGAGGACTTCGGGCCCATTTGGTTCGGCTTTTGGGGAATGCATTTGCAGAAAGAACCAGGGAAGGAAGAGACAATTTTCTACAAGTATGCCTTCCCATAGTGGGTGAACAACTCCCGTTCAAGCCCTTCAAGGACAGCCTTTTAGCAGAAAACCACTCTGCCCTTTAGTTCAGGGCCTAGGGACACCATGAGAACCAGGATGGAAACGCTTCTAATCTACCCGAGCTGCATTTCCTAGAGGATTCTACCAGGCTGGAGAAGAAGAGGAGTTTAGAAAGCCATAGAGAGGTTTTTACAAAACACTCACTTTACTTCAGGGGACTCTGCCCAACACATTACACCCTCCTTGCCTTATATAGACAATAAGAGGTCACAAGCGAACAAGGACCAAGCTCCTGGGTCTAGAAACAAATAGAGGCATCGGAAACTTCCGGGAGGGAATTATTCGCACAATATGAACAGTAACCGTACTGTGAACAGTACTTTCCCTAGCCTAGTGCTACAGTAAAGGTGAACAGTACTATGCTACAGTGAATCCGTACGGACAGCGGCTTTTTAGCGGTCTCGCCCGTCACAAGCATTGTAGTCATAGTCCGAGTCATCCGAGCTGTTTGCTGTTGTTAGAAGATGTGCTTCGTACTTCTGTTCAAGAGCTTCAAGGTCTTCTAGTGAGAGTATTTGTTTTAGATGATGTGATAAGGATGCTTCTTCATGAGCCTAGTGGGATGCTTCTTCTTGAGCCCAGTTTGTATTGTCATCTTCTGTGGTGTTGGCAGGAATACTTGGCCGAGGCCAATGGGATGGCTGTGAATAGTAAGAAGTGTCTATTTGAGATAAGGACAATGGTTCTTGGTCGTAGGGATCTTGGGAAAGAGGACCTCCCCAATGTGCATAGGGGTCTTGGGTAGGTTGGACAATGTCTTGTGCACTTGTCATTTCATTATCTTGGGATGATTCAGCCTGTCTGAATTGCCTGAGTGCTTCCTTAGCTTCTGAAGCTAGGTCATAATGATCCCATGTAGTGGGTTCATTATAATTCCATACTCCTTCAGGAATGGTCTTATTTTCTTGGCACAGGATTCTCTGGAGTTCTCGATACCGGAGTTGGCAAGATACAACAGATCTTGGATAGGATTTGTGAATTCGAGCTTCTCTGCTATCCGAATGTGGCTTGTAGGATGTTGTTCCTATCTCCAGAGGAACATTGATGATGTTGCCATTATTTCGGCAAAAATGCCATGGACGTCGGAAAAACAGAATGGTATGGACTTCAGGATTTGGTGTTGTGGTTCTTAGTTCTTTTTCCAAAAGATGTTTCCAAAGTGAGTAGGAGGATAGAACCAATTGAGAAAGTCTAGAAGGTTTCGATCACTTTCTCTCTCAATATTTCTTCCAAGTAAGAATATCCCGTGAGGTTGGCAACAAATCTTCGGTCGAGATTTCAATGGCTATTAAGTACTTGTTAGTTAAGTACCATAATAGCGTCTTGAGCTGATCAGGGAAATCATCTTCTTTCCAGATAAGAGGATGTATGAATGGATAATCCGGATTTAATCCACAAGGATAAAGAATCGAACCTGCATTAAATCTCGAACAGATCGTGTGGCATTGCCACATGAGGTTTTCTAGATTTTCAATGAGATTGTCATTCTGGATGTGTTCAACAATCTCTTGGGGATATTTCCAGCTTGGCAAATCTTTGATCTTCTCAATCTTGTATTTTACGCCATGATTGAGTATGTGAAAATCAGGTCTTTTGATGTACATGTTGATTTCGGCTGGTGCCTTTGGTCTTGACAAGAAATCAGCAAGAACATTCTTTTTTCCTAGAATGTGTTTGGTTTCAAATGAATATTTTGAAAACCATTCAGCCCATCGAAGCAGTTGGGAATTTGGAATCTGCTTCTGTTTAAACTTGGTCATCTGAGGAAAAGATGCCATGTCTAGTTCCACTAGGAAGTGATGGCCGATGAGATGAAATTCAAACTTTTTGATTCCATTCTTTACTGCTAAGATTTCTTTGAAAGTGGAATGGTAATGCATTTCGGATTGAGAAAACTTTCCACTTTTATGAGCACAAAGGTGTCTCTTACCATCAATTTCTTCAAGTAAAATGGCTGCCCAAAGATTCGTCACTGGCGTCAGTTTGAAGAATTCTTTTACCTGTTGATGGTATCTTCAGTGGTGGGAGATTTTGCATAACCTCCTTAAGCTCAGCAACTGCTTTTGTCTGAATTTTTCCCCAAGGTGGGGGATTCTTCTTTAGCATGGATTGCAAAGGAATCAGGAGCTTTGCAAGATTTGGGACAAAATCCCTGAGATAATTAATTATCCCAAGAAATTGCTGAACTTCCTTCTTTATGAAATTTTCTTTAGGAAACTTTAGCAGTTCCTGAGCAATATGCGGCCCTGGATAGTATGTACTATTGTTGAGGTGCATACCAAGAAATTCGATTTCTGTTTGGGCAATATTCATCTTTTGAGAAAGCATGATACCATGCTTTCGACAATTTCGCAAACCTGTTCAAGGAGTTGGCGGTGACTGCCATCGGACCGTAGAGCAGATATCATCGATATATACTACAGCACTTGAAAGTATTGGTTGGAAGATACGACACATGGCCTTTTGGAAAAGGGATGGTGCTACCTTTAGGCCAAAAGGAAGAACTTTCCACTGGAAGTGCTGGTTTGGAATACAGAATCTGTTTTGGATCTGTCTTCAGGATGGATGCCCAATTGCCAAAATCCGGCTTTGAGGTCGAATTTGGAATAGATTTGGGCCTTTGTTAGTCCAGTAAAGAGAGAAGCTCTGGATGGTAAAGGGAATTTATCATCTTGGAGGAAAAGGTTAAGAGGTTGATAGTTGATTACCAATCTCATTTTTCCTCTGTTCTGCTCAGCGCGTTTATTGACATAAAGGCTTCACAAGCCCATTGAGAGTTGGAGATTTCAATAATGCCTTGTTGCAATAGTTCTGAGCATTCTCTTTGAGCTAAAGCCAAATGTTCTGGCTTCATTCCCATGTGACTCGCCTTGGTTGGATTTATATCTTCATTTTTCTTGAAAGGAAGGCGAACAAAGAATTCTGGATTTTCCCATAAAGGATGGGAACACTTTTGAGCAAATTCGGCATGGGATTCTGAACATGATTCTAACAGCTTTTGCATAATTGGATCTACTAGGCTCATCTGGATGGAAAAGAGTCTCTGAATATTGACAAACTCAGAGAATTGATCTTTATACCTAAGACCTTTTCCAGGAATAATACGAAGCTGTGAGATCTGAGTCATGACGTCCCAACCAATGATTAGGTCTTTGTTGGGAAGATTGGATCCAAAGAATTTTGTGGTTATTGAATACTGAGGGAAAAACTGGACGGTCACAGGAGTAGTTTTCACATTTGTGGAGAAAGTGTCTCCTGAGGCAAAGTTGAAATATCGGATATAAGGAGTCCAATACTCTTCAGGGAGGACTTTGGTATCCAAGATTGAACAACTTGCTCCTATATCAATGAGGGCAATGACAGTGATTGGCTTAGCAAACTTTGAGGTGAGGATTTTTATAGGAAAATGGGGACAGTGGATCTGGCTTGAAAATATGTCAAGGTTTTGTTAACGGATGTGGGTGATATGTGAAAAATGTCTTCGATTCTGAATCAATCGGTTTCCCTTTGGAATTGTTGTAACATGGAATGATACAAAGAGTTTGTTCAGATTGTTCTTCATCAGCAGAAAATAATGATTCAACATCATCATTTTCAAGAGAGATACCTGTTTCATTCTCAATTTGGTGTATCAAATGATGTTGGCCCTTTCTAGCTTGAGGACAGCTCTTAGCAAAGTGTCCTTTCTGGTTGCAGATGTAGCAACGATTCGACTTTTTATGGCCCGTGCGATCCTTTCTTTTTCGTAGGTATCGTCATTTCTTCTTTTTTTGGAAGTTCTTGTGGCCATGTTTGGACTTGTTCATCGAGAACTTCTTGAAGTGTTTCTTCTTTCGAGAATACTTTCCACAAGTACCATCACAATCTTGTTTAGAACATTTGATCTTCAGCTTGTGGCGAGAGCAGGCTGTCTCGAGGCTCGAATCGCTATTAATATAGGATTTGACCATCTGGCGCTTTAGGCATATTTCTTCAAGGCATAGATGGATTTCTTGTTGTATTTAACCCAGAGGCATATCCTGAACTCTCTTTTGTCTCCCAAAAAATGATCTTTTGACCATTTGGGATAGTTCTTTGGGGATGGAAGTCAGGAAGATATGCTTCGATTTGAATCACTCAATTTGGTAAAAGAGCTGGAGCATTATTCGATAATGCTTATCAAGATGTTTCTTTTGGAGGGAACAACATTTTCTTTCGAAAACTCTCTTCTTTTCATCTCTATGAGGTCGGTGGGTTTTCCCACAAAAAGTGGTATAGGATAGTAATGGCTCGGCTAAAGTTTGACGACATCGAAAATGAATCTGGTCTTGTTCTGATACTGATTTCCACCAAAGTTTAAGGCTTCCTGTGAACCTAGTAACAAAGTTGTAAAGGACATCATTCATATCATGGTTGGTGAGGGACTGAGTGTTTAACCACGTATGAAATTCCTCAAGTCTTTCTGGCCATTTTTGGTAAGGAATATCATCAATGGTGAAAAACTGCTTTGATGCCATGGACACATGGCTTCTAGGGTTGTCCCTAACAATCTCTGGGTCAGAGTAAATTGATTCTATTTCCTGATCTGGAGGATCAGCCATGAATATAGAAGAAGTTATAGGTGCAATAGGAAGGGAATCGCCAAGAATCGAAAGGGATGAAGAAGATGAGGATGATGCTAAATCGAATTCAGTATCAGAAGTGGTAGGATCAGTTTGTTGTGCTGGAAATAAAGTTTGGTCATTTGGAAGAGTTGGATCAGTTTTGTGGACAGGATCAGGATGTCCTTGGACACTCAAATCCTTTAGAAAGGATTCTAATGGATTTGCTAACATCATATGGTCTGGCTTTTCTCTTATGACAACCGAACATGATTTTTCAGGAATTTTCTATTTTCTTTTTTCCTTTTGGATTCGACTCAACTGTTTGATGCGTTCCCGTATATCTGGTTCCTTCTTGGAAGGATCTTGTGGAATGGCAGCAGAGATGGACGTTTGAGGTGGCGGAGGTAAGTATCCAGTTCTTACTGGAGTTGCAAATGGATCAAAAGGTCTGAACTTTCCTTCTTCAAGGAGTTGGATTTGCCTTTTGAGCTTTTCTATCTCCTGGTTCGGGCTCTCTAGATAATGATAGCCTAGATGTTGCCCTGACTCCAAGGCATTTAGCCTTTTCTGGAATTCAGAAACCATTTTCTTGGTAGTCTCATCATACCTTCGGAGATCTTGTTGCACAATTCCAATCTTGGAATCAATTGCTTTAAAAGCATTGTTTTGTGCTAGCAGAGTCTCTGATTGCCAATTTAAAACAGCTTCAGCAGCAGAAGTCTTTTTCTGTCTTCCATGTTCATCCACATCAGTGGGGGTGGATACTTTGGGAATATGGCGGTATCTACCTTGTGGATCAATGAATTCCTCTGGGGCAGGAAACAAGAGTTTAGAACCTTCTTTGACAAGAGGGGGAAAATCAGAATCGTGGAACATAGCAATGGAGGAAATAGGTGGTGTTTTTGCTGGAGCTTCAAGTGGGTAGGAGTGCTTCTTGGCCCACTTTAGGATTGGCTTATAAAACGGAGAGAGAGTTTGTTTTTTCTGAGGTGGTGATGGCGGAGGTGATCTTTGTGGATCTGGTGGAATTTGGGATGAACTGTCCCTCGGTGGTGGAGGTGGTGCATAGTATACCATGAACTTGTATTTATCGCATTCACCAAGAGTATCAATTGAGGGATCTCCGTTCAAGTATCTTTGATACACCTTATCCTTTGGTCTTTTCCGTCGGGGTGGAGGTCTATCATATGGATTTACCTCATCAGGAGAATTCATACAATAGGAACACTGGCAAAAAGGATCCCAAAAACAGTGACCATATTTGTCTTTATAGTAATGGACAGGATGCCCATCACTATTAAAGTGCCGAACAAGCTTTTTTGGATCTGGCTCGGAAATTGATTCAGGAACACATGGTTCGATCATGAAGAGGGTTTGGAAGATAGAAAGGCTTTCTTCTTTTTCTTTGCCAAATTTGATGGAAACAGTTCCATCTTTTTTTCGAACGAACTCAGAGTCCGTAGACTGGAAAGGCTTGTTATGTTGATGCAGCTTTTCGTAGTTGGTAATCCAAGTCTCTGGAAGGAGCTTGGCCAACGTGTCCTTAGGGATCTGCCGAGGAACATGGATGCATGATGCTTGATCATTATGCATGGAGATAAACAAAGCATCTTCATTACCATTATTGAAGTTTAGATCAAGAGCTTGGTTCTGTACTCGGTAAACCATCTGGTAATGCGGGGTTGCAGCTACGAGTCGCGGTTTGGGGAGCTCCAAAGTAGAAGTGGACTTGAACTTTTAGGAAAGAGAGTAACTGGGGATCTGATAGAGCGATGTTGAAGTGAAGGGGGTTTTTCGAAATGTAAATATTGTTTGGTAAAATTTGCATTGAGATACAACTTTGGCCAAAATACCGTTCGGTGAAATTTGCATGTGTAAATGACTTTTATTAAATTAAAAAAACAAAAAATATTTGTAATTTTTTTTTTTTAAAGTCCGGCTCGGATCCGGTGGCCGGATCGCCAGATCCGGCGGCCGGATGGCCGGATCTCGGCCCCGAACCGTCGCCGGGTCGCAACCCCAGCGACGGCCAACGCATGGGGTCGCCCGACCTCGGTGACCGTCGCCCGAGGTCGCCCGACCTCGGTGAGGTCGCGCGACCTCGGGCGACCGCCCGGGTCGCGCGATTCAGGCCACCGATGGCCCGAATCACCCGACCCAGCGCGCCCGAGGTCCGGCGACGGTCACCGGACTCGGGTGACCCTCGGGCGGCGGTCGCCGCGTGCGACCCCTTGGCCGACGATCGTTGGCCTCCGATCGGCCTCTCCGAAGAAGATGAACAGTAACTCCGAACTTGCATTCCCGAAATGCAACTTGCCAAAGTACCTCCGGACCTGCTTTGGGCTAAGGGCCCTTAGACCCACTTGGAGATGCAATTGCATCTTGCCAAAGTCACCAAAAAACCGAACCAAACGCGTTTGCATTTGGCCAAGGGGCTTTCGAGTCCGAAAGCCCATTTGAAAAGCCGAACCAAACAGGGCCTTCATCTGGATAAAGTTCAGTTGCTTTCCTTCCGCGTTTTTCCCACGGTTGTTTCGGTTGTTGGGAAAATGTGGATTTTTGGGGAGACGCAGGGCTTGATGGCGCCGGCGGGTGAAGACGGCGGCAACGAGGGAGGACCAGTAACATGGAACCGAGAAAGAAGATGAACAGCTACAAGAAAGAAAATAAAAGGAAAAAATAGTCGAGAGATTCAGGTGATTTTGCCTACATTGAGCTATGCCTTCATACTTTCCTTTTTGGGCAGATTTTAAGGAATGTTGTTATGGACTATTTTTTTTTTTTTAATGGTTACGATCGAACGTTGGTTTTGAGTTACCGATGATTAGACCAAGTTATTGGTCAAGAGCTATATTTCACTTGTGTGCCAAGTTGATTTTTAATGGTTTGAAACTAAATCATGGGAAGCTGTTAAATCGATTTGAATTTCGATTTAGTTAGTTTGATTTGGAGTTGGGTTGAGATTTTCCCAAATTGATAAGTTTGGCTTGGGTTGGAGACGTCTTCGAGCGGAAACGAACCAAGCAATGAGCACCCTTACAAGGTGCACCCATCTTGTAAAAGAAACATCACAGAAGCCCCTATTTTGTTTGCGTGAGCTAATTGAACACTTGAGCAAAAGCATATCAACATCACATCATTATGACAAGAATCGGGACTGGTGCTTCGACCACCTTAACATATCAATAGGCTCGACATATTTAAGCACGGATGCAAATAACATGGAATTTACATTTTTGAAATAACAACATCACCTAATTATTTTATTGACACAAACATTGGATCTACATCATCACAAAAGAAAAATGACTATTGAGTCGAGCCTGAGCAGCCTCACTGCTATTAGGATTTGCCACCGCCGCAAAGGATAATCTTCAATATTCCGTGCAGCACACCTCCCCTACGACCCTTGGCCATCTTGAGAGAGAGAGAGAGAGAGAGAGAGAGAGAGAGAGAGAGAGAGAGAGAGAGAGAAGGATTAACTTCGAGAAGGGTAAAAGTTTCGAAGATGATGAATTCTGATGGAAGACACAAATGTGATTTGGGTCGATGAAATGTCTTGAGATACACCTTATATAGGAGTTAAAAGTTGTATAGGCCTACATTTCCATTGCAATTCTCATGAACTTCTTACAAATTTATGGTGAAATTATAGGTAAGGGCGGATCTGTATCTTGGGTGCTAAGTTACTCTCTTCCCTCTGGCAGAATATGCCACGTGGTGAGTGTTATCAACTTTTTTGTGGGCAGCATTTCCTCTACATTTGCTACGATCCGGAGTGATAAATCTTGCGGACCAATTTTCCGAGCGGCATTTCTTCAGCATTTCTCCAGCATTTCTCAATCGTCTTCTCTGAACTTATCGCACGATGAGCATGTCCCCTCTCTCCTGGTTTGTCTTGGGTTCAGCTTTCTCTTCGCGTCCTCATATGGAGGTGTTGACGTGTCCCATGCAACAACAGGGTCATTCCCTAAATGGACAGGGACACTCCCACCTCGTGTGGGATCCACATAATTTAAAATGCGATGCATTGGGCCCGCGTGAATCCAATGTGTCCAATGACTGGTGACGAGAAAAGTAAAGGAAATTTTGTCCAGAAATCTAATGTATTGCAGTTTTTCATCACGTTCACACGGGGGAAAAATAGTAGATTCCCATCATAATTGGCATAATGCAATATCAGAAAGATGGATTGATGATCAAAAGCAGAGAAAAGAGGAACAATCTCTGTTTTTTCAAGTAAAATCTCACGTAAGGTTGAGGAAAATCTAGAGAACTGCAGTGGAAATGTTGACAGAAGCTCATAGCATTTTCTTTTTGCCTGGCTCAGCCAGCAACTGTCCTTATAAATATAGCCAAGCCTTCTGCAAGATTTCATCGATCAGGAACTCTTGCATCACTACTCCGGGTTTCCATTCGAATCCATCTCATCATCTTCTTTCTCGGTTCACTACTTCTCCACCAAAATGCCTAATAGCAACGGAGCATGCCGCCGTGGAAGCGTCTTGCGGGGGATACTGAGTTGCATCTGCTGCGGTAAACCCAAGACGAACTGAGATCATCCAGCTGCTGATCTTCGACTCGTGCAATGAAGACACAACATCTCTGTCGATTCAATGGGTGGAAATGCGTGGTACAACAAAACTTGTCCAGAGTCCTTATTCTTTTTTTCCTTTGTCAGGGTCTAGGATTGAAGTGATGAATCAAAAAGAAAAAAATCAGCATGGTTATAGTGCAGAAACTACTATAAATCAGCTTGGACATAACAAATCAGCTTTGAAGACCTCTGCACTATAACTTTACTGATTTTTTTCTTTTTGATTTGTTACTTCAATATCTACCACTGTGTAATATGATTAGTGAATTATGTATTGTCGGCCAACCTGTTCATCATCTAATTTCGTTCATGTATTGTTGATCCTCGTTCATGTATTGTCGGCCGACCTGTTCATCATGTAATTTCGTTCATGTGTTGTCGATCCTCGTTCATGTATTGTCAATCCTTGTGGACTATCCTACATTGCAGTTGTAATTTTCATTCTGAGTAATCATCCTTTTATTTTTATTTGCTTGAGTTCAGGATGTATGATGTAGTTGATACAGACCTAAGCAGTGCAGCCATGGGATAGCGGTACATCTAATATTTGAATTCGCGTCTATGATACATGAAACACGGAATCAAACTCAAACGTTTGTGAGTGCTCAATCGTACAATGCAGAGTTTGCAGAAGAATATCGATCCAGTAGGGTATTTTCCTTACAAGTAGACAAGTGAATAAACTAGATAGCAGAGAAGTCTGTTGCACGATCAATACAGCAGAAAAGGGAGTTTTTACTGAACTGATCAGAAGTGAAAAAGGAGGGCAGAAAGATATAAGAATCTTTAGCAGCCGACCTTCTTTATCTTTTCATTTGACAAGAAACATTAGGCTTGATGCAAAGACAGTTCCAACATATCAAGCTTAAAAAGAGGACCCGCTTCGAGTCATCGTCTTCCCGTCTTCCTCAGAACACCCAAAAGTGATTTGGCCCGTTGAACCGAAAGTTCAGAGAGGCTTTCGAGAGGTTTTGGAAAAACAGTTTGAAGCTGGTAGTTGAATATCTTAAACGAATAGTAACAGGCAAAGTGCTTCCCTTACAATACTAGTTCATTGTTTCTCCAGTTAAAATGAAACTGATGCTGCAGCTCCTCAGTTCTCTTAACAGAACTCATTAGCTTTCCCTCTTCTACTTCAGCCAGCTCGCCCCCGCTCTACTACTCTGCTTCTCTGCTCTGTCTCGGCTCATCACTCCACACAAATTTTCTTCAGCCAAAGGAAAACAAATCTATTTTTGTCGTCCATGATTTTCAGGTCTTAATTAAATAGCTTTGATATGCGGTTGAAGTTTTCAGATAGATGATATTTTACTCATTCAAATGAGTCTTGTGAAGCATATTAACTCCAATTCAATGAGTGCATCAACGCAGCGAAGCATGTGGGACTGTGAACATGGAACTGGAGTTAAAAAATGGAAAAGAGCACAGAATCCTTGAAAAGGCACAATATATGAAAAGATGGGAGCTCCATAACATTAGTAACAGCTTTAGTTTAAACACAGAGAAAAATGAGTTTCAGATCTGATAATGAGTCCAAAGGAAGTGCCAAACATATTTTTATAAAGCAGATGATGTTTTGGGTTAACTCGTATAAATATTTTTATTTTCTATCCTAATATTCGTGACAATTTCATTTCATATTATAGTATTGGAAATGGTTTCAGTGTTAAAATAAATCTATAATCCGATAAGTCAAACTAAATTGTTCTAAATCAATAAGTTAAGTTTATTGGTCTGTACATTTTCAAATTTAGTTGTTGAAAATTTAATAACAATGAATCAAATTGATGATTACATTGCATATTATTTTGTCTCATTGGATGCTCAAAAGCCTACTGAAGTGGGTACTTCTTCGAGGATCATGAATCTAGGACAAGGCTTTTCGTTTGATTTTATATATATATAAAGAGCAGAAAAATTATCAAATCCATACATACAACAATTCAATCTTTAGACCTTTTAATTTATCAATATAATTTGAAATTTTTGCTTGTACTTTGCATTAGTAAGAGCTCTAGGTAGAGTTTTCGCTTGAGTTACAAGCAACCCTTTCACCATCCCCTAGGAAAATGCAATTGAAAGTACTTGTGGAAACAATCTCCTCCATCCTCGGTATTCAGAATAAGAAGACACCGTTAATTAAGTAACCGGTATGCTCTCGTAAAAGATTTTCTTTAGTTGAGATGTAATCTTAAGTAGGGCAAATGATGTTTTGAATTAACTTCTTGTCTGTTAAGAAAGAAACGTATACACGTGGTGCTACTTTTTTTCCATTTAATCTAACAAGCATATAAATATTTGTATTTTCTATCCTAATATTCGTGATGGTTTCATTTTATATTATAATGTTCGAAATGGTTGTAGAGGTGCTAAAGAAAATCCATATATTGATAAGTCAAAGCAAATTGTTCATTGATTTATCAGAATTATTTTTTCTTAACAGCTTGTCTATACATTTTCAAATTTAATTGTTAAAAATTTACTAACATCCAACCAAATTGATAATCTACATTGCATATTATTTTGTCCTATTTGATGCTCAAAAGCCTACTAAAGTGGATACTTCTTTGAGGACCATGAATCTAGGACAAGGCTTCTTGTTTGATTTTCTTTTTTATTATACATTAAACAGAAAAATCACCAAGTCAATACTTATATTGATTCAATCTATAAACCTTTTAATTTACCAATATAATTTTAAAATTTTTAATTAATTTTTAATATGTTATTTTCAATCAATTTTGACTGGCCGGTATGTGACGTTACAATACTGAATGAAATTTTGCTTTTTTTTAGGGAAAATCCCAAATAAGGATCCAAAGTGCCTTCATTTTCTCAAAAGAGGACCTGGAGTGAAGTCTATCTCAAATAAGGACCCAAAGTGGTCATTTAGTCTAAAAAAGGACCTCACTTGCTGGCTTATGAACAAATACATTTCCAATTCATATTCCGATGGCTTGATCAAGGGTATTTTTGTCCATTTCTTTTAAAAATTTCGGTTGTCTTGTTTTTTTTTTTTTTTAGGTCGATAGTTGCACTGTTCATCTTCTTCATCCCATGTTCGTCTTCTTCTCAAGACCATTGAACTTGGGAAGGGCCGGCGAGCGCCAGCTGTTGGTGAGGGCTGATGAAGGCTGGACACCCATCGCCAGCAATGGGCGAGGGCTTGCAAGCGACCCTTGCTAGATTTGGCGAGGTTAGCCTCGGCGGCGGCAGGGACCAGCACGTAGTTCTCAATTCCACTAAGCAATGGGGCACCAACAACACGCGCTAGCTTCACTTTGAAAACAGTACTGCTCAAATTCTTCACAGTGTAATGCCAATCGAAAGCCGCGAATTGCCCGACCTCCTTATAGATATCGATCCTAGTCGCGTTCGCTTCATTCACCAGGACATCGAACACCCTCTGGCCCGCCTTGTTCATCCGTGGATCGATCTTCACGAAGTGGAACCACAGGTAATCCAGCTTGGCGTCCACCTCCAATTCATACTCCAGGGCCCCCATTTGATTGGCCGTCACCGCGGTCTGGTACAATTTCATGGGGAAATAATTGGGCTATTGATTGGTCACCGCGATGTTGCTCGCGGTTGAGATGGCGTCAATGATTTTACGCTTGGCAGCGGTCCGGGCATTGTAATTCGACTGCCAGGACCGACCGAAGTAGTCGGCGATGTCACTGAAACCTGGCCCCCATTGACTGGTGCCGCAGTTCAATCTCCCGTAGTTGACCAGGATGAAATCGCTGCCCACGGATGCGGATAAGACAGCGGATCAACTTGGACGAGCGATAGGGATTCGACCACGGGGGGTCGGTGGCAATGCTGTAGAAGCAGACGTCTGCCTCGTCGTCGCGGACGAAGGCGAAGAGGTCGGAGTAGGCGCCAGCGAGGTCAGGCGAGGGCTAGGGGGAGCGCCAGCTGAAGACAAGGGTGCCCTCGACGGAGGCGTCAAAGCTCGGGGGGTGGGACTTGCTGTCGTAGTTGTCGTAGACGGTGAAGGTGCGGAGGTAGTAGTGGCCGGAGGGGAGGCTGGGGAGGATGTAACAGTTCTTCTTACAAGGAGCATACCGGTTATTTAATTAACTGTGTCTTCTTATTCTGAATACCGAGGATGGAGGAGATTTTTCCACAAGTACTTTCAATTGCATTTCCATTGCAGTTCACTACATCTTCCGTAACCTTACGTGAGAGATTAAACTTGAAAAAGCGGAGATTGTTCCTCTTTTCTCTGCTTTTGTTCCTCAATCCATCTTTCTGATATTGCATAATGCCAATTACGATGGGAATCTACCATTTTTCCCCATGTGAATGTGATAAAAAACTGCGATACATTAAATTTCTGGACACACATTTCCTCTACTTTTCTCGTCACCTGCCATTGGACACATTGAATTCACGCAGGCCCAATGCATCGCATTTTAGATTATGTGAATCCTACGCAAGATGGCTCACGTAATCTGAGGTGACGTTGGTGAAATTGTTCGGAATTGCGAGTTGCCCGTGTCCGTTTAGGGAATGACCCGGCTGGTGTATGGGATGTTATTTATTTTTTGGTGATCCCACATTTTAGACCCACATTTTCTCTTAAAGTCGCGACTGTTCAACATGAAGTGTTTCCATGCTTCGTACTTTCGTGACAACCGTTCATTCGTTAATCGTCTTGATGGAAGACGATATATAAATAGGAACGTACGCTCATTTCTGACGGGTGATGACAAGGTCTAACACAAACTCTCTCATTCAGAATACACTATCAGTACGAGAGTGAATTGCGTTAGTAGTGCGAGTCCCCAATTTTGTTGATTTTAGGTTTTCAGACGAACGTGATTACAAGAACAATGGCTGGAGGTTTGTCTATAATCGATCCCGCTTCCGCATATGAATTATTTTGTCTAACATTTGGTATCAGAGCGTTTTTTGTGCCTCTGTCTTGTTTTTCTCGGATTTTTGGTGAATTTTTCGGGCATTTTAGAACATGAACAGTAACTTCAGTTTTTGAGGCCAAGGGAGAAACTCGCCGATTCCGGCAAATTCCGCGACCCACCCCTTGATTTCGACCAGCACGGCCGCACCGCCGTAAGGGATATTAGCCATGAGTTATTTCGGCATATTGATGTTCGCCGGAGGCTAATCGGGCGGCGGAACTCGCGGTGGTTGAAGATTTGGGTTTTTGGAGTTTTCGTTTGATTTGGGGCTAATTTGTTCATCATTTTCGCCGAAATTTGAACCCATGTGGTCGTGCCGGCATGCTCTTCAAAACCCATTATTTATTTGTGTCTGGGATGGGCTGCCGGAGAAGAAACGGCCGGCGAAACCGCGGTGGAACGGTGAAAAGGGACGAAGAAATTCGTTTTGGGAGCGAGGAAGAAGGCGCGTGGAGCCCACGCGCGCGCTGCGGTTGCAGGCGCGTGGATCCCACGCGCCACGCGCTCTGACGCGCGCAGTAACCACTGCGCGCGTGGGATCCACGCGCGCGCCACCGCTGGCGCGTGGGGCCCACGCGCGCGGACAGCCCGCGGCAGTTGCAGGCGCGTGCAACGCACGCGCCTGCGCGGTGAACTGCGCGCGTGCACGGCACGCGCCCGCGCGGGATTCTAGCTCGTGCTCGGCACGCGCCCGCTGGACGCGCGCGTGCTCGACACGCGCCTGTCGCTCCCACCCGCGGCTCCTTTTATGATTTTGCCTCAAATTTTTCGTGTTTTTGCAATTTTGCCCGCGGCCGATTTATTTATTTACTGTTCTGCCCTTGATGTATTTATTTATTATGTCATTTCATGCATTTTTATGAGTATTTTATGCGTGAAATTAAATGTCCAATGATTCATATATTTAATTAATTAGAGAGTAGCCACAGCATCTTTAATTAATTAAATTATATATTAAGAGCTTCCGGATCATATTTAGAAATGGACATTAATTGTAATTAATTATATTAATATGATTAATTTTATCCCACAGGAACTTTCATTGTATTAATATGATTAATTAGGTTGAGATATCATATTATTTTTCTTAATTTACCCACAGGGATTAAGAAAATGTATATAATATGGTAGTTTCTTCATGATGTAATTATGAATCTATTTAAATTAAAAACTTAGCCCACAGGTAGTTTTTATGTTATGTGATTCATATTGTGACATGTTTACATTGGTTAAACATGATTTATGTATATTTGCCTCAAATTTTGTGACATAAGCATGATTATTTGATATGCGTTTCGCAACCCGTGAATTTCTCTGAATTTAAGTTTGATGTTCCCATACCGAATGGTGAGAACTATAAAGTTTGGAAGGAGTCAGTTCTTCTTCAATTGGGGTGGATGGACATTGACTATGCTATAAGGAAAGACGAACCACCTGCTCCTACTAATTCGAGCACTTCAGCTGAGATAGCTCTTTATAACCAATGGGAGCGGTCCAACCGCGTTTGTGCCATGTTTATAAGAGCTAAGATATCTCCTAGTATTCGTGGTTCGGTTACTCAGCATAGCAATGCTAAGGCCTTATTGGAGGCCATTGATGCGCAATTTGAGAGTTCTGAGAAGGCGCATGCCATGACCCTAATTATGAAGTTTTCATCATTGAAGCTCACTAGCATTAGAGGTGTGCGTGAGCACATCATGCAAATGAGGAACATAGCAGCTCAACTTAAGAACCTTGAGGTTGAGATATCTGATTCTTTTCTTGTATATTATATTCTGAACACTCTCCCACAAGACTAGGCACCTTTCAAGATCTCTTACAACACACATAAGAATAAATGGTCAATTAATGAACTCATGACCATGTGTGTTCAAGAGGAGGAAAGACTGATTATGGAATTGGGAGAAGGTGTTCATTTGGCAACACAAGGAAAGCATAAGGGCCATGGCAAGCATAAGGGAAAAGGTAAAATACCTCCCCAAGCTGACATTAAGAAAGAATCCAAATGTTTCTTCTGTAAACAGAATGGGCATATGAAGAAGGATTGTGTCAAATTTAAGGCCTGGCTCGAGAAGAAAGGTAATCCAATCTCTTGTGTTTGTTATGAATCTAATATGACTGATGTAAGTCACAACACTTGGTGGATTGATTCTGGATCTACAATCCACATTTCAAATTCCTTGCGGGGTTTTCAAAACCACAGAAGCCGTGGGAAGTGAACAAAGCATCTATTCGAAACAAGATACGTTCGCATGTGGAAGCTACTGGGACATGTAGACTAGTTCTCAATAGTGGCTTTGTTTTGAATTTGGAAAAGACCTTTTATGTTCCTAGTTTTTCTAGAAATTTAATTTCAGTTTCAAGACTTGTACCTTTGGGATACTCTTTTAACTTTTCAAATTCAAACTTCTGTTTATGATTTAAATCTGAAATTGTTGGGAGTGGTACTTTGTTTGATGGTCTTTTTCGAATTAATTTACAAGACAATGCCTATTATGATGCGATGCATGTTCATGATAAAGCTTGTATGAAACGAAAGGTAATCCAATCTCTTGTGTTTGTTATGAATCTAATATGACTGATGTAAGTCACAACACTTGGTGGATTGATTCTGGATCTACAATCCACATTTCAAATTCCTTGCAGGGTTTTCAAAACCACAGGGAAGCCAAAGTGGGAAGTGAACAAAGCATCTATTCAGGAAACAAGATACGTTCGCATGTGGAAGCTACTGGGACATGTAGACTAGTTCTCAATAGTGGCTTTGTTTTGAATTTGGAAAAGACCTTTTATGTTCCTAGTTTTTCTAGAAATTTAATTTCAGTTTCAAGACTTGTACCTTTGGGATACTCTTTTAACTTTTCAAATTCAAACTTCTGTTTATGATTTAAATCTGAAATTGTTGGGAGTGGTACTTTGTTTGATGGTCTTTTTCGAATTAATTTACAAGACAATGCCTATTATGATGCGATGCATGTTCATGATAAAGCTTGTATGAAACGATATGTTGTGAAAGAACATTCTTCTATGTTATGGCATCGGAGATTGGGACATATCTCCATAGAAAGAATTAAGCGATTAGTAAATGATGGAGTACTCGATACTTTAGATTTTATGATTGTGATACTTGTGTGGATTGCATAAAGGGAAAGCGGACCAACAAGTCTAAGAAAGGTGCCAAGAGAAGTACAGAAATATTAGAAATCATACATACGGATATTTGTAGTCCGATATGGACTCATGTGGTCGAAATACTTCATCTCTTTCATAGATGATTACTCACGTTACATGTATCTCTATTTGATTCATAATAAGTATGAAGCATTAGATGCCTTTAAGGTATTTAAGGCCGAAGTAGAGAAACAATGTGGTAAGCAAATTAAAATCGTGAGATCAGATAGAGGTGGAGAATTCTATGGTAGATACACTGAAGATGGACAAGCACCTGGTCCATTTGCAAGGTTTCTTCAAGAGCATGGGATAGTTGCCCAATATACTATGCCTGGTTCTCCGGACCAAAACGGCGTAGCGGAAAGAAGAAACCGGACTTTATTAGACATGGTGCGTAGTATGCTTAGCAGCTCCAAACTTCCTAAATCCTTGTGGACTGAAGCACTTAAGACGGCAAAGTGTACATATTAAACCGAGTTCCGACCAAGGCTGTCCCAAAGACACCTTTTGAGTTATTTAAGGGTTGGAAACCGAGTTTGCATCATGTGCGCGTTTGGGGATGCCCGTCTGAAGTGAGAGTTTACAATCCACAAGAAAAGAAATTGGACCCAAGGACCATAAGTGGGTATTTCATTGGATATGCCGAAAGGTCTAAGGGATACAGGTTTTATTGTCCATCTCATACCACTAGGATTGTGGAATCAAGAAACGCTAAATTTCTTGAAAATGACTTAATTAGTGGGAGCGATCAATCGAAGGACCTTGATCCTAAGAAAGATCATACAGATACTCAACCTTTCACCTCAAGTTTAAGGTTGGTTGTTGCTCAAAATGCCCCTTCAGTTCAGCTGGCTATTGAACAATTAATCGTTGAAGTTCCACAACCTGCTGATATTGATCTAATAGATCCAGTTGTTCAGCAATTACCAGAAACTGCTGAACAACCAGTTGAGCAACACGCTCCTCAAGAGAATGTTGATGCAACATTGAGAAGATCTGCTAGAATAAAGAAATCGGCTATTCCTAGTGAATATATTGTGTATTTACAAGAGTCTCGACTACAATATTGAGCCGAGAATGATCCCGAAACGTTTTCACAAGCCATGGATAGTGATAAATCCAATTTGTGGTACAATGCCATGAAGGAAGAGATGAGTTCTATGGCATCTAACGAAGTCTCGGGATTTGGTTAAGTTACCTGATGGTGTGAAGGCCATTGGTTGTAAATGGGTCTTCAAAACTAAGAATGATTCATTAGGTAACATTGAAAGATATAAAGCTAGACTCGTTGCCAAAGGATTCACTCAAAAGGAAGGAATCGATTACACGGAGACTTTTTCTCCTGTATCTAAGAAAGATTCTCTTCGTATTGTTTTGGCATTGGTTGCCCATTTTGATATGGAATTACATCAGATGGATGTGAAAACGGCATTCCTCAATGGAGAACTAGAGGAGGAGGTTTACATGAAACAACCCGAAGGATTCCCCTCTAGTAAAGGTGAGCATTTGGTGTGCAAGCTTAAGAAATCTATATATGGCCTGAAACAAGCCTCTCGCCAATGGTACTTAAGGTTCCATGATGTCATTTCTTCATTCGGTTTTGTAGAGAATGTCATGGATCAATGTATATACCAGAAGGTCAGTGGGAGCAAAATTTGTTTCCTTGTGCTATATGTGGATGATATTCTACTTGCAATCAATGATAAGGGGTTGCTACATGAGGTGAAACAATTTCTCTCCAAGAGTTTTGATATGAAGGATATGGGTGAGGCATCTTATGTCATTGGCATTAAGATCCATAGAGATAGACCTCGAGGAATTTTAGGACTATCTCAAGAAACCTATATCAATAAGGTCTTAGAAAGATTCCGGATGAAAGATTGTTCACCAAGTATAGCACCCATTGTGAAGGGTGACAAGTTCAATTTGAACCAATGCCCGAAGAACGATTTAGAAAGGGAACAAATGTACAACATCCCATATGCTTCGCTGTCGGAAGTTTGATGTATGCTCAGGTTTGCACTCGACCCGACATCGCTTTTGCTGTGGGAATGTTGGGAAGATATCGAGTAATCCAGGTTTAGACCACTTTGGAGAGCTGCAAAGAAAGTCATGAGATACCTTCAAGGTACCAAAGACTACATGCTTATGTATAGACGGACTGACAAATTGGAAGTGGTTGGTTATTCGGATTCGGACTTCGTGGGCTGCGTTGATTCACGAAAATCAACATCTGGATACATTTTTATGTTAGCTGGTGGAGCCGTGTTATGGAGAAGCGCCAAGCAGACTTTGACTGCTACTTCTACTATGGAGGCTGAGTTCGTTTCTTGTTTTGAGGCTACCTCGCATGGTGTATGGTTGAAGAGTTTCATTGCTGGACTTAGAATTGTTGATTCTATTTCTAGGCCATTAAAAATATATTGTGACAATTCAGCTGCAGTTTTTATGGCTAAAAATGCCAAAAGTGGCAGTCGAAGTAAGCATATCGACATTAAGTATTTAGCCATAAGGGAACGTGTTAAGGAGAATAAAGTGGTCATTGAACACGTTAGCACTGAATTGATGATAGCCGATCCTTTAACTAAAGGCATGCCACCAATGAAGTATAAGGATCATGTAACTAGTATGGGAATAGGTCCCATCATGTGATTTGTCGTCGTATGAACGATTTTTGTTGTATGAAACTCTTATTCAGTTGTGATGTTGATTCTCAATTTTGGTGTACACATTTTGTTGTTTATGAGAATAACATTTATCCTTGGTTCTGGAATAAACATGGGGTTTATTCATTAAGATATGTTGTCACATATAGGCTGACATTAAAGAAATGAGATGCATTGTGATACATGGAAGATATTACTCACCCTTAGAGGACATGTCGCCATGATCCATGTGTTTTGTTTCTTTTCTTTAAGCATAAAGTTTTCGTGGAATTAGTTGGATAATCTGTGTGATGAAAATGTTGGGATCAAGTGGGAGAATGTTATTTATTTTTTGGTGATCCCACATTTTAGACCCACATTTTCTCTTAAAGTCGCGACTGTTCAACATGAAGTGTTTCCATGCTTCGTACCCTTTCGTGACAACCGTTCATTCGTTAATCGTCTTGATGGAAGACGATATATAAATAGGAACGTACGTTCATTTCTGACGGGTGATGACAAGGTCTAACACAAACTCTCTCATTCAGAATACACTATCGCACGAGAGTGAATTGCGTTAGTAGTGCGAGTCCCCAATTTTGTTGATTTTAGGTTTTCAGACGAACGTGATTACAAGAACAATGGCTGGAGGTTTGTCTATAATCGATCCTGGCTTCCGCATATGAATTATTTTGTCTAACATGGGACACGTCAACAACTCCATGTGAGGACGCGAAGAGAAAGCTGAACCCGAGACAAACCAGGAGAGAAGGGACGTGCTTTAGGGAATGACCCGGCTGGTGTATGTCTTGCGGTAAGTTCGGAGAGAAGACGATTCAGAAATGTAGAGGAAATGCGGATTGGAAACTTGGTCCGCAAGATTTATCACTCAGGATCGTAGCAAATGTAGAGGAAATGTTGCCCACAAAAAAGTTGATAACATGGTGTTCTGCCGGAGGGAAGAGAGTAACTTAGCACCCAAGATACAGATCCCCCCATTACCTATAATTTCACCATAAGTTTGTAGGAAGTTAATGAGAATTGCAATGGAAATGTAGGCCTATATAACTTTTAATTCCTATATAAGGTGTATCTCAAGACATTTTATCGACCCAAATCACATTTGTGTCTTCCATCAGAATTCACCATCTTCAAAACTTTTACCCTTCTCTCAGAGAAGTTAATCTCTCTCTCTCTCTCTCTCTCTCTCTCTCTCTCTCTCTGCTTCACACAACTGATTTAAATGAGTAAAATATCTTCTGTCTGAAAACTTCAACCCCATATCAAAGCTATTTAATTAAGATCTGAAAATCATGGACAAGAAAATTAGATTTGTTTTCCTTTGGCTGAAGAAAATTTGTGTGGAGTGATGAGCCGAGACAGAGCAGAGAAGCAATAGCAGAGTCGAGGCGAGTTGGCTTAAGGTGGACAACCGAAGTAGAAGAGGCAAACTTAATGAGTTCTGTTGAGAGAACTGAGGAGCTGTAGCATCAGTTTCATTTTAACTGGAGAAACTATGATCTAATATTGTCGGGGAAGCACCTGTTACAAGTCCGTCAAGATATTCAACTACCGGCTTTGAACTGTTTTTCCGAATCCTCTCGAAGCCTTTCTGAACCTTTGGTTCAACGGTTCAAATCACTTTTGGGTCTTCCTCAGGAAGAAAATGACTCGAAGCGGATCATCTTTTTAAGCTTAATATGTAGAAACTGTCTTTGCATCAAGACTAATGTTTCTTGTCAAATGAAAAGATAAAAGATGGTCGACTGCCAAAGATTCTTATATCTTTCTGCCCTCCTCATTCACTTCTGATCAGTTCAGTAAAAACTCCCTTTTCTGCTGTATTAATCATGCAACGGTCTTATCTGCTCTCGAGTTTCTTCATTTGTGTACTTGTAAGGGAAATAAAATACCCTACCGGATCAATATTCTTCTGTAAACTCTGTATTGTACGATTTAGCCTTTACAAAAGTTTGAGTTTGATTCTTTGTTTCATGTATCATAGATGCGAATTCAAATATTAGATGTAACGGAATCCCGTGGCTGCACTGCTTAGGTCTGTATCGACTACATGATACATCCCCTGAACTCAAGCAAACGAAAATAAAAGGATGATTATGCAGAACGAAAATTACAGCTGCGATGTAGGATGGTGCACAAGAATCGACAATACATGAACGAGGATTGACAATACATGAACGAAATTACACAATGAATGAGTCGGCCGACGATACATAATTTGCTAATCATATTACATAGTGGTAGATATTGAAGTAACGAATCAAAAAGTTGTTGAAGATTCTGCACTATAAACCATGCCCATTTTTTCTTTTTGATTCGTTACTTAAATACTAGACTAAGGAAAAAAAATAAGGACTCAGGACAAGTTTTGTTGCACCATGCATTTTCACACCCATTGAATCGACAGAAATGTTGTGCCTACATTGCAAGAGTCGAAGATCAGCAGCTGGATGATCTCAGTCGTGTTGGGTTTACCGCAGCAGATGCAACTCAGTATCCCCAGCAAGACACTTCCGCGGCCAGATGCCCTGTTGCTATTAGGCATTTTCGTGGAGAAGTTACGAACCGAGAAAGAAGATTATAAGACGGATTTGAATGGAAACCCAGAGTAGCGATGCAAGAGATCTTGATCGATGAAATTTTGGAAGGCATTGGCTCTATATATACAAGTTGCTGAGCCAGGAAAAACAAAATGCTATGAGCTCCTGTCAACATTTCCATTGCGGTTCTCTACATCTTCCGCCACCTTACGGGAGATTTAACTCGAAAAGGCAGAGATTGTCCTTCCTTTCTCTGCTTTTGTTCCTCAATCCATCGTTCTGATATTGCAGGAAGAAGAAAATGCTATGAGCTCCTCAACATTTCCATTGCGGTTCTCTACATCTTCCACAACCTTACGGGAGATTTAACTTGAAAAAGCAGAGATTGTTCTTCTTCTCTGCTTTTTGTTCCTCAATCCATCTTTCTGTGATTGCATTATGCCAATTATGATGGGAATCTACCATTTTCTTTTCCTCATGTGAACGTGATGAAAAATTGCCACATATTAAATTTCTAGACAACATTTTCCTTTACTTTTCTTGTCACCCATTATTGGATGTGGCGAGTTCATGTAGGGCTATTTTTAAGATTACGCGAATCCCACGCGAGATGGCTCACGCAATCCAAAGTGATGGTGACCCAAGAGAAGTCCTGAAAACTGGCCAAATCATCTGCCAAGCAAGTGAACTTGCAGGCTTTCTGGATGAACATTCTTGTCACTTGCTTGATAATGCAATTCGTGTGAATGTCATCGTTCCTAATACTGCCACAATGGGTTGACCATAATAATCTTCCCCTAGTATTTTTACATTCTAAAGTTGATTGGGAAAAGGCAAGAATCGCTTTTGAGCAACTTCATTCCCCGTGGAATTCTAACATTACGTGGACGACTTTACACGTTGAGGAAATTGTTTGGAATTGGGGGTGCCCCTGTCCGTTTGGGGCATGCCCCTGTCCGTTTGGGGCATGCCCCTGCTGGTGTATGGGACACGTCAACACCTCCATGTGAGGACGCGAAGAGAAAGACGCACCCAAGACAAACCAGCAGACAGGGGACATTCTCATCTTGCGTTAAAGTTCAGAGAAGATGATTGAGATATGCAGAAGGATATACCGATCGGGAAAATTGGTTTGCAAGCATTATCACTCGTGATCGTAGCAAATGAAGAGGAAATGCTGCCCCCCAATAAAGTTGATAACACTCACATTTTCCATATTCTGCGAGAGGGAAGAGAGTAACTTAGTACCCAAGAAAGAGAAGGTATCCACCGTAACCTGTAATTTCACTATAAGTTTGTAGGAACTTCACGAGAATTGTAATGAAAATGCTGGCCTACACTTTCATTCTCCTATATAATAAGTTATCTCGCAACATTTCATCAACCAAAACACAATTGTGTCTTCCATCAGAAATCATCCTCAAAACTTTCTCTTTTCTCAAAGAAGTTATCCCTCCCTCCCTCCCTCCCTCTCTCTCTCCCTCTCTCTCTCTCTTCCAAGATGGCCAAGGGTCGTAGGGGAGGCGTGCTGCGCGGAATATTGAAGATTATCCTTTGCGGCGGTGGCGGATCCTAGTAGCAGTGAGGCTGCTCAAGCTTGACTCAATATTCATTTTCCTTTTGTCATGATATAGGTCTAAGATTCGTGTCAATGAAATAATTTGGTGGTGTTGTTATTTCACAAATGTAAGTACCATGTAATTTGCGTCAATATTTAAATATGTCTGAGCCTGTTAATATGTTAAGGTGGTCGAAGCACTAATGTCGATTCTTGTTGTAATGATGTGATGTTGATAAATAATAATGTGATGTTGATATGCTTTTACTCCACTGTTCAATCAGTTCATTAGTAACAGAGGCTTTTGTGATGTTTCTTTTACAAGATGGGTGTACCTTGCAAGGGTGCTCATCGTTCGGTTCGGTTCCACCAGGAGACATCTCCAACCCGAGCCGAACTTATCGATATGGAAAAATCTCGACCCAACTCCAAACCAAACTAACTAAATTGAAATTCAAATTGAATTAACAACTTCTTATGGTTCAGTTTCGAACCATTAAAAATCAACTCAGACACAAAAAGTGAAATATAATTCTTGTTCAACAACTTGGTTTAATCATCAGTAACTCAAAACGCAACATTCGATCATAACCATTAAAAAAAAGATTTGTCCACGACAACATTCCTTAACTTCTGCCAAAGAAAAAGGAAGTGGAAACGCATAGCTCAATGTAGGCAAAATCAACTGAATCTGTCCAAGCTTAAGGCCATCCATGGGCGGGTGACCCTCAAGCTTCTCAAGGCAAGCGACCCTTGAGCTCCTCGAAGCCTCAGGGCTTCTTGGGTGTTCTTGTACAGCTATATAATGATTACGGAGATTTAAACTTCACCGTTAGATCAAAGGGGAGATCAACAGCCATAATTAGCCTTGTACTTGTATAAATAGAGGCCCCCTCCCCTAAGTTGTATCATCTCATTCACAATTGAATAGACACTGCTGAGCTTCACTTTCTATACATTTCTTGTGAGTCGAGTGTAAGGCTAACTTAGGAGAAATCCTAAGCCGCACTAGTTAGGAAACGCGAGATCAATCGACCCGTGATAAGTGGTATCAAAGTGAGTCATTCCAAGGAGCAATGGCTGATCCACGTTCCCATGTCGCAATTGCTTAAGATGAGGATCGTGGAAAGGCTATCGAGAAGGTTAACACCATTTCTAAGAAAAATTGTGTTGTTTCTAGTTCAAGGGATTCGATGGGTGATTTGGAACCTCGAATGATGAACATGGAAGAGATCATCTCGGAAGTCTAAAAATTGGTAGAGGACTTGAACTAAACCGTCAAAAGAGTGGAGGCCAGAAGGGGGGAGTTCGTAACGAGGTGCAAGAGCTCAAAACCGACATGGAAGAGTTCTATGGGGAGGTACCGGGGACCTTGACCCAAGAACTCCAACAACGAAATGAAACCTGTGAGGCCATGATAGCGACCATGCATGCAGAAATAGCTAAACTTAAGGGCAAACTCGTGGAAGTTGAAGTGACACACGTGAATAGGGTGGTCACCGTGCAAACTCACCCACGAACTGACGCTGAGAGAGTTCAAAGGCTCACAAGTGGTTAAGGATGTGAATAACTTTCTATGGTACATGGAGCAGTACTTCTAAGCCACGAGAATCATTGATGACGCATCTCAAGTAAACATTGTAATGATGTACTTAATTGATAACGCATTATTGTGGTGACGTCATAGGTTAGACAATAGGAGTAGGGAACATATCATGACATGGGCTAGGTTTATCGAGGAATTTCAACGAAACTTTTATCCCGCTTTTTATGTAGAGGAGAATGCTTGCGATGAGCTTAAACGCCTTAAGCAAAACGAAAGAGTTCATGAGTATGCAAAGCGGTTTTCTAAGTAGCTACTCTACATCCCTTCAATGAGTGATACACAGGCGTATCACCAATTTATGACTGGCCTTAAGCCGTGGGTCAAGTAAGAGCTCAAACGGTGCTATGCGAGGGATCCAACAACGGCCACATCTGTGGCCAAGTCCCTTGTAGATTACAATTCTCCTTCCACAACAAAATTAGACTCTTGTTTGAAGGAAAGAGCCAATGGTGGAGGATATCAAAATAAGTACAATTGCCTAAATGGAGGCAAACAACCAATGGTTGCTCCTAAGGCCCAACCAGAGTTGAGTGGTTAGGGATAGATGAAGGTACGCACTTATAAATCATTCTTTTGCAACAGTCCACATATGGCTTAAGACTATCCAAAAAAGGATAAGTTGGCAGCCCTATGCAAGGAGGGTGAGCCACAAGAGGAATTGTGACTGGGTTCTTTGCGAATCCTGGCTCTATCAAATCCAAAAAAGCGAAAGAGCCTAAGAGACTTATGTTCGTGGATGTAAAGATCAAGAGTACCACGGTGAGTGTACTTGTGGATACAGGGGCATCCAATCTCTTTATATACAAGGAGGCCACGAGAAGCCGAGTCTTCGGGTCGAGAATAGAGCCAGTGGCTTAAGACTCGTAAACTCTAAGGAAGTCTTGACCAACAAATATGGCTAGGGACATGTTGTTCCACATTGGTCCATGGACTAGCAAGGAGATTAATGAGGTAATTCCTCTTAACAATTATGACCTTGTTATAGGTCTTGGGTTCCTTGATAGGATAAATTCTGGTGTTATGCCATTCACCGATTGCATATGCATCTTGGTTGCACGTTGTCAATGTGTGATCCTAATTTCTTGAGTCGGTCATGATCAAAAGATGCCATCGGCTATGCAACTCACCAAGGGAGCAAAGAAGCGTGAGGAGACATTCTTGGTAACCTTGAAGGTCGAGCGACACATAGGCAAATGGAGTGACGTCCCAATGGAGGTGGTCCAAGTTCTCAACTCATTCAAGGACTTGATGCCTTCCAAGTTGCCTAAAAGCTTCCGACTTGAAGGGAGATCGATCATCGGATTGAGCTACGCCCGACGCTCAACCACCCACCATGGCACCCTATCGCATGGTGCCCCTTAAATTGGAAGAGCTGTGCAAGCAACTCAAAGAATTGCCTAATGCGGGCTATATTTGGCACTTCCTTTGGACTAATCATCAGATCTGAAACTCATTTCTCTCTTTGTTTAAACTAAAGCTGTTACTAATGTTATGGAGCTCCCATCTTTTCATATATTGTGCCTTTTCAAGGATTTTGTGCTCTTTTCCACTTTTTAACTCCAGTTCCATGTTCACAGTCCCACATGCTTCGCTGCGTTGATGCACTCATTGAATTGGAGTTAATATGCTTCACAAGACTCATTTGAATGAGTAAAATATCATCTAGCTGAAAACTTCAACTGCATATCAAAGCTATTTAATTAAGACCTGAAAATCATGGAGGACAAAAATAGATTTGTTTTCCTTTGGCTGAAGAAAATTTGTGTGGGGTGATGAGCCGAGACAGAGCAGAGAAGCAGAGTAGTAGAGCGGGGCGAGCTGGCTGAAGTAGAAGAGGGAAACTTAAATGAGTTCTATTAAGAGAATTGACGAGCTGCAGCATCAGTTTCATTTTAACTGGAGAAACAATGAACTAATATTCTGAGGAAAGCACTTTGCCTGTTACCATTCGTTTAAGATATTTAACTACCAGCTTCAAACTGTTTTTCCGAAACCTCTCGAAAGCCTCTCTGAACTTTCGGTTCAACAGTCCAAATCACTTTTGGGTCTTCCGAGGAAGATGGGAAGACAATGACTCGAAGCGGGTCCTCTTTTTCAGCTTAATATGTTGGGACTGTCTTTGCATCAAGCCTAATGTTTCTTGTCAAATGAAAAGATAAAGATGGTCGGCTGCTAAAGATTCTTAAATCTTTCTGCCCTCCTTTTTCACTTCTAATCAGTTCAGTAAAAACTCCCTTTTCTGCTGTATTGATCATGCAACAGACTTCTCTGCTATCTAGTTTATTCACTTGTCTACTTGTAAGGAAAATACCCTACTGGATCGATATTCTTCTGCAAACTCTGCATTGTACGATTGAGCACTCACAAACGTTTGAGTTTGATTCTGTGTTTCATGTATCATAGATGCGAATTCAAATATTAGATGTACTGCTATCCTGTGGCTGCACTACTTAGGTCTGTATCAACTACATCATACATCCTGAACTCAAGCAAATAAAAATAAAAGGATGATTACTCAGAATGAAAATTACAACTGCGATGTAGGATAGTCCACAAGGATTGACAATACATGAACGAGGATCGACAACACATGAACGAAATTACATGATGAACAGGTCGGCCGACGATACATGAACGAGGATCGACAATACATGAACGAAATTAGATGATGAACAGGTCAACCGATAATGCATAATTCACTAATCATATTACACAGTGGTAGTAGATATTGAAGTTAACGAATCAAAAAGAGAAAAATCAGTACGGTTATAGTGCAGAGATCTTCAAAGCTGATTTGTTATGTCCAAGCTGATTTATAGTAGTTTCTGCACTATAACCATGCTGATTTTTTTCTTTTTGATTCATCACTTCAATACTAGACTCTGACAAAGGAAAAAAAGAATAAGGACTCAGGACAAGTTTTGTTGTACCACGCATTTCACACCCATTGAATCGACAGAAATGTTGTGCCTACACTGCACGAGTCGAAGATCAGCAGCTGGATGATCTCGGTCATCTTGGGTTTACCGCAGCAGATGCAACTCAGTATCCCCAGCAAGACGCCTCTACGGCGGCATGCTCCGTTGCTATTAGGCATTTTGGTGGAGAAGTAATGAACCGAGAAAGAAGATGATAAGACGGATTCGAATGGAAACCCGCAGTAGTGATGCAAGAGTTCCTGATTGATGAAATCTTGCAGAAGGCTTGGCTATATTTATAAGGACAGTTGCGGGCTGAGCCAGGCAAAAAGAAAATGCTATGAGCTTCTGTCAACATTTCCATTGCAGTTCACTACATCTTCCGTAACCTTACGTGAGAGATTAAACTTGAAAAAGCGGAGATTGTTCCTCTTTTCTCTGCTTTTGTTCGTCAATCCATCTTTCTGATATTGCATAATGCCAATTACGATGGGAATCTACCATTTTTCCCCATGTGAATGTGATGAAAAACTGCGATACATTAAATTTCTGGACACACATTTCCTCTACTTTTCTTGTCACCTGCCATTGGACACATTGAATTCACGCAGGCCCAATGCATCGCATTTTAGATTATGTGAATCCTACGCAAGATGGCTCACGTAATCTGAGGTGACGTTGGTGAAATTGTTCGGAATTGCGAGTTGCCCGTGTCCGTTTAGGGAATGACCCGGCTGGTGTATGGGACACGTCAACACCTCCATGTGAGGACGCGAAGAGAAAGCTGAACCCGAGACAAACCAGGAGAGAAGGGACGTGCTCGTCTTGGGGTAAGTTCAGAGAAGACGATTCAGAAATGTAGAGGAAATGCAGATTGGAAACTTGGTCCGCAAGATTTATCACTCGGGATCGTAGCAAATGTAGAGGAAATGCTGCCCACAAAAAAGTTGATAACATGGTATTCTGCCGGAGGGAAGAGAGTAACTTAGCACCCAAGATACAGATCCCCCATTCCCTATAATTTCACCATAAGTTTGTAGGAAGTTAAAGAGAATTGCAATGGAAATGTAGGCCTATATAACTTTTAACTCCTATATAAGGTGTATCTCAAGACATTTCATCGACCCAAATCACATTTGTGTCTTCCATCAGAATTCACCATCTTCAAAACTTTTACCCTTCTCTCAGAGAAGTTAATCTCTCTCTCTCTCTCTCTCTCTCTCTGCGCTTCACACAACTGATTTAAATGAGTAAAATATCTTCTGTCTGAAAACTTCAACCCCATATCAAAGCTATTTAATTAAGATCTGAAAATCACGGACAAGAAAATTAGATTTGTTTTCCTTTGGCTGAAGAAAATTTGTGTGGAGTGATGAGCCGAGACAGAGCAGAGAAGCAATAGCAGAGTCGAGGCGAGTTGGCTTAAGGTGGACAACCGAAGTAGAAGAGGCAAACTTAATGAATTCTGTTGAGAGAACTGAGGAGCTGTAGCATCAGTTTCATTTTAACTGGTGAAACCATGATCTAATATTGTCGGGGAAGCACCTGTTACAAGTCCGTTAAGATATTCAACTACCGGCTTTGAACTGTTTTTCCGAATCCTCTCGAAGCCTTTCTGAACCTTTGGTTCAACGGTTCAAATCACTTTTGGGTCTTCCTCAGGAAGAAAATGACTCGAAGCGGATCATCTTTTTAAGCTTAATATGTAGAAACTGTCTTTGCATCAAGACTAATGTTTCTTGTCAAATGAAAAGATAAAGATGGTCGACTGCCAAAGATTCTTATATCTTTCTGCCCTCTTTATTCACTTCTGATCAGTTCAGTAAAAACTCCCTTTTCTGCTGTATTAATCATGCGACGGTCTTATCTGCTCTCGAGTTTCTTCATTTGTGTACTTGTAAGGAAAATACCCTACCGGATCGATATTCTTCTGTAAACTCTGTCTCGTATGATTTAGCCCTTACAAAAGTTTGAGTTTGATTCTTTGTTTCATGTATTGTAGATGCGAATTCAAATATTAGATGTACTGGAATCCCGTGGCTGCACCGCTTAGGTCTATATAAACTACATGATACATCCCCTGAACTCAAGCAAACGAAAATAAAAGGATGATTATGCAGAACGAAAATTACAACTGCGATGTAGGATAGTGCACAAGAATCGACAATACATGAACGAAATTACACAATGAACAGGACGGCCGACAATACATAATTTGCTAATCATATTACATAGTGGTAGATATTGAAGTAACGAATCAAAAAGTTGTTGAAGATTCTGCACTATAAACCATGCTGATTTTTTCTTTTTGATTCGTTACTTAAATACTAGACAAAGGAAAAAAAATAAGGACTCAGGACAAGTTTTGTTGCACCATGCGTTTCACACCCATTGAATCGACAGAAATGTTGTGCCTACATTGCAAGAGTCGAAGATCAGCAGCTGGATGATCTCAGTCGTGTTGGGTTTACCGCAGCAGATGCAACTCAGTATCCCCAGCAAGACACTTCCGCGGCCGGATGCCCTGTTGCTATTAGGCATTTTCGTGAGAAGTAACGAACCGAGAAAGAAGATTATAAGACGGATTTGAATGGAAACCCAGAGAAACGATGCGAGAGATCTTGATCGATGAAATTTTGGAAGGCATTGGCTCTATTTATACAAGTTGCTGAGCCAGGAAAAACAAAATGCTATGAGCTCCTGTCAACATTTCCATTGCGGTTCTCTACATCTTCCGCCACCTTACGGGAGATTTAACTTGAAAAGGCAGAGATCGTCCTTCCTTTCTCTGCTTTTGTTCCTCAATCCATCTTTCTGATATTGCAGGAAAAAAGAAAATGCTATGGGCTCGTCAACATTTCCATTGCGCTTCTCTACATCTTCCACAACCTTACGGGAGATTTAACTTGAAAAAGCAGAAATTGTTCTTCTCCTCTGCTTTTGTTCCTCAATCCATCTTTCTGTGATTGCATTATGCCAATTATGATGAGAATCTACCATTTTCTTTTCCTCATGTGAACGTGATGAAAAATTGCCATATATTAAATTTCTAGACAACATTTTCCTCTACTTTTCTCGTCACCCATTATTGGATGTGGCGAGTTCATGTAGGGCTAACGCATCGCATTTTTAAGATTATGCGAATCGCACGTGAGATGGCTCACGCAATCCAAAGTGATGGTGACCCAAGAGAAGTCCTGAAAACTGGCCAAATCATCTGCCAAGCAAGTGAACTTGCAGGCTTTCTGGATGAACATTCTTGTCACTTGCTTGATAAATGCAATTCGTGTGAATGTCATCGTTCTTAATACTGCCACAATGGGTTGACGATAATAATCTTCCTCTAGTATTTTCACGTTCTAAAGTTGATTGGGAAAAGGCGATGATACACACGTCCAAGAATCGCTTTTGAGCAACTTCATTCCCTGTGGAATTCTAACATTACGTGGACGACTTTACACGTTGATGAAATTGTTTGGAATTGGGAGTGCCCCTTTTCGTTTGGGGCATGCCCCTGCTGGTGTATGGGACACGTCAACACTTCCATGTGAGGACGCGAAGAGAAAGACGCACCCAAGACAAACCAGCAGACAGGGGACATTCTCATCTTGCGTTAAAGTTCAGAGAAGATGATTGAGAAATGCAGAAGGATATACCGATCGGAAAATTGGTTTGCAAGCATTATCACTCGGGATCGTAGCAAATGAAGAGGAAATGCTGCCCCCAATAAAGTTGATAACACTCACATTTTCCATATCCTGCGAGAGGGAAGAGAGTAACTTAGTACCCAAGAAAGAGAAGGTATCCACCATAACCTGTAATTTCACTATAAGTTTGTAGGAACTTCATGAGAATTGTAATGGAAATGCTGGCCTACACTTTCATTCTCCTATATAATAAGGTTATCTCGCAACATTTCATCAACCAAAACACAATTGTGTCTTCCATCAGAAATCATCCTCAAAACTTTTACTCTTTTCTCAAAGAAGTTATCCCTCCCTCCCTCCCTCCCTCTCTCTCTCTTCCAAGATGGCGAAGGGTCGTAGGGGAGCGTGCTGCGCGGAATATTGAAGATTATCCTTTGCGGCGGTGGCGGATCCTAATAGCTGTGAGGCTGCTCAAGCTTGACTCAATAGTCATTTTTCTTTTGTCATGATATAGGTTCAAGATTTGTGTCAATGAAATAATTAAGTGGTGTTGTTATTTCACAAATGTAAGTACCATGTAATTTGCGTCAATGTCTAAATATGTCGAGCCTGTTAATATGTTAAGGTGGTCGAAGCACCGATGCCGATTCTTGTTGTAATGATGTGATGTTGATCAATAATAATGCGATGTTGATATGCTTTTGCTCCACTGTTCAATTAGTTCATTAGCTCGTGCGAACAAAACAGGGGCTTTGTGATGTTTCTTTTACAAGATGGGTGTACCTCGCAAGGGTGCTCATCCTTCGGTTTGGTTCCGCTCGGAGACATCTCCAACCCGAGCCGAACTTATCGATATGGAAAAATCTCAACCCAACTCCAAACCAAACTAACTAAATCGAAATTCAAATTGACTTAACAACTTCCTACGGTTCAGTTTCGAACCATTAAAAATCAACTCGACACAAAAGTGAAATATAATTCTTGTTCAACAACTTGGTTTAATCATCAGTAACTCAAAACGCAACATTCGATCATAACCATTAAAAAAAATTTGTCCATAACAACATTCCTTAACTTCTGCCAAAGAAAAAGGAAGTGCAAAGGCATAGCTCAATGGAGGCAAAATCACCTGAATCTTTCCACTCCTTTTCCCTTCTATTTTCTTTTTCTTGTAGCTCTTCATCTTCTTCCTCGGTTCCATGTTACTGGTCATCCCTCGTTGCCGCCGTCTCCACCCGCCATCAAGCCCTGCGTCTCCCCGAAAACCCTCATTTTCCCAGCAACCGAAAGACCCGTGAGAAAAAGGAGGAAGGAAAGCAACCGAACTTTTACCCAGGCGGCGTCTTCGATCCCTTGGAGACTTCAAAACCCAGAAGACGATTCTTCGTCCGACGACGATGCTGGAGGCCTTTCGAGATCTCGGCCATGCTGGACGACCCTCCAGCTCCGCCGCGGCGTCGAGCTCGAGAACCCAGATCCGGAGGGCTCGAGCTCCGTCGCGGCGTCCGGCGGCTCGATCTCCGCCCGCGGCATGTAGAGAAGATTGCTAGAAATTTTAAGCTTGATAATTGTGTCTTGCGCGACGATCCCTTGAGACCCGGAACGTCCTCAAATCTGTACGTCCTCGAAATTTCATATCTTTGCTCTTCCGGAAGAAGATGAAGAGTCACAAGGTCGGACAGAAATATCGAACTTCGTTTCTTTTATTTTATTTTTTTAACCTGGAAGAAGAGGTTCGGCATGGCGGAGCTGTTCGACGTCGATGCAGCCTACCGGGGTAGGAGACGGAGGAGGACAAGGGTTGGCACTAGTGCTTTAACCACCTTAACATACGAATAACATAGGAATAGGCTTGACATATTTAAGCATGGACATGTGGTAAATTACATTTGTGAAATAACAACACCACCTAATTATTTCATTAACACAATGTGGCATCCCAGAAATTAAGGGCAAGCCCTAAGTTGCCCTAAAGCTCTTAAATAGGTAATGAATTTACCTATGGGTTGTGTATTAGCCTTTAGTTTTCTCTTAAGGCTTTGTGTTTTGTGCTTGTGTTTTAATTTAAGTTTTGAAATTTGATTATAAGGTAAATTAATGAGAATAGTCTATGCTTGGCCATGCATTTTATGGATTAAATTCTCATAGATAATATATTATAGGATTTTAATTAGGTGAAATTATTATTTAAGTCTCTAAAAAGAAGAGAAAATTTTGATTGGGCCTTGGGCCCAAGGGTGGACCCTAATGGGCCAAGTGGCCGGCCCATTAAGACCCACAAGGTGGCTGTCGTCGGCCCAAGGGAGGGGAAGCCCACTTCTTCCAAGAGGCCCAAGCCCAAGCCCAAGCCCAAAGCCCATTGCATGTGTGTCTTGCCAAGTGGCAAGGAGGCCTTGCATGCATTGGCCATTGGAGAGGCAATGCAATGATTTCCTCTTGGGAAAATTAAAGGAAGACATGGCCGGATGGGGGGAGAGGAGAGAGAGAGAGTTGTCGCCCAGAGAAGTGAGAGGAGAGAGAGAGAATTGCGAGAGAGAGGAGGAGGCCGAGAGAGAGAGGAGGAGCTGCCGTTCGCCGCCGTTCACCGCCGTTTGCCGCCGTTCCTCTTTGTGTTTAAGGCAAGTTAGGATCCATCTCCTCTCTTGCATGTTGGTTGGATCTTTGGTTGTTTAAAGGTAAGAAAAACGGAGCTAGGGTGGTTTGTTCTTGAAGATGTATCCTGTTTTCGCACGAATCACTGGAGTCAGAATCTTGTGGGAGCTTGCATGCATGTTTGAGTTTGATTTTGACTTGGATCTCTTCATGAAAGTTATAGCTAATACCTTGAACTATGACATACTAAAATTTCGTGCAAAATGATGAAGATTTAAGGGGTCAAAACCTCATTTTTTCGGAGACCCTAGATCTGGAACTAACTTACTGACCTTGTGATAGATTTGTGGCTGCATGTTGGTTTTTACCACGAATCTCTCTTCGACTTCTTCCTGAAACTTGTAGAGAACATCTTAAGGATCAACATACTCAAATTTGAAGCAAAATGAACAAGTATAGCTTAGGAAACTAACCTGATCTTGAAGATGATGAATCTGGAGTCGCGGGATGGGACACCCGAGACTTCATGGACTCATATGGAGGTTATCCTTTGGAAGTTTGGTTTAAGTTCCTTCATGAAAGTTGTAGGGAATCCTTAGAAGTAAAACATATCCAAATTTCAGAGAAAACGAAGAAGTGTAGGTAGGTCGAACCTCCATATTTCGGACATAGGGACCCTGGACGTTTCGGTAATCTGATCAGTAGCTTCGTGGGACTATAAAATTTATCTAAAACGAATTTGGCCTAGATTCCTTCATGAAAAATCTAATTTAATGTCTTAAATATAACCTGGTAAAATTTCATAATTTTCTGAGGTCGGTTGGGCATTTTAATTGAATTACTTAGAAAACTGTACATTTTGCCCTTGTCTGAGATTCCACGCGGAAATTTTAGTAATGTTGCCTTTTTGTAGAAATTGATTGGCTATGCATTTTCTGTGGAAAATCACCATTTTATTGCATTAAATTATTATATGCTTTGATTTCATGAATTTGGGATTTGTGTGATTATTTAATTTAATTAATTGCAGGTAGAATAAATTGGAATTTAAATAAATTCTAAATGCATTTGGTAAGTACATTGTTTTTAGTAGCATATGATCCCATAAGGACTTAATTACTATGAGTGATTGCATCTTAATGCATGTATGTAAATGCTTAATGATGCATGTATAAGAACGAAGGTGATTTTGTTTTGCCATTACACCATGTGCATGGTATATTGAAACCTAAATTGGCAAACATGAGTAATGGTAAATGGGAAGTTGTTTGTGGAGGATGGTAATGCCCGGAATGTATAGAGATACATGGCCGGATGACCACAGGGAGTATTAGGATGCCCAGAATGGTTGGGTGCCGGAAGCCTCGGAGGTCTTTGCCCGAGGGGATGCCTCGTGATGTCGGTTGGGATGCGAGATGCCTGGGGTGTGGGGTGCGGATGCCCTAGGTGGCCATGAATGGTGAATGCTTGAGGTTCTTCTCGCAATGCCTGGATAGGGTGCGAGTGTAAAGTATGGGATGGATGATCCCGAGAAAGAGTGATGTGGTGATCAATTGAGAACTAAAGTGGAAATTAAATCATGCATATGTGACGTGATGATGATGACATGCGTGGGCAATATGACATGATGACATGATGGCATGTGCATAAGATATGATGATGACATGCATGGGTGCTATGGCATGATGACATGCATATGTGATAAGATATGATGATGACATGCATGGGCAATATGACATGATGACATGATGGCATGTATATAAGATATGATGGTGACATGCATGAGTAATATGACATGATGACATGCTTATGTGATATGATATGATGATGATCACCTATGATATAATGGCATGATGACATGCATGAATGATATGGCATGATGATATGCATGCGTGACATGATATGATAATAATCACCTATGATATAATGACATGATGACATGATGATATGGTGACATGTTGACATGTATGGATGATATGGCATGATGATATGCATGCGTGACATGATATGATAATAATCACCTATGATATAATGACATGATGACATGATGACATGGTGACATGTTGACATGTATGACATGTATGGATGATATGGTATGATGATGATGATCGTTCGTAGTCTATGATATGTACGTATTATGATTGTGATGATGATGTATGATGGTATATACATGGCTTCGAGGTAAGTACGCCGGAATGCATAGATGACATGTATAATGTAATTGTTCGTATTGTTTGAATGCATTGAGTGGTGATTGGATTCATTTACCTGGCCGTGGTTGTACTCACCCGCTTCGGGGACGACATTTGAGATTAGCACGTGCCACTTCCTGCGTCACGCGGGAGTATTTTTACTACCTTTAGTCCGATGTGGAGGTCGAGTTGATGGAGATCGATGTCCCACCCTACCGGGTCCCGACGTTCATCCGGGTTCGCGCGATCGTGTGTCTTATGACGTGGCTCTGTGCAGGGGCCCAATCATTCGAGTACGTGTCCGTCCACGTTCGCCATGATGGAGATGATGGGGATGCTGCCACCCCCATCCGACGCACTGACCCAGGATGGGTGTGAGGGAGTAGGAGTTGGCAACTTTTGGGATTGGCCGACACTAGCAGTCCGAGGGGAGGTCTATACACGCCGTTTTTAGTGGGTCGTGTGTTCCTTTAGGGATTTGCGCAGCTCATAGCGAAAATAAGAGGCAAGTCTCACCATCTCTCTCTCGCTTCCCTAACGACGGCACAATGCACACCAACTATTTTGATTAAAAAGAAAGCACAAAGCCGAACCACTTTTATTTACATATATTTACGAGGGGTTTTCACGGGTCGGTACATAAAAAGGTAAGCCAAGACTCTTCCATACGCTCGGCCTTCAAACCCAAAAAAAAAGAACACACCACCCACTAAAAACGGCGTGTATAGACCTCCTCGCCTGCTAGTGTCGCCAATCCCAAAAAGTTGCCAACTCCTACTCCTCACACCCATCCCGGTGTGTCGGGCGATGGGGGTGGCAGCATCCCCATCATCACTCCATCGTGGCGAACGTGGACGGACACGTACTTCGAATGACTGGGCCCCCGACGGACCCGTCATTAGACACAATCGCGCGAACCCGGATGAACGTTAGACTCGATAGGGTGGGACAATCGATCTCCATCAACTCGACCTCCACATCGTGACGAAAGGTCAGTAAAATACTTTCCCGCGCGACGGCAGGTGGCATCGTGCTAATCAAATGTTGGTCCCCGAAGGAGAAAGGAGTACAACCACTCAACAGGTAAATGAATCCAATCACCACTAATGCATTCAAACAATACGAACAATTACATTATACATGTCATCTATGCATTCCAATACTTACCTCGGGGCCATGTATATACCATCATACATCATCATCACAATCATAATACGTACATATCATAGACTACGAACGATCATCATCATCATACCATATCATCCATACATGTCATACATGTCAACATGTCACCATGTCATCATGTCATCATGTCATTATATCATAGGTGATTATTATCATATCATGTCACGCATGCATATCATCATGCCATATCATCCATACATGTCAACATGTCACCATATCATCATGTCATCATGTCATTATATCATAGGTGATTATTATCATATCATGTCACACGCATGCATATCATCATGCCATCATTCATGCATGTCATCATGCCATTATATCATAGGTGATCATCATCATATCATATCACATAAGCATGTCATCATGTCATATTACTCATGCATGTCACCATCATATCTTATATACATGCCATCATGTCATCATGTCATATTGCATGTCATCATCATATCTTATCACATATGCATGTCATCATGCCCATAGTACCCATGCATGTCATCATCATATCTTATGCACATGCCATCATGTCATCATGTCATATTGCCCACGCATGTCATCATCATCACGTCACATATGCATGATTTACCTAATTTTAGTTCTCAATTGATCACCACATCACTCTTTCTGATCATCCATCCCATACTTTACACTCGCACCCTATCCGTGCATTACGAGAAGAACCTCCTGCATTCAGCCCATTCATGGCCACCGGCATCCGCACCCCCACACCCCGGCATCTCGCATCCCAACCGACATCACGAGGCATCCCTAAAAAGGCAAAGACCTCCGAGGCTTCCAAGACTCCAACCATTCTGGGTATCCCGATACTCCCCGAGTCATCCGGCCATGTATCTCTATACATTCCGAGGCATTGCTATCCTCCACAAACAACTTCCCATTTACCATTACTCATGTTTGTCAATTTAGGTTTCAATATACCATGCACATGGTGTAATGGCAAAACAAAATCACCTTCGTTCTTATACATGCATCATTAAGCATTTACATACATGCATTAAGATGCAATCACTCATAGTAATTAAGTCCTTATGGGATCATATGCTACTAAAAACAATGTACTTACCAAATGCATTTAGAATTTATTTAAATTCCAATTTATTCTACCTTTGCAATTAATTAAATTAAATAATCACACAAATCCCAAATTCATGAAATCAAAGCATATAATAATTTAATGCACAAATGGTGATTTTCCACAGAAATGCATAGCCAATCAATTTCTACAAAAAGGCAACATTGCTAAAATTTCCGTGGAATCTCGGACAAGGGCAAATGTACAGTTTTCAAGTAATTCAATTAAGATGCCCAACCGACCTCAGAAAATATGAAATTTTACCAGGTTATAGTTAGGACATTAAATTAGATTTTTTCATGAAGGAATCTAGGCCAAATTCGTTTTAGATAAATTTCTATAGTCCCACGAAGCTACTGATCAGATTACTTGAAACGTCCAGGGTCCTATGTCCGAAATATGGAGGTTCGACCTGCCTGCACTTCTTCGTTTTTCTCTGAAATTTGGATATGTTTTACTTCTAAGGATTCTCTCAACTTTCATGAAGGAACTTAAACCAAAAATTCCAAAGGATAACCTCCATATGAGTCCATGAAGTCTCGGGTGTCCCATCCCCGCGACTCCAGATTCATCATCTTCAAGATCAGGTTAGTTTCCTAAGCTATACTTGTTCATTTTGCTTCAAATTTGAGTATGTTGATCCTTAAGATGTGCTCTACAAGTTTCAGGGGAGAAGTCGAAGAGAGATTCGTGGTAAAACCAACATGCAGCCACAAATCTATCACAAGGTCAGTAAGTTAGTTCCAGATCTAGGTCTCCGAAAAATGAGGTTTTGACCCCCTTAAATCTTCATCATTTGCACGAAATTTTAGTATGTCATAGTTTAAGGTGTTAGCTACAACTTTCATGAAGAGATCCAAGTCAAAATCAAACTCCAAACATGCATGCAAGCTCCCACAAGATTCTGACTCCAGTGATTCGTGCGAAAACAGGATACATCTTCAAGAACAAACCACCCTAGCTCCGTTTTTCTTACCTTTAAACAACCAAAGATCCAACCAACATGCAAGACACATGCAAGCAGAGAGATGGATCCTAAATTCTGCCTTAAACAGCAAAGAGAACGGCGGCAACGGCGGTGAACGGCGAGAACGGCGGCGAACGGCAGCTCCTCCTCTCTCTCTCGGCCTCCTCCTCTCTCTGGCAATTCTCTCTCTCCTCTCACCTCTCTTGGGCGACAACTCTCTCTCTCTCTCCCCCATCCGGCCATGTCTTCCTTAATTTTCCCAAGAGGAAATCATTGCATTGCCTCTCCAATGGCCAATGCATGCAAGGCCTCCTTGCCACTTGGCAAGACACACATGCAATGGGCTTTGGGCTTGGAGCTTGGGCTTGGGCCTCTTGGAGAAGTGGGCTTCCCTCCCTTGGGCCGACGACAGCCCACCTTGTGGGTCTTAATGGGCCGGCCACTGGCCCATTAGGGTCCACCTTGGGCCCAAGGCCCAATCAAAATTTTCTTTTCTTTTGAGACTTAAATAATAATTTCACCTAATTAAAATCCTATAATATATTATCTATGAGAATTTAATCCATAAAATGCATGGCCAAGCATAGACTATTCTCATTAATTTTACCTTATAATCAAATTTCAAAACTTAAATTAAAACACAAAACATAATAAAACACAAAGCCTTAAGAGAAAACTAAAGGCTAATGCACAACCATAGGTAAAATTCATTACCTATTTAAGAGCTTTAGGGCACCTTAGGGCTTGGGCCTTTAATTTCTGTGGATGCCACAAATCTCCTCCTTAGAGAATTTCGTCTCGAAATTAAACGTTACCCAAGTCCCTCAAAT